>JAAALK010000287.1:65860769-66248871 GCA_019279435.1 Zizania palustris | reverse complement strand
AATAATGGCAACTAGATATTTTTCGCCGAGTGTTTTTATTTATGGCACTCGGCAAAGGATAGAATTTGTCGAGAGTCCGTTAGTGGCACTCGGCAAAATTTGATTTTTAACCCTGCAGCCATAACGTCGTCAGCAAAAAAATGGGCGGGCGAATTTTCAGGTGCTTTGCCGAGTGCCTATGGCGTGACACTCGGCAAACCCTACTCTTTGCCGAGTGCCACACGCTTTGCCGAGTGCATATCATCGGGCACTCAGCAAACACCTTTTTGCCAAGTGCCCGATGAAATACACTCGGCAAAGCGTGTGGCACTCGGCAAATAAACTCTTTCCGGTAGTGAATTGAAATTTGATCTAACATTGGTTATGTTTGATTTTAAGAAGATTCACAAAGTTGCCCTACAATTTCTGAAGCTATCACAATACCACGCATCTTACCAAGAAATTTTAGAGAACTGTGCTTTTTGTGCAAAACATTTCACATAACTACATTACCATAAGAGGCAACAAGCCTGACATTCCAGGGCCACTTTATAATGTCACACAAGTAAGCTGTTTTATTTCTGTTGCATGAAGCTGGATGCAGAATTTTCTGGAATATAGTTCTGTGAATGTTTTGGAACAAAAGATGTATTTCTCTTTTAACTTGTTCATAAAAAGTGTTTTTCTTCACGGTTGTAGGAGGGCATTGCAAAATGTACTCTTGTTTTTCTTCAGTTGTGGAGGCAATCCTTATATGCCATGTTTGCATCAGCATCATTGTAGTTATATTTTGCTTATTGCCTTGTACGCAGACATGTGGGCACAGACGCACCCTATCAGTGAGAACGAGGGATTTTGCAAATAATTATTGATATGAGAAAATAATCTATATGTTAACATTCATTATGCTCACTAATTCATCCAACTGTTACTGAAGAAATAAAATATTTTTTGATAATCTTTGCAGCAGAAAATATCCAACTTTGTTCTCTTCCCGTCTGAATTAAAAAGAGGAGAAGCAAGAACTGAATTGCTGGTAATTCTTATTTTGGCATTTCATTAATGTGCACCTAGCAAATCCTAATATGGTTTAACTTCATGATATGGTTAGTACTCAGGATGGAGTAGCAGGAGTTCTTCTACATTACAGGCAAGTTTCAAACCTTCTCCTTTCTCCTTTTCGGTGTTTATATATCCATATATTCTTGCATCATGCATGTATGAGCTTACATGCAAGTATGTTTTATGTTGTCATTTTCATATACAGTTTGGATGTCACTCCTTGAGTGAAAAAAACATATGTTACAACAACTGATGAGACCACGATTACTAATGATAAGACCAAAACTCCCGTCATGCTAAATTTTTAGGTGAATTCATTTCTAAGTATCTTCTTGTATTATCTTGAGAATAAATTACTACCTAAAATTGATATTGTTGTTAGGAATCATGGAGATGATGATGGGGCACATGGATACAAGCTAAGAGTTGGAGAAGGACAAGCAAGGACCATCGGCCGATCACAAGCCATCATCACCCGACCATCGATCCCATCAGCCATCAATCATTGGCATCAGCCTCACCACCATTGACATCGGCCACCACTCGGGCATTTGGCCTCCATCGGCATCGACCACCACTCGGACCACCATCGTCCGATCACCTCGATCACTATTGGCTGACCATCAATCCCAATCGGCCGACCACCAACAGTAACACCACCGATTGGAAGTCCTAGAGTCCGATCGGGAGTCCTACCTCCAGACCAATCAGGAGTCCTACTAAAAGCTCAGTCGAGTCAGAGTCCTAATAGGGTCTGTATTTGATAGTCCTACTAGGTTACGTACTTGAGTCCATGTTATAGATGGTATTTCAAGTCTTGTAAACCCTATAAATAGATGGCATTCATCATTGTTAGGGTTCGGGTTTTGCTTAAATTAATCTTCCATCATAGTTTCACCGTACATCGGTTTGTGAAACCCTAAACTTCGAATCCTTCAAATTATCATCCGCAATTTTAGAGTGTGTTTCTGTTTTCTTGCTTGTGTTCTCGATTCGCATGCAGGGATAAGCCTTCTTGGTGAGGTCAGTTACGTTCACGTGTTGTTGATAACCAATGGAGCCGTGGTATAGCGATTGCAAGGTTCGGATTAGTTCTGATCGGAAGCTGGATTGTCAACGTCGAGATCTCCACAAATTGTGTTTACCCTCCTAATGGAAGATCGAGCACCTTTGTGCGCTATCAAGTGGTATCAGAGCTCAAGTTGCCCGTAAGATATCTTTGTATCCCTTAAGTTGTTCTTTGTCTTTGTCCCATAACTCTAGAAAAAGCCACAAAAAATTCGTAGTCATCTAGGGCTAGTTACCCTCACCGTCCTAGTGTTTCTAGCCTTTGCAATTTTGTTATGGTGTCGTATTGTTGATTTTTGATCCATAGTCGACGTCGGGTTGTTGGTTTAGAGTTGTGTTCTTGATCTCGAGTCATAGCCCTAATCTTGCTTAGTCCTAGAATATCCGAAATCCAACCCAAAATCCTATTCGGAGTCAGTTTGACCTTGTTTCGGTAAAATGGCCATAACTTTTGCATACGAACTCCGTTTCAGCTCTACCACCTGTCAAAACAACCGCGACGAAGAGATGCATCTAGAAATGAGCATTCAGCCACTTTCAATAATTTTAAGATTCCAAAATTCGGTCAGGAAATCAGGAAAGCAGTTGATAAACCAAGTTGAAAAGGTGCCTTGGTTTCAAGTTTGTGATGAGTGATTGACAAGTTACCTTCTAGACAAAGGGGTCCCTCCGAAGGAGTTCAGATGTGTTTTACCGAAGGGTTCAGTGTTTGCTGGTTGCAGCTGTTGCAGCGAAGTATGTCTATTGAAGGGGTCCGATAGAATACGACGAAAAGTCTGTACCAAAGGGCTCAGTACTTTTGGCAGTACACCGGAGTGTGTACTGGAGGTTGTTTACCGGGGAGGTCTTCGGGGTACTGGAAACCCTTTTCTGCTTGTCAGTGGTGTACAGGTGACTTCGGAGGCGATGGGACAGTTCGCAGTAAGTGAACCTAGGTCAAGCGTGAGGCTTGATGCCAAGCGAGCGGGGAGCTCGGTCACGGAGGTTGCGTAGGGTCAAGGTCGGGTCTCAGGTCAAGGTGCGCTAGGATAAGGCAGAAAGTGCAGAGGGTGGCTCTGGCTGAAGGTACCCCGAGACAAAGTCCTCAGAGGCGAGGCACTTCGAAGAATGACTCCGAAGGAGTTACTTCGAAGGATGGCGGACGAAGTCCTCAAGAATGAGGCAAGGCTTCTAGGTGTGCTCCGGTCGGAGACATTTGGAAGGACACCTGACGAAGGTCTCAAAAGTCAAGGTGCATCGAAGGCATGGTCCGGATACGGGTCTTCGTGGAGTGTGCTCGGGGCTGAGACACTGCCAAGGGGTGCTTATGGATATGCTTCATGCGGAGGCCTTGGACGGAGGGACTTCGGAAGGTGGCGAAGGTACTTCGAAGGTAGGGCTTTGGAGTGAGTATGATGAAGTACTTCAGCCATGCATGGCTTCAGTACACAGACAGACGGAGTTCGAGCTAGGAGTAGCTGCAAAGCCGTGGTGGTCCATTCTAGAGGAGATGGTGCGAAGACTCAAGGGCTTTGATGGCTTCGGCTCAAAACCATCAATGTACCGAAGACTGCCTTCAGTGTAGCGAAGTCCTTCAGGTTAGAAGTGTTTCACCAAAGCCTCTGCACACTTCGTGTGCGAAGGGGGCTCCAAAAGATTCCGCTTTGCAAAAGTTGATCGTATCTGCTCTACAAAAACCGATGTTGTCTCCTCTGCGAAGCTGACAAAAGGGGCTTCCAATAAAATATACTACCATTTGTACCCCTATGCCTGCCTGAGACAAAAGTGATGTAAACCCTAGGGCTGTTGTAGTCTATTCGCAAATCAGAAGTAGTGCCTATAAAAGGAGAGGCAGACTAAGGGCTAGGGTAACACCGTGCACTCCATTTTTAGAACCTTTTGTTTTCCTATAGCTCTGGCCAACCGCCCTAAAGAGGTCTCTATATTTGTGAGATTTTGTGTTCCCTGATCTTTCAATGAAATTTCCATTCTATTTTTCATCTATTGTTTGAACTTGTATCTGTGTTTTTGAACTGCATGAGTTAAGTTTTCTGCTTTCCATTTCGTTCTATGCCAACCAGAGTTTTCGCTCTATTTCAATGAAGTGTGTTTGTGTCCTGTGCGTGTGTGTTCGCTCTGTGTCAATCGGAGGCTAGTTCTCACTGTTTACTAGCGAAGCACCCTACAAAGTGTCCTTTCGAGGCTTGTTCTCTCCTCATAGACGAAGTCCTTAGTGTTGTGAGTTTGTGTCTGTTTTCTGCACTCCAAAATAAAAAGCCTAGTACTAGTTGCTAGTACAGAGTATTTGTTTGGAGCCCCCAGAGGGAAACATACTCGTGCTAAGTACTGTAGTGCGAAGCTTGCTTGAATGCACCTCGTGTGCGGAGCGTGCACTATCTTTACAGAGTTGTGTTTTGGGGTTTCTGAGAGCGAGCGAAGTGATCTTCACTTCAAACTTTTACTCCATTCGAAGCCCTGTGTTCAGAGTGTGTTCGATACCTCCGAACCAGACACTTCGAAGGGTGTGTTCGAAACCTGCTTAGCAGAACAGAATTTTAAAAGCTCTCATTCACCCCCCTCTAGTCGCCTATTTCGGTCCAACAAGAGTTCTATAAGGTTTTTGTCTATCTGCTACTTTGTTTTTTTCCTTTCTGTTGAGTAATTTTTGTTTGAGAAAAGTTCCATGAGTTTAAAAAAAGGAGAAAAGAATAAAAGAGGTTCAAAAAAGAATGCTGAAAGGAAGAAGAATTCAAAAAAGAGAAGAAAATATGAGAAAACAACGAGGAAGAAGAAAAGAAGGTTGTTCTGGTTTGAGTTGTGTTTGTGCTTAGACTAGTTTATAAGAGCACAATTAGACAAGCAACCAAGGAAAGTATTGTGTATTAAAAGCTCCCATTCACCCCCCTCTAGTCGCATGTTTTGGTCCAACAATTGGTATTAGAGTTTGGTTAAGATCACCAGTTGACCTTAATCGGTTTTGTGATCTTTTGGCGACATGGACAGAGTTGGTAAAATACCTCTGTTTGATGGGACTGACTTCGCATATTGGAAGGTGCGCATAGCGGCTTACTTACTAAGACAAGGAAATGCAATATGGGAGATTGTGGAATCCCAATACTCCATCCCTAAAACTTGCACTACCCACACAGAAAAAGATCAGTATAATTCTAACTCCAAAGCTAGAAATATATTGTTCACGTTTGACGCAACAGTGAGTAACTTGTGGTCCAATAGGATGCTTGCTTACAATGACCATGATAGGGCTATCAAGCTTCTCTATGCTCTCGATCTTAGCATATGAGAAGTGAAGATATCTAGCATTGAGGAGTCCACAAGCTATGACACACTGACTTGTGATGAACTCTTCAGAAAGCTGAAGTCCACAGAGATTACCAAGGCATCTCTTGCAGTGCACAGAAACTCTTTGCCTCAGTCTTTGGCACTAGTTTCTGGCTCTAGCCGTGGCACCACTGCAGAACCAAGCACATCTGACACTTGTGTTCTAGCAGGTGGTTTTGCTTTATCCTTCCTGGTCTCTGTCACTAAAGAGCAGGTGGATACTCTGGATGATGAAGAGCTTGCTCTCATTGCCAGAAGATTCACCTGTTTTCACAATGAGGGATGGGATCAGAGGAGAAGTGGTTTTAGTGGATGTTTCAAGTGTGGTGACACTTCTCACATAAAGGTCAATTGTCCTAAGCTTAAGAGGAGAGAAGAGAGTGAGCGCCCCAAACACCACAAGAAGGAGAGAAAACACTATGTGAAGGGTAAGTGTGGCAAGGTGGCTAAGAGGGTAGCCAAGGCTGCTTTCAGAGCATTTGTCGCTGCTCTCAGTGATATCGACACTTCCTCAACTGAGGAGTCGAGCTCTGAAGAGGAGGAAGAATCTCCAAGAAAGGAGGAGAAGAAGGAGAAGAAGGAAAAGAAGGCAAGGGATTTCACCGGCCTTTGCTTCATGGCCAACAGCACTCATAGCGGCGATGAGCTTGACTCATCTGAGGTACCACTATCCTACAACCAACTTTCCATTAAAGTTATGAACTAAATGAGATAGTTCTAGGTCAGGATAGATTACTTGTTCAAGCTGCTAGAGAATGAAAAAACCTTAGACTTAGGCTAAAATCTGTTTCTACTAATTATGTCATGCTTAAGTCTAAAATTGATGATGTTGAATGTGAATATTGCACTATTGTCATGGGTGAGATTGCTCAATTGCGTTCTGTGCATGCTCAAATTGTTGATGAGCTTGAGATTGCACAGAAGCAGCTTTTGGTGGTGGAGTCTAGACCTATTTCTTCTGATGCTTGTTCAAACTGTTCTTTATTGATTGATAACATTAATTTGAGAGACAAGCATGTTAGGGAGTTAGAGGCTAGATTGGAGAGTACTGAGCATTCTAAGGATGTGCAGCATGTTTGTCCCACCTACATTACCCTTAAGGACCAACTCAGTTTTTCTAGAGGGAAAGTTGAAAAACTCATGACTGAAAATGTATACCTTCTTTCTGTGGTAAACAAATGCACTGAGGGAAAGGGTAGGATGAATTTGCTCTTGGCCAAGATCAAGATGTGTGCTGACAGGGCAGGGTTAGTTCTAGGATTAGGTTTTGAGAGAATTCTTCTAGATAGTGAAAACAAAACTGTTTTTACCTCACCCACTACCTTAGAGAAAGAGAGAGTCTAGTTAGACACTCCACAGAAAGCCAAGAAACCTACTCAGACTATCAAGAAAATTCCACCTCCTCCACCCCAAAAAAACCCTCAGCAGAAACCCAAGGAGCCTGTGAGGATTGCTCCTATGACCCATGTGAGTACCCCCAAGAGAATATTTCATTGCTCATATTGTCAGCGGGTGTGTCATTTGGTTGGGTTTTGTTTTCGCCGCATCAAGGATGAGCGATGTTCATAGGCGTTGAGGTTTAAGGACATGCATTACCATTCTCCAGGTATGCATGAGCCAGACTTTTACTCATGTACTGGTTTTGAGGCTCCCCGTGCCTCCCAGAGAGGTTATGTCCCTCATGGTGCACACCATGTCTCATATGGTGCTAGACCTCGTGTAGGTGACTCTATACCTCGACAGGTTGGGAGAGCTCGTCGTGGATCTAGGTTGCATCATGTAGGTAGACCTCGCACTTTGCATCACTCTATTTTACGTGTGCGTAGACAGTCTACTTTTATTGTGCCTACTGCTCATATCTCTCAGTACTGGATGCCTCGTCATATTTTCACTCACCCTAGCACTGAGCGATCGAGGTTTCTCGTTTTGTGTAGGCATCAGACTGAGGCTTGGAGGGCACATGGATCATGGATTCCGGTTGTTCGCGCCATATGACCGGGAATGCAGTGTGGTTCTCCAGCCTCACCACAACCAAGCAAAAGGAGCAAATCACCTTCGGCAACAACTGAAGAAGCAGAGTTAAAGGTAAAGGTGTCGTAAGAATCAACTCAAACTTCACTCTTAAAGATGTCGCTTTGGTTGAAAACTTGGGATATAATTTGCTTTCTGTATCCCAGTTGCTTAATGAAAGCTATGAAGTGCGATTTCATTGCGATACTTCGCAAGTACTCAATTTTGATGGTGTTTTAGTACGTAAGATCTTTAGAGTAGGGAGAGTTTTTGGAGCTGATTTTTCTGAATCTTTTGGTTCTTCTCACTGCTTAGTTGCACATTCTACTTCTGAGCTTTAGAAGTGGCATAGGAGACTAGGGCACATGAGCTTTGGGTTGCTAGCTCGCTTGAGTGCCCTAGGTCTGATCCGAGGATTGTCCAACCTCAAATTTGAGAAGAATTTAGTTTGCACTCCATGTCGACATGGGAAAATGATTGCCGCTTCACACTCACCAGTCACTATGGTGATGACTGAACAACCCGGAGAGCTTCTCCATATGGACACTGTAGGTCCTTCTCAGGTTAGTTTGTTAGGTGATAAATAGTATGTTCTTGTCATTGTCGACGATTTCTCTCGCTACTCTTGGCTCTTCTTTTTAGCTAGCAAGGATGAAGTGTTTTCACACTTTCGGAGCTTAGCTTTGAGACTATTTACTGAACTCCCTAGTGCACTGAAGTTCATTCGAAGTGATAATGGCACCAAGTTCAAGAATAGTATCTTTATTGACTTTTCATGGAGCATGGCATAGAACATCAATTTTCTGCTTCGCGGGTTCCTCAATAGAACGGTGTTGTTGAGATAAAGAACTGCACTTTGGTTGAGATGGTTAGGATGATGCTCGATGAGCAAAGGACTCCTAGAAAGTTTTGGGCTGAAGCCATGAACACCGTTTGTTACATCTCAAACCGAATTTTCTTACGCTCAATCTTGAACTTGACTTTGTATGAGCAACATTTTGGGAGACAGCCCAAATTTACTCATCTTCGAGTATTTGGATGTCGATGTTTTATCCTAAAACGTGGAAATATGGACAAGTTTTAGTCGCGTTCTTCTGACAGGATCTTTTTAGGTTACACTACTCATGGTCATTCCTATCATGTTTTCAATTTTGAAACTAACACTGTCATCGAGTCATGTGATGTGACTTTTGATGAATCAACTCGCTCGTCTTTTGAACATGCAAGTCAACAAGATATGGAGCAAATGATCTTTGAAGATGAAGATCCTAAATACTTCGAAGATTATCCTCTACTACCCTCGACATCGACCCTCGAAGCCAACCCCGCTTTGACCACTTCGGCAAGAGGTCCCAAAGCTACTACCTCGACATCGGTCATCTTCGACCATTCACTAGCACAAGTCGAGGGGGAGACTGCATCTCGTCGAGAGACTCCTCATCACATCCAAAGGATGCATCCTCCCGAGCAGATCATCGGTGAGATTGATCAAAGGATAACACATTATCATGCTCATTTCATTGATTCTGCTTTTGTTGCTTCTTTCGAGCCCTTAGATGTGATTCATGCTTTATCAGATTCTAGTTGGATCAATGTCATGCATGAATAACTTGAAAATTTTGAGAGAAACCAAGTCTGGACACTTTTAGATCCTCCTCCTAATGTTTATTTCATTGGAACTAAATGGATTTTCAAAAACAAACAAGGGGAGGATAGGTCTATAGTTAGAAACAAAGCTAGACTTGTGGCTCAGGATTATTCTCAGTTAGAAGGGATTGATTTTATAGAAACTTTTGTACTTGTTGCTCGTCTTGGGGCCATTAGAATTTTACTTGCATTTGCAGCATCCTGTGGTTTCAAACATAATCAAATGGATGTCAAAAGTGATTTTCTAAATGGATTCATAGGCAAAGACGTTTATGTAAAACAACCCCCGGGTTTTAAAAACCCCAAATACCCACATAAAGTCCTTAAACTTCATAAGGCTCTTTATGGACTCAAGCAGGCCCCTCGGGCTTGGTATGATAGACCTTATGTCTTTTTTGCTTGAGTGAGGGTATTTGATGGGTTCGATAGATAAACCCTTTTCACTCTCAAGCATAGCAAAGAGTTCCTCCTAATTCATATTTACGTTGATGATATCATCTTTGGTGACTCTTCTCATGCTTTGGTTGTCGAGTTTGCAGAAACTATGAGCAAGGAGTTCGAGATGTCCATGATGGGCGAACTCACATTTTTCCTTCGTTTACAAATCAAGTAAAGAAAACAAGGTACCTTCATCCACCAAACGAAGTACACCAAGGGCTTGCTCAAGAAATTTGACATGACTGATGTGAATCCCCTCGCTACTCCAATGGCTACTTCAATAGCATTGGACCCTAACGAGGATGGAGAAGCAGTAGATCAGAAGGAGTTCCGAAGCATGATCGGCTCCCTCCTCTACTTGACTGCTACGAGGTCATACATACACTTCGTTGTGTGTTTGTCCGCTCATTTTTAGGCTTCGCTTAGAGCTTCACACCGCCAAGCGGTAAAGCGTATTCTCAGGTATCTCAAGCATACCCTCGAATTTGGCATTTGGTATTTTGCATCTTCCTCTTTGTGTCTTCGTGGTTATTCAGATGCGGATTTTGCTAGGTGTATAATTGATACGAAGAGTACCTCTGGTAGTTGTCATTTTCTAGGTACTTCTCTTGTTTGCTGGTTCTTCCCATAAACAATCTAGTGTTGCATAATCTACGACTGAGGCCGAATATGTTGCTGCAGCTAGCTGATGCTCACAGATTTTGCGGATGATTTCTACTTTATGGAATTTCAGGTTAGATTATAAGAGTGTTCACTGTTTTGTGATAACACTAGTGTCATTTGTATTGCAAACAACCCGGTTCAACACTCAAGAACCAAACACGTTGATGTGAGATATCATTTTCTCAGAGATCACAATGAGAAAGGTGATATCAAGCTTCAATATGTTGATATCTAGAACCAGCTTGTCAACATTTTTACCAAACCCTTTGATACGTCTCGATTTGCTTATTTGCGTGGAGAACTTGGTATTTGTCATCCTTACGACATTTTTTGAGGGGGTGTGCTTTAATTGTGTTGCATTGGATTCGTTATGATTAATTGTTGATGCATTTAGTTGCTTTTATATATGCCTTTGCATAATTGTCACTACTTAGTCTTGTGTCTAGCATGTGTTCAGAGAATTGTTTTTGGTATCTTTTATCTGCCTAGTAGCTAGAATCCTTTACTTTGGATGCTACACTGCAACTTGAAAATAATACTGCTTTTCATGGAATTATCCAAAATTAGTTCACAACAAAAATCAATATCCATGATTTATGTGTTGAAAAATGAAAAGATCCAGGCAGGTTTGCTTATCGCACTGTTTTATTCTAGACTGCTTACCATTGCACTTTGGTATGAACAGGGATAACTTAGTGTTTGCCAAAATCACAGCCTTAATCTTCTGATGGTCTTTCTTGACCTAGGCTTGGCTTGATTTGAAAGTATAAGGTGGACAAGCAAATAACCCTTGACAATATAAAAAGAATTGCAAGTCTGAATCATTTGTTTATCAAGTCTGCTAAATGCTTCATAAAATTGGACTTGCTTTCCTATGTAGAAATTGATTAGCATTCGTAGTTTTGCTTTCACTTATCTAGATGACTTGTCTAAGTGGTGATACTTTTATTTTCAACAATCTGAAAAATTCATGTCTCACACATCGAATTTGGAATATGTTAACTTGAGCTGAGCATCTGAGTCTGACATTATGGTCTGGCATATTTGTGCACTATATGTCTTCACACTTTTCATCATTTTGAAGCCTTTCATTTTTTATTGCTCCTTGATTCTTGCATTGCCAAAGGGGGAGAGAAATGCCTTGTTGCCTACCAAAGAGGGAGAACAAGTGATGAAGTTCAAAGGGGGAAATTATTTTTATGCCAAAGGGGGAGAACTTGCACTGCTTTCATGCTTTGTCGTAGGGGGAGTTTTTGCCAAATGGTTTTTCATAAGTCAATGGGGAAGAGATTATTTTATCAAGTGATATGATTTGGCTCTTTTCTGAGTTTTTATGGTCACTTGTGTGCTGAAAAATTTCAAATTTTCTTTATTTTGCATTTGGTTATCAATGAACTCATCAAGAGAGAGATTGAGAAACCAAGTTGAAAAGGTGCCTTGGTTTCAAGTCTGTGATGAGTGATTGACAAGTTACCTTCTGGACGAAGGGGTCCATCCGAAGGGGTTCGGAGGTGTTTTACCGAAGGGTTCGGTGTTTGCTGGCTGCAACTGTTGCAACGGAGTATGTCTATCGAAGGGGTCCGGTAGAATACGATGAAAAGTTTGTACCGAAAGGCTCGGTACTTTGGGCGGTACACGGGAGTCTGTACCGGAGGTTGTTTATCGGAGAGGTCTTCGGGTACTAGAAACCCTTGTCTGCTTATCGGTGGTGTGCAGGTTACTTCGAAGGCGATGGGACGGTTCGCAGCAAGTGAACTCGGGTCAAGAGGGAGGCTTGATGCCAGGCGAGCGGGGATCTCAGTCACGGAGGTTGCGTGGGGTCAAGGTCGGGTCTCAGGTCAAGGTGCGCCAGGCGAAGGCAGAAAGTGCGGATGGTTGCTCCGGCTGAAGGTACCCCGAGGAAAAGTCCTCGGAGGTGAGGAACTTCGAAGGGTGACTCCGAAGGAGTGACTTCGAAGGATGGCGGATGAATGCTCAGGAATGAGGCAAGGCTTTCAGGTGTGCTCCGGTAGGAGACACTTAGAAGGACACCTGACGAAGGTCTTAGAAGTCAAGGTGCATTGAAGGCATGGTCCGGATAAGGGTCTTCATGGAGTGTGCTCGGGGCTGAGATACTGCCAAGGGGTGCTTATGGATATGCTTCATGTGGAGGGCTTGGACGGAGGGACTTCGGAAGGTGGCGAAGGTACTGGTAGGTCTTCAGAGTGTGGATGATGAAGTACTTCGGCCATGCATGGCTTCGGTACACGGACAAACGGAGTTCAAGCTAGGAGTAACTGCGAAGCCGTGGTGGTCCACTCCGGAGGTGATGGTGCGAAGACTCAAAGGTTTTGACGTCTTCGGCTCACAATCGTCAATGTATCGAAGACTGACTTCGGTGAAGCCCTTCAGGTTCGAAGTGTGTCACCGAAGCCTCTGCACACTTCATGTGCGAAGGGGCTCCAGAAGATTCCGCTCTACAAAAGCTGATCATGTCTGCTCTGCAAAAAAACCGATGATGTCTCCTCTACGAAGCTGACAAAAGGGACTTCTAATAAAGTAGACTACCATCTGTACCCCTGTGCCTGCCTGAGACTAAAGTGATGTAAACCCTAGCGTTGTTGTAGTCTATTCGCAAGTCCTATAAAAGGAGAGGCAGGCTAAGGGCTAGGGTAACATTGTGCACTCCATTTTTAGAACCTTCGGTTTTCCTGTAGCTCTGGCCAACCGCCATGAAGAGGTCTTTGTATTGTATTTTCATTCTATTTTTCATCTATTGCTTGAACTTGTATCTTTGTTTTTGCACTACATGAGTTAAGTTTTCTACTTTCCATTTTGTTCTGTGCCGACCAGAGTTTTTGCTCTGTTTCAGCGAAGTGTGTTTGTCTCCTATGCGTGCGTGTTCGCTCTGTGTCGATCGGAGGCTAGTCCTTATTGTTTACTAGCGAAGCACCCTGCGAAGTGTCCTTTCGAGGCTTGTTCTCTCCCCATAGACGAAGTCCTTAGTGCTGTCAGTTTGTGTCTGTTTTTTACACTCCGAAATACGAAGCCTAGTACTAGTTGCTAGTACAGAGTATTTGTTCGGAGCCCACAGAGGGAAACATACTCGTGTGAAGTACTGTAGTGTGAAGCCTGCTCGAATGCACCTCGTGTGCGGAGCCTACAATATCTTTGCAGAGTTGTGTTTTTGGGTTCCTGCGAGCGAGCGATGTGATATGCACTTCAAACTTTTACTCCATTCGAAGCCCTCTGTTCAGAGTGCGTTCAATACCTCCGAACCAGACACTTCGAAGGGTGTGTTCAAAGTCTGCTTAGCAGAACAGGATTTTAAAAGCTCCCATTCACCCCCCCTCTAGGTCCAACAAGAGTTCTATAAGGTTTTTGTCTATCTGCTACTTTGTTTTCTTCCCTTCTGTTGAGTAATTTCTGTTTGAGAAAAGTTCTATGAGTTTAAAAAGGAGAAAAGAATAAAAGTGTTGGACCGGAAACGGCGACCAGAGAGGGGTGAATGGGAGCTTTTAAAAACTCGGGCTAAAAATTAGCCTTCTGTTTTAATACAGTCTACTGCGGAACAGGCTTCGAACACAACCTTCGAAGTTCCGGTTCGGAGGTATTTGACGACTCCGAACACAGGCTTCGCAAGGAGCAAAAGTTCGAAGCCAAGCAGACTTCGCTCCACTCAAACCCGAAAAACCAACTCTGCTAAGTCCGTGCAGGCTCTGCACACAGGGTGCTTCGAGCAAGCTTCGCACTTCACCCTTCGCAAGAGTGGACTATCCTCCGAGGACTTCGACCAAGTACTTAGCAACAGCAACTGGTGCTGGGCTTCGTACACCGAAGGTCTAAACGCACACTAACAGACTTCGCTAGGGGCTTAGACACGATAAGAACCACGAGCTTCGATCAGGGCTTCGCTAGTAAGCAGCGAGGTCTAGCCTCTTGTTACATAGAGCGAACTCACACTGAAAAGCACACTTCGCACAAGACACACTTCGCCTAGACAGGCTTTGGTGCTCTACTACTAGCGAGGTATGCAAACAAGCTCAAGCAGAACCACAACACAGAAGCAGGGCCTCGCTGCTTGAACAAGGGACACAATAAAAGAACTCACTGGATGAATACAAAGAGTGGTGGCTAGTACAGGAGCTCAATAGTAAATGCTCAAAGTGTTAAATGTTACCTACCCAGCCCCCATATTTATAGCCACTATTCACCCCAAGTGAATTGACTACTTTACCCCTAGGGTTTACATTAGTTTTGTCTCTACAGAACAGAGGGGTACAAAAGGTAGTCAACTTTATTTGGAGGCTTCTCTGTCAGCTTTGCAGAGGGGACAGCGTCAGCTTTTTGCAGAGAAGACAATGTCAGCCTTTGCAGTCTTTGACCTTTCTGAAGCCCCCCTTTGCACGCGAGGGGTGCGGTAGCTTCGGTGAGAAGCCTTGAGCCCTGACGCCCTTCGGAGGTACCCCTTCGAATCAGAGGATAACAGCCTGTCAATCACTCATCACAAAGTCCGAAACCAACCCTTGGTTTCTCAATCTCCCCCTTGATGAGTGCATTGACAACCAAATTCAAGTTCAAGAAAATTTATAAAATTTCAGCACACAAGTGACCATAAAAACTCAGAAACGAGCCAAATCATGTCACTTGATAAAAGAATTTTCCTCCCCCTTTTCAAAAGAGTAAATGCCCCTTCGGCAAATCTCCCTTTTTCAAGATAAAAACTCCCCCTGAGTAATTTTACCCCCTTGCAGCAGAGAACCAAAAAATTTCTTCCCCTTTGGCAATGCAAGCATCAAGGAGCATGTAAAAAGATACATTGCTTGGAAATGAGCAGAATTGCAAAGACATATAAAGCAAAAATATGCCAATTATCAATACCAATTAACATGTGCTCAGCTCAATTTAACTTTCTCTAAAAACATGATGATAGCATGTGATTTTATCAGTTTGAAATAAAAGCATCACCACTTAATCAAGAAAACTAGATAAGTAAAAGCAAGAACTGCGCAAAGCTAGTCAATTTCTACTCTAGACAGACAAGTCCAGTTCAAATGAAGCAATGAAAGCAAGCTTGATGATCAATAAATTTTGTTGTTCTTTTCTTAATGCCAGGGTTTATTTGTTTGTCCACCTTATACTTTCCAATCAAGCCAAGCCTACGCATGAAAGCCATCAGAAGCTTAAAGCAATGATTTTGGCATACACTACACTATTTCAGTTCAGACCAATGTGCAATGGTAAGCAGTCTAGAATAGAGTAGTGCGACAAACAAACCCACCTGGATCTTTTAACTTTGAAGCATGTAAATCATGGATTTTTGGAATTTCGATTGAGTGAACAAATTGTTTTAGCATTTTATGAAGATCCATGAGTATGAAGAACTGTTTTTTCAAGTTGCAATGAGTAGCATCCAGAGAAAAGGAGTCTTGCTATTAAGCAGATAAAAGATAGCTAAAGCAGTCCTGCCTAAACATGCTAGATCCAAGACTCAGCAGTGAGCATGATTTAATTTTGGAAAGAAACATCATGCACATTAATGTCTCAGATATATTAAATAGAGCTGAGCTGTCATGATTTCATGAATTAAAATTAGGCATATAAGTGCAACAGATGTAAATGCAATTTTACACATGATGAGCATATGCAATACAATTAAAGACAGCTCCCCCTCACAAAATGCCGTAAGGGTGACAAATACCAAGTTCCCCACGCAAATAGGCAAAACGAGAAGCATCGAGGGGTTTCGTGAAAATATCGGCTAGCTGGTGTTGGGTATCAACAAATTGAAGTTCAATATCACGCTTCTCATTGTGATCTCTGAGAAAATGATATCACACATCAATGTGTTTGGTTCTGGAGCGCTGAACCGGGTTGTTTGCAATACAAATAGCACTAGTGTTATCACAGAAAAGTGGAACACTCTTATAATCTAACCCGAAATCCCGCAAAGTGGAAGACATCCACAAAATCTGAGAGCAACAGCTAGCTGCAGCAACATATTCGGCCTCAGTCGTCGATTGTGCAACACTAGACTGTTTGCGGGAAGACCAGCAAACCAACGATGTACCCAGAAAATGACAAGTACTAGAGGTACTCTTCCTATCAATCCTACACCCAGCAAAATCCGCATCGGAATAACCTCGAAGACATAAAGAGGAAGACGTTGAATACCATATGTCGAACTCAAGGGTATGTTTGAGATATCTTACAATGTGTTTTACCGCTAGGCGGTGCGAAGCTCATGGTGAAGCCTGAAAACGAGCGCACAGACACACTGCGAAGTGTATGTCCGGCCTCGTAGCAGTCAAGTAGAGGAGGGAGCCGATCATGCTTCGGAACTCCTTCTGATCTACGGCTTCTCCATCTTCGTCAGGATCCAATGCTACAGATGTAGCCATTGGAGTGGTGAGAGGCTTCGCATCGGCCATGTCGAATTTCTTGAGCAGGTCCTTGGTGTACTTCGTCTAGTGGACGAAGGTACCTTGTTTGCTTTGCTTGATTTACAAACCAAGGAAAAATGTGAGTTCGCCCATCATGGACATCTCGAACTCCCTGCTCATGGTATCTGCAAACTCGGCAACCAAAGCATGAGAAGAGCCACCAAAGATGATATCATCCACATAAATCTGAACTAGGAGGAAATCTTTGCCATGCTTGAGAGTAAACAGGGTTTTATCAACAGAGCCCATCAAATACCCCCGCTCAAGCAGAAAAGACTTAAGTCTATCATACCAAGCCCGAGGGGCCTGCTTGAGTCCATAAAGAGCCTTATGAAGTTTAAGGACTTTATGTGGGTATTTGGGGTTTTCAAAACCAGGGGGTTGTTTTACATAAACATCTTCGCCTATGAAGCCATTAAGAAAAGCACTTTTGACATCCATTTGATAGAGTTTGAATCCCCGGGATGTTGCAAAGGCAAGCAAAATCCTAATGGCCTCAAGACGAGCAACAGGTGCAAAAGTTTCAGTAAAATCAATCCCTTGTAGTTGAGAATAACCCTGAGCCACAAGTCTAGCCTTGTTTCTAATTATAGTCCCATCCTCCCCTTGTTTATTTTTGAAATTCCATTTTGTTCCAATGAAATGAACATTTGGTGGAGGATCAACTAATGACCAGACTTGGTTTCTCTCAAAATTTTCAAGTTCCTCATGCATGGCATTGATCCAACTAGAATCAGAAAGTGCATGACTAACATCTAAGGGCTCGAAAGAAGCAACAAAAGCAGAATTAGTGAAATGAGCATGAGAACGTGTTACCCTTTGATCAAGCTCACCAATGATATGCTCTGGAGGGTGCATCCTTTGAACATGATGTGGTGCCTCACGGCGAGATGGAGTCTCCCCCTCGACTTGTGCGTTGGAGTGGTCCAAGATGACCGATGTCGAGGTAGTTGCTTCGGGACCTTGTGCCGAAGTGGTCGAAGCGGGGTCAGCTTCGGGGGTTGATGTCGAGGGTAGTAGGGGTTCATCCTCGAAATATCCGGGATCTTCTTCTTCGAAGATGGTCTGTTCCATGTCGTGTTCATTTGCCTGTTCAAATGCAGAACTAACAGAGGGGGTTGATTCATCAAAAGTCACATCACATGACTCGATGACAGTGTTAGTCTCCAAATTATAAACACGATAAGAATGACCATGAGTAGTGTAACCCAAAAAGATCCCATCAGAAGATCGCGACTCAAATTTATCCAAATTACCACGTTTTAGGATAAAGCAACGACAGCCAAAAACTCGAAGATGAGTAACCTTGGGCTGTCTCCCAAAATGTAGCTCATAAGATGTCAAGTTCAAAATTGAGCGCAAGAATATTCGGTTTGAGATGTAACATGCAGTGTTCATGGCCTCAGCCCAGAATTTTCTAGGAGTCCTATGCTCATCGAGCATCGTCCTAGCCATCTCAACCAAGGTGTGGTTCTTCCTCTCAACGACACTGTTCTGTTGAGGAACCCGCGGAGCAGAGAATTGATGTTCTATGCCATGCTCCATGCAAAAGTCAACAAAGAGACCATGCTTGAACTCAGTGCCATTATCACTTCGAATGAATTTTAATGCACCAGGGAGTTCAGTGAAAAGTCTCAAAACCAAGCTCCGAAAGTGTGAAAACACTTCATCCTTGCTGACAAGAAAGAAGACCCAAGAGTAGCGAGAGAAATCGTCGACAATGACTAATACATACCACTTGCCGCCTAACGAACTAACCCGAGAAGGACCTACAGTGTCCATGTGGAGAAGTTCTCCGGGTTGTTTAGTCATCACTGTGGTGACTGGCGAATGCGAAGCGGCGATCATTTTTCCATGTCGACAAAGAGCGCAAACTAAATTCTTCTCAAACTTGAGCTTGGACAATCCTCGGATCAGACCTAGGGCACTCAGACGAGCGAGCAACTCAAAGCTCATATGCCCTAGTCTCCTATGCCACTTCCAAAGCTCAGAAGTAGAATGTGCAACAAGACAATGAGAAGAGCCAGATGACTCTGAAAAATCAGCTCCAAAAACTCTCCCAACTCTAAAGATCTTACAAACCACAACGCCATCAGAATTGAGTACTCGTGAAGTATCGCGATGGAATCGCACTTCGAAGCCCTCATCAAGCAACTGAGATACAGACAGCAAATTGTATCCCAGGTTTTCAACCAAAGCAACATCTTTGAGAGTGAAATTCGAGTTAATTCTTACCACATCTTTACCTTTCACTCTACTCCTTCGATTGTTACCGAAGGTGATATGTTCCCTTTTCTTGGTTGTGGTGAGGCTGGAGAACCATGCTGCATCTCCGGTCATATGGCGCGAACAACCGGAGTCCATGATCCACGTGCCCTCCAAGCCTCGGTCTGTCGCCTACACATGATAAGAATATCTCGATCGCTCAGTGCTGGGGTGTGTGAAAAAATGACGAGGCATCCAGCACTGAGTGACACGAGTAGTAGGCGCAGTAAAAGTAGACTGTCTACGCACAAGATAATCAAAATGATGCAAAGTGCGAAGTCTACCAACATGCTGTGATCTAACAACATGACGAGGTCTCCTACTCTGACGAGGTACGAAACTACTCGCTCGAGGTCTACCACCATATGGAACATGGTGAACACCTCGAGGAGCAACACCTCTCCGAGAAGCACGAGGAGCCTCAAAAGCAGGACGATAGTAAAACTCAGACTCATGCATACCTAAAAATGGGTAATGCATGCCCTGGTAACTCATCGCCTGAGAGCGTCGCTCATCGTTGATGCGACCAAAATAGAACCCAACCAAATGACCCGCCCGCTGAAAGTAGGAACAATGAAATACTCTCCTAGGGGCACTCTCATGGGTCTTAGGAACAACTCTCACAGGCTCCTTGGGCTTCTGTTGAGTGGTTTTCTTTGGAGGGTTTTTCTTGGCAGGAGGAGTGGTTTTCTTTTGAGCTCGGGTAGGTTTCTTGGCTGAAGGAGTGTCTAACAGAGCTCTCTCTTTCTCTAGGGTAGTGGGAGAGGTAAAAATAGTTTTGTTTCCACTATCTGAAGGGATCCTCTCAAAACCCAAACCTAGAGCTAACCCTGCTCTGTCAGCACACATCTTGGTCTTGGCCAAGAGCAAATCCATCCTACCCTTTCCCTCAGTGCATTTATTAACCACAGAAAGAAGGTATTCATCTTCAGACATGAGGTTCTCAGGTCGCTCTCTAACAGTGCCTAGCTGGTCCTTAAGGGTAATGCAAGTGTCACAAACAGGTTGCACATCCTTAGAACTACCGGCCCTCTCCAATCTAACCTCTAAATCATGAACATGTTTATCACGTAAATTAAAGCTCTCGCGTAATAAAGAACAGTTCATGCATTCAATAATATCATGAGGTCTAGAATCCACCACCAAAAGCTGCTTCTGTGCAGTCTCAAGCTCAGATAGAGTTTGAGCATGTACAGAACGCAACTGAGCAAGCTCACCCATGACAACAGTACAAGATTCACATTCGGCATCATTAACTTTAGACTTAAGCATGGCATAATCAGTAGAAACAGATTCTAGCCTAAGTCTAAGTTCTTTTCTTTCTCTAGCGGCTTGCACAAGTAATCTATCCTGACCAAGAACTACTTCATTCAGCTCATCTAGTTTAATTAAAAGTTGGTCAGAGGATAGTGGTACCTCAGATGAGTCAAACTCATCGCCGCTGTGATCGCTGTCGGCCATGAAGCAAAGGTCGGTGAAGTCTCGTCCCTTCTTGTCCTTCTTGTCCTCCTTCCTTGGGGACTCCTCCTCCTCAGAGCTCGACTCCTCAATTGAGGAAGTGTCGATGTCGCTGAGAGCAGCAACAAATGCTCTGGAAGCGGCTTTGGCTACTCTTTTAGCCATTTTGCCATGCTTGCCCTTCACAAAAGGCTTCCTCTCCTTTTTGTGGTATTTAGGGCGCTCACTCTCATCTCTCTTCTTGAGCTTAGGGCAGTTGGCCTTGATATGAGAAGTGTCGCCACATTCAAAGCAACCACTAAAACCACTTCTCCTCTGATCCCGTCTCTCATGATGAAAGCGGGTGAACCTTCTGGCAATGAGAGCAAGCTCATCATCATCCAGAGTATTCACCTGCTCCTTAGTGACGGAGACCAAGGAGGACAAAGCAAAACCATCTGCAAGAACACAAGTACCATATGTGCTTGGTTCTGCAGCGGTGCCACGGCTAGTGCTAGAAACCAATGCCAATGGCTGTGGCAAAGAGCTTCTGTGCACCGCAATAGATGCCTTGGCAATCTCTGTGGACTTCAGCTTGCTGAAGAGCTCATCACAGGTCAATGTGTCATAGCCTGCGGACTCCTCAATGCTGGATATCTTCACTTCCCATATGCTACGATCAAGAGCATAGAGAAGCTTGATAGCCCTATCATGATCATTGTAAGCAAGCGTCCCGTTGGACCGCAAGTTACTCACTATCGCATCAAAGCGAGAAAACATGGCATCTATAGATTCACTAGGTGCCTTCACAAACAGCTGATACTGTTGATTGTATGTGCTTTGGCGCCTGGCCTTGATTTGAGTAGAGCCCTCATGAAAAATAGTGAGAGTGGTCCAAATTTCCCTAGCAGTCCAAGGTGCTGAACCCTATCAAACTCACTTCGGCTCAAACCAATGAACAGTATATTTCTTGCCTTGGAGTTGGCATTATACTGATCCTTTTCTGTTTGAGAGGTGCGAGTATCAGGGATGGAGTATTGTGAGTCCACAATCTCCCAAATTGCATTTCCTTGGCTTAGCAAATAAGCCTCCATGCGCACCTTCCAGTATGCAGAGTCAGTCCCATCGAACAGAGGAATTTTACTAGCTCTATCCATGTCGCCAACAGATCACAAAACCAGTTAAGGTCAACTGGTGATCTTAACCCGCTCTGATACCAATTGTTGGACCGGAAACGGCGACCAGAGGGGGGGTGAATGGGAGCTTTTAAAAACTCGGGCTAAAAATTAGCCTTTTGTTTTAATACAGTCTACTACGGAACAGGCTTCGAACACAACCTTCAAAGTTTCGGTTCGGAGGTATTTGATGGCTTCGAACACAGGCTTCGTAAGGAGCAAAAGTTTGAAGCCAAGCAGATTTCGCTCCACTCAAACCCGAAAAACCAACTCTGCTAAGTCAGTGCAGGCTCCGCACACAGGGTGCTTCGAGCAGGCTTTGCACTTCACCCTTCGCAAGAGTGGACTATCCTCCGAGGACTTCGACCAAGTACTTAGCAACAGCAACTGGTGCTGGGTTTCGTACACCGAAGATCTAAACGCACACTAACAGACTTCGCTAGGGGCTTAGACATGATAAGAACCACGAGCTTCGATCAGGGCTTCGCTAGTAAGCAGCGAGGTCTAGCCTCCTGTTACACAGAGCGAACTCACACTGAAAAGCACACTTCGCACAAGACACACTTCGCCTAGACAGGCTTCGGTGCTCTACTACTAGCGAGGTATGCAAACAAGCTCAAGCAGAACCACAACACAGAAGCAGGGCCTCACTGCTTGAACAAGGAACACAATAAAAGAACTCACTAGATGAATACAAAGAGTGGTGGCTAGTACAGGAGCTCAACAGTAAATGCTCAAAGTGTTAAATGTTACCTACCCAGCCCCCATATTTATAGCCACTATTCACCCCAAGTGAATTGACTACTTTACCCCTAGGGTTTACATTGGTTTTGTCTCTACAGAACAGAGGGGTACAAAAGGTAGTCAACTTTATTTGGAGGCTTCTCTGTCAGCTTTGCAGAGGGGACAGTGTCAGCTTTTTGCAGAGAAGACAATGTCAGCCTTTGCAGTCTTTGACCTTTCTGAAGCCCCCCCTTCGCACGCGAGGGGTGCGGTAGCTTCGGTGAGAAGCCTTGAGCCCTGACGCCCTTCGCTTCACCGAAGTCTGCCTTCGATACATTGACGGTTTTGAGCCGAAGCCGTCAAAGCCCTTGGGCCTTCGCACCAACACCTCCGAAGTGGACCACCACGGCTTCGCAGCTTCTCCCAGTTCGAACTCCATCAGTCTGTGTACCGAAGCCATGCATGGCCGAAGTACCACAAGTCCACCTCACTCCGGAGCCAACCTCGCTCCGAAGCCTTCCTCACTCCGAAGCCCCACCTTCGGAGTACCACCCTTCGAAGTCCCTCCTTCGTCCAAGGCCTCCGCATGAAGCATTCCATGAGCACTTCGTCGCAGTGTCTCTCCCTGAGCACACTCCTCGACGAGCCTCACCCGGACCATGCCTTCGATGCATCTCGACTTCTGAGACCTTCGTCGGGTAATCTTCGAGTGTCTCCCTCCGGAGCACACCTCGAACCCTTTGCCTCTGCTGAGGACTTGATCCACCAAACTCCGAAGTCACTCCTTCCGGAGTACCCTTCGAAGTGCCTCGCCTCCGAGGACTTTGTCTCGGAGTACCTTCACCCGGAGCCACGCTCTGCACTTACTGCCTTCTCCTGGTGCACCTCGACCCGAGGTCCGACCTTGACACCTTCGCAGCCACCGTGACGGAGCTCCCCGCTCCCCTGGCATCAAGCCTCCCGCTTGACCCAGGTTCACCTGCTACGACCCGTCCGTCGCCTCCGAAGTCCCCTGCGCACCACAGACAAACAGACAAGTGTATCCAGTACTCCGGAGACCTCTCCGGGTTAGCAGTCTTCGGCACACACTCCGGTGTACCGCCCAAAGTACCGAGACCTTCGGTACAAACCCAGTCATCGTGTACTATCGGACCCCTCCGACAGGCACACTCCGCTGCAACAGCTGCAGCAATCAGACCACCGAACCCTTCGATGAAACCACCTCCGAACACCTTCGGAGATCCAACCTCCGAACCCCTTCGGAGGTACCCCTTCGAATCAGAGGATAACAGCCTGTCAATCACTCATCACAAAGTCCGAAACCAACCCTTGGTTTCTCAAAAAGAGGTTCAAAAAAAATGCTGAAAGGAAGAAGAATTCAAAAAAAGAAGAAAATATGAGAAAACAATGAGGAAGAAGAAAAGAAGGTTGTTCTGGTTTGAGTCTGTGTTTGTGCTTAGACTAGTCTCTAAGAGCACAAAGCACAATTAGACCAGCAACCAAGGAAAGTATTGTGGATTATTATTGAGATTTACTAATTGTTGTCGATCTGTGTTAATCCTTGCTACTAAAAACTAGCCTTCCGAGCTCCACCTTCCTTCTAGTCAGTACAGTTTCTAGTCGGCAGTCGCTACACTCACAACTTCAACGGTATCATCCACAAGCCAACCGGTTTTACCACCTGCTATGATTGGTAAGAATTTTGCAAGATCTTAGTTAAGCGCTTGAGTGTGAGCGACTCCACATCCTATTAGTTCATAGGGAACTAACGCACTTGTGAGCTTCTTTGTGTTTTGTGTTTCTACTAACTATGACATCACTGCACCAGGGCGATGGAAATGAATGTGTGTCCAAGTTCAAGCTTGGTAAGTTGCTGCAAGAACTCAATGCAAACATCCTCAAGAGCAACCAGAACAGTGAACACAGACTGGAGAGGATAGAGAGGAGCATTGCTACCCTCATCACCAGGACGGGGGACCTAGAGAAGCAGCCACAGCCACCGAACAATAGAGTTGAGGATCTCAAGTAGGATGACATGAATCAAGAAGATGTCACCCAGTCTGTTGTTGGAGGACATGACCCTCATCCTCGTCCACAATGTCCACAACGTCAAGGTATGGGAGGTAATATAGTATCCCCTCCTCCTTATGCTGAAAATTACATTGATTGGGAAGCTACAATTGATAAAATATATGGTCAACATCATATATGCGATAAACAAAAGATTAAGAATGTTGGTAGTGTCTTAACCTCACATGCTTTAACCTAGTGGCAGGATTTAACATTGTTGTCACATGATAAATTGCCTCACCCTTGGAATGATATGAAATTACTTATGAGAAAAAAATTGTTGCTTAATCAAATGTACCTACTTGCAAAGATGAAAGACATGCTTTAATTAGAGGAGCCAGACAATGTACCTCTTCCTTTCGACACTAACATTTTGTAGGTCTCAAGAAGGGTCAGTTGACAATGAACCTACCTCGCCCGACGAGAGAAACACATGTAATACAGGTGCTGAAGTTACTCAAGGTGAGTGTGTTCATGAAGAAATACAGTTTTCCACTACTCATGCTAATGTAGAGCAACCATTGGTGGAATCCTTAACAAAAATTCCTTCGTTAAAAGATGGTTTGCATGATAATCCTTGTTAATAAGAAGAGTTGTGTGATAATGCTTCACTTATATCCATGCCACAACTATTGAATGAACATGATAGTTTTAATAGCAAAAGCTTAAGTGCTGATTTGAAACATGTTATTCATATTGCTAATGAAGATAAAGAATGTAAATTGTTATTTTCTTTAAACACATGGGGGTATATTGAATTTATGGATCTTTGTGAACTCACTTGTTTAAAGGAGAAATTATTTTCACGATCTAGTTTTCCATGTCCTACCAATGCTATTTTTCATATCTTTGGCATATATAATGATTTAGGACTGTATTTGGTGCATAGAGTTTATGTATGCTCAAATCTAAAACATTCTTTGCATATCCAGAAAAATTACAAAGTAGAGAGCCCTACTAGTAATCATGTCACATCAAGTTCCTCTAGTTTTGATTTAAAAATCCAAGAAAGTTTTAAAGATGTCAAGAGGTCAGATCACCCTCTTTGCCTCTATCCTTTGTCAAATGCACCATATGAGTACTTTGCTTCTAAATAAAGGGAGCAAATTAACATGCAACATAAGATTTCAAATGTAGTATCAACTTCATACATATTCTGTCCTCATGACCAAGTACACTAAAGAACTGGAGATATTACATGACAAAATTTTATTGCATTTATTTTCATGCACATGATTTTATGGAAAAGACCATGTGTTACATGAGAATCGACACAATTTGAAATCGAGGACGTTTTCATCTAAAGAAAGGGAGGATGACGAGACCATGATTACTAATGATAAGACCAAAACTCATGTCATGCTAATTCTTCATGTAAATTCATTCCTAAGTATATTCTTATATTACCTTGAGAATAAATTACTACCTAAAGATGATATTGATATTGTTGTTAAGAATCATGGAGATGATGACGGAGCATATGAATACAAGCAAAGAGATGGAGAAGGACAAGCAAGGACTATTGGCCGATCACAAGCCACCATCGGCCGACCATCGATCCCATCGATCATCGACCATCGGAATCAGCCTCACCACCATCGGCATCGGCCACCATTCGGACCACCATCGTCCGATCACCTCGATCGCTATCGGTCAACCATTGATTCCCATCTGCCGACCACCAACAGTAACACCACCGATCGGAAGTCCTAGAGTCCGGTCGGGAGTCTTACCTCTAGACCATTCAGGAGTGCTACTACAAGACTAGTCGAGTCAAAGTCCTAATAGGGTCTGTATTTGAGAGTCCTACTAGGTTACATACTTGAGTCCTACTAGGATTAAGCTCGGCCCATGTTATAGATGGTATCTCAAGTCTTGTAAACCCTATAAATAGATGGCAACCACCATTGCTAGGTTTCGGGTTTTTCTTAGATTAATCTATCGTTGCAGTTTTCGCCGTACATCGGTTTGTGAAACCCCAAACTTTGAATCCTTCAAATTGTCATTTGCAATTTCATATTGCGTTTACATGTTCTTGCTTGTGTTCTCAATTTGTATGCAGGGATAAGCTTTCTTGGCGAGGTCAATCGCGTTCGCGCGTGGTTGATAACCAACAGAGTCGTGGTGTAGAAATTGCAGGGTTCAAATCAGTTCTTATTGAAAGTCGGATCATCAACGTCGAGATCTCCACAAATTGTGTTTACTCTCCTGACGGAAGATTGGGCACCCCTGTGCGCTATCAACAACATAAGATAACATTAGGTATTAATGATCTTATGGAAATTACAGGATTTTCCATACCAATATGTATGACAAAGTAGTGCATGATGATAAAGCTCCAAATGCTACGAGCTCTTGTTGTAAGAATTGAAAAGACGAATTGATATGCTACGAGCTCCAATCGATCAATTAGTCAACAATCAATTAGTGGTAGTACAATCAATGGGTGACATGGTTACTAATCCTACGGATTATTATTTTTATTTTTGACGTAATTAGTCCACAGCATACTGAAAAACAAATGTTCTACATAATTGATATCTTGAACACCTCTTGATTCAAGTGACCAACTTATAATTTGTGTTTCTTATTTAGGGAAACATTGTTTATCGGTTTCCACTGCAATGGATCGCTTCATTAAAAGTAAGTGGAGTTAGATATTTGTTGTCTTTTGATTTTACTTAGCATTAATTTAACTGACTAATAATATAATTATTTTTTGATTATATTAGTATATATATAAGAGGGAAAGTTGGATCCATAACATTATAATTTTGTGACTTTAGAGAAATATCATTACAATTCACATATTTAGATTTGTGTCATTACAATTTTAGAGAACTCTGAACTATATTATTACAAATTTAGATAATTCTGATATATATCATTACAATTCTAAAGAGTTACAACTCTGAAATATTATAAATCTAAATATACGAATTGTAATGGTATTTCTCTGGCATAAATTGAATCAGATCACACGGCTACAGGAGAAAGTAAGGTTCTATTTGGGAACACATTTTTTGTAGTTTTGGAAGCAATACTGTAGTATTGAACAATAGTATGGTATTATATACTGAAAGGTGTTTGGTAACCTCATCTGAAATATCTGTAAAGTAAACTGCAGCTCAATCTACAATATTAAAACTTTGGTACAAAACACTTTTTCTAAAACTACATGGTATTATTATGTATGTAGTGTATTATAGTTTTTAAAATACTATAGTTTTCTAAAAATACGTTCCCAAACGAACCTAAGCCCACGGACCGGTCCCATGGCCGCCGTCGTGCGGCGCTCGCACCATGTCGGCCTCCACATCGGCGCCTCCCGCCCAAACCCTAGACCCTTCTCTTCTTCCGCTGCTCTGGCAACCGCTCGCATGGACGACGGAGACCTGTTGCGGTGGCTCCTCCGAATCCCGCGAACTCGCGGGCTCGCCGCGGCCGCCGTCGAGAGATGGGCCCAGGAGCGCGGCCACGTCTCTCAGCCGGAGCTCCGCCGTGCCATCGTCCGGTTTCTGCGCGCGCGCCGCTACGAGCACGCTCTTGAGGTGAGCAATCCAACTAGCTTAGTGGCCGCAGTGCCGGCTCTCAATTTCACTTAGGTCACTTCACCTGATGCGCGATTTGAGCAGAAAATCTGACGACAAGACGAAGCATAGCTCCACCATGGTATTCGTCGTTCAATTCTACAGATGTCAGGAATCCTTTTCACCTTTTCTGTGACAAACTGACAACGAGCTTCAATAAATTTTGCTTAGATGACCTGCAACGGAACAATGACTTAATTTTAACTCTTTATGATATTTTAATGCAATCTGAATTCTGTTTCACGCCATTTGTAGTGTTCTATTGCGGAGAGACAACTGACCAATTCACACTTTTTATGATGATTGATCGGCACACTGAAACTTGCAAATACTACAATTGCGCGGTTCCAATCTAGCCTGAAGTGGTGATTCAAAAATCAAAAGACACAATCTAAACAGAGTTTTATTATGCTGCAGATTTCATCATGGATGGACTCACGCAGTGATTTTAGAGTATCATCTTCAGATCATGCAGCTAGACTGGACTTGATTGCAAAAGTTCACGGTACTTCTCAAGCTGAGGAATACTACAAGAAACTGTGTACCGCTTCTTCCAAGAAGGCTGCATCATTCCCTCTCCTCCATTGCTATGTTACAGAAAGAAATGTGCAGAAGGCTGAAACCTTTATGGCTAAGCTGCAGAGCTATGGACTGCCTGTGGATCCTCATTCTTTCAATGAAATGATGAAACTATATATCGCAACATGCCAGTATGAGAAGGTGCTTAGTGTAATCGATCTGATGAAACGGAACAACATTCCAAGAAATGTTTTGTCCTATAACATTTGGATGAATGCATGTGCTGAGGTCTCTGGCATAGCCTCAGTACAATTAGCATTCAAGGAGATGCTGAAATATGATATGGTTGAGGTTGGTTGGAGCACATACTGCACACTAGCTAACATCTTCAGGAAGTATGGACTGAACAGTAAAGCTCTAGCGTACCTTAGAATAGCTGAAACAAAGTTATCATCAACAAGGCGCTTAGGGTATTCTTTCATAATGACATGTTATGGAGCCATGAATGACAGAGATGGGGTTATAAGACTGTGGGAGGCTAGTAAAAGTGTTCCAGGGACAATCCCTGCTGCAAACTACATGACTGCTATATCATGCTTGATAAAAGTTGGTGACATTGGTCAGGCTGAGTGGATCTTTGGAACCTGGGAAGCAGAATGCAGGAAACATGATGTGCGGGTTTCAAATGTTCTCCTTGGTGCTTATGTGAGGAATGGGTGGATCGAAAAGGCGGAGAGGCTCCATATTCACATGCTAGAGAAAGGTGCACATCCAAATTACAAAACATGGGAGATACTGATAGAGGGATTTGTTCAGAGTAGGCAGATGGATAAAGCTGTCAATGCCTTAAAGAAGGCTTTGTCTCTGTTGAAGAGTTGCCACTGGAGGCCTCCACTAGAGCTGTTGGAGGCCATTGCAAAATACTTTGAGGAGCAAGGCAGTGTGGATGATGCAAATAGATACATAAAGGTTCTTCAAAAAATTAACTTGACAAGCTTGCCTATGTACAAGTCATTGCTTAGAGCATATATTAATGTTGACATTGTACCACCAAATATTCCTCAGATGATAGCAGAAGATCAAATAGATATGGATGAAGAAATTCACCAATTGATTGTACGTGCCAGCAAAATAGATATCAAGGGCAATGTGTTATCATGAACCAGAACTACTTGTGAGCAGACATGGCAAACATAATTCACCTGACTATCTATCTTTGTCAATTGCAGCTACAAAACACTTATATTGGTAGCAGTGCATTTTGCTGCATTACTTAAGCAGGCACCTGTTTTGAGCCAATTATATTGCGATGCTACGAGAAGACAAAAATCTTGACAGGAAGCCAGGAAAGCTAAAACCTCTCCTGCCTTCTGCAGATCCCCATCGTTTTCATTGGTAAGGGGACGAGTTCTGAAGGCTGCAATTTTTTATAGAAACTTTCTTTTTGTCTTGCTATGTTGTTCCTTGGAATAAAAACTTGCTTTGCATGATGTAAACTTGCGTATTAGTTCGGCCTCCGTGTATCCTTTTTGAGGTTAAGAAATCGGAACTTGGTAGCTTGGTGAAATCGTGAGACAAAACAGAGCCTCCGTGAATACAAAGACATATCTCTGGTCAGCTCCAATTTGTGGAATCAGAATTTCTTATTGGATTGCCAAGTGCCAGCGAATGTAGGCAGATCTCATAAAAAGGCTAACTTTAGCAACAAGAGTACACATTATACAATTGCACAATCGTGGCATTTTTACATGGTAAACGGTGGCCCTTCCAATATTTGAAAGAAGAAACTGATGGAATGTTTGGTATAGCTTCAACTCTAAGATTTATATTTGCTCTATAGTTTATATGATAAAATACAAAAAAACATATTACTCATCTAAATATCCTTAATCCACCATAGCTCTGTATTCAAGATTTATTAGAGCTAGGTTTGTCTAGCTCCAACAAATCTTATATTTAGAGCCATGCCAAACAGGGATCCCTCTATTTCAATCTTCAGCCTCCCAGTTGAACTTATGCACAACTTGGCATGACCACACTTTAACACAAGAAATGCACCAAGCTCAAAACGATACATTAGTCAAGTATGTTGTCAGGTTTACCTGCAAAATATGGAACATTAGACAAATTCAATCTGTGGAGATTACGGCGTCCCGTTCGAATAATCTGTACCTTGCAAGCTCTCTTTATTAACATTTTCCTTTAATCAGATTAGGCCCATTATAAACTTACAATAGGCCATTCTAATGCATAAACTTAAATCCACCATGTTATAAACTACGGAATGACAATCAAAAGCAACTAAGCTAATGATAGGTGGACTTAGTCCCCCGGTCGAGTCTAAATAAAATTATAACATGCTGTCAATTACAAATCTTCTTTACACTGGGCTCCAGCAGCACAGGTAAACGAACTCCTTAATCGAATGCCCTAGATTTTATCTCCAAATGCAGCATTTGATGAACTGACTGTAGTTCAAGTACATTAAGAAAACATGTTAGTGGCAACACAATTAACACAATCTAGTTGCATAGGAAAAATGAATAGCAGGATACATCAAGCAATGAGATTAGCCAAGATATTTAAATCTTCCGGGGACAATGTAGCTTGTGGTCACAGCTCATCTACTTATGTTAAGTTTTGCACAAAGAAATATAAATAAATTTAATGCTTTATCTTGAATATAATTTGGGGATGTAGACATCCAATCCAAGTGTTGCAGAAGTGCAATTGAAATAGCATCCGCATCAATAGCTCAAGACATACATATTTTTTCCTGTAACCCACAATGTATCATAGGAAATTATGTTGGCAGTGAAAGTAAACTGCCAGGATTCAAGATCTGTGAATCATTGGTTGTTAATAGTTGGTACAATTGTTTTGGGCCAGTACCATGCGGGTACTGTTCACATGAGCAGATTAGGATAATTCTGTTCAGTTAAGGCTTTACCTCCCTGTATCCCTCGCCTTGGTGGTATTGGAGAGAGAACGCAGAAAACAGAATTTTTTTGTGGCTAAAATCAGAACTGAAAACTGAAATCAGAACTGAACTAGCACTATTCTTCTTCTCATTTCACTCTTAAACTCAGCTGGTTTGAGAGGGTACATATAGGATGAGCTTCTTGCAGCTCAAGAAAGAAAACAACCAACTTGCTGCCCAAAAAGAAGATATCAGTCAAACTGCTGCTAAAGTAAAGCTGAAAGGTAATTCAGCTAAAGTAAAGATGTCAACAGGGCCACTTGGACCAGGCAAACAAGACTTAACTTATCCTCTCAATCTTCCCTAAGTCTTGTGTGACGCCATTTGGGAAATTAAAACCATCCTAATCTTAACGCAAAGCTCCTAGAACTTAAACTGCCTAAGTGACTTAGTGAAGTGAAGAAGTCAATGAGCTGATCCTGAGTGTTATGTATCTGGCCTTGACGCTCCCCTCGTCCAAACAGTTCCAGATGAAATGATATTTGATCTGGATGTGCTTGCTCCGCTCATGGAAGACGAAGTTCTTCGCTAAAACCAAAGCAGACTTGCTATCCACCCTGAGCTCCATCGCTTCAGCATCTCTACCAAGATCGCCAAGCAACCGAGCCAGCCAAAAAGCCCGAGTCAAGGCAAAAGTGACTACGATGTATTATGTCTCGCAACTAGACATGACCACCACTTGCTATTTGATCGACTGCCAGCTGATCAGACACTTTCCAAAGAAGAATAGTGTCCCGTTAATGCTCTGGCTTGTGTCGATGTCATCGGCGTGATCATTGTCATTGTACCCAATGAAGTACGCCGCACCAGCACACGGGTAGTACAAGCCGTCAGTGTTCAAAATGGTGGCCCTAGGCGGGCGCCTAGGCGGCATTAGGCGTTGGGCGCCACCCCAGCGCCGCGCGGAAAGGCTGGGCGGCCGTCTAGGCGGGTCAACCGCGCCCTAGGCGGTTGACCGCGGCGCCTAGGCGCCTAGGATCGCTGCTTCTCCCGTGCTCCTTCTGTGCTCCGGCGCCGCTCACTGCGTGCCGACGCCTCGCTCAGGGCCTCGCGCGCCGTGCGCTGTGCTCTGACCTCCGCGCTCTGTCCCCCGGTCTAGCGCATCGAGCATTCGAGCTCCAGCCGAGCCGCCGAGGCCGCGACGCCGCGCTCCAGCAGCAGCAGTCTCAATGGCGATCCGGCTTGGTGTAGAGCAAAGAAGGCCTGCCGCAGCTGGAGGGGGAAGAAAGGGGAGGGAAGAGAGAGGAGGGGAAGAGAATGCCTAGGACTCAGAGGAGAGAAGTGAAAAAAGCCGGTTGGACTGCGGGAAAGGAGAAGAAAAGGACTTCTTGGTCCAAGAAAAAACACCTCGGGACTAGTATTTGACACATGGGGAGCAGTGATTGGCTCTTGGAACAGGAAAAGACGTTTGGGAAAACACTGTGAACCAGCCCTCTGAAGAGGAACTTGGAACTGAACGTGAGTAAAGAAAGGAAATGGGGCACAGACCTAGGCGCCACCTAGGCGGCTCTAGGCGCTAGGTCGCCGCCCGACTAGCACCTAGCGCCTACTCGAACACTGCAAGCCGTAGTCGGAGGCAGTGTTAGAAAAATCGGTGATCGGTAGCTAATTGGTCAACCACCGAGTAGGAATTAATCAGTTAATCAGGAATTAAATGAATTAATCAGTCAACCAATTAATCGGTCGACTAAATAGTTAAATAATATATTATAGTGTTTATATCAATTTACATCTGTCTATCTAATTCTCTTTCCTATTTTTTCATTATTTTTCACACCTCCCAACATGCCTATGATTTCATTCTTTTTCACCACTACCAAGATGACACAACATGCCGTGTTCCTTTCTTTTTCACCACAGCATCACAAGACCCTGCATCACAGCATTCTTTTTTCCTTTCCTTTCTCTCTCGTTCTCTCAGCCATGCTTCTCTTCACCATGAAAGAAGACCAAGAGCGAGAGGCACGACTCTAGCAGCATTTGGAGGGTAGCACTAGCAGTGCAATCCAGGTGTTAGCAGAGCAGCGTCGGCGGTGTAGATCCGAGCGTATGCGTCATAGACCAAGCAACAACAGCTTGGATCCAGGTATTGGTCAGAGTGAATGGGTGTTGGTGGAGCGAACAGGCGTTGGTAGAACGAATCAGCACCGACGGCACAGATCCGAGCTTAGCGACATGGACCAAGCAGCAGTAGCGTGGATCCAGACCATGCGGCGCATACGGCGTACTAGGTAGCAACGACACGGATTCAAGACAGGCCCGATTAATCGGTGGATGCCCGATTAATCGACTTGACCAACCAATTAATCGGTAAGCCAATTAATGGTCTGATTTTACCCTAAATTAATTGTAGTGCTGCCGATCAAAAGTTAATCGGCCGATTAATCTAATGAACGAGCGATTTTTTCATCACTAGTTAGAGATCCTCGTGACATAGCGTAGGATCCTCTTCATGGCTTGCTAATGCTCCGTCGTCAGTCGCTACATGAACCGACTAACGTAGCCAACTGCAAACACCAAGTCCGACCGCATGTGGACAAAGTAGCAAAGGTTGTCCACAATGCGCTGATAATGTGTCGTGTCCACCTTGTCATGTTGTCGCGACTCGGCTTAAGCCTTTCCTCCATGGGAGTGTAAGTTGGGTTGCAATCGGTCTAAAGAGAAGCCCCAAATCGCTCATCTAGAAGGTGGTCTTCATCTCCGCCTTGAACGCCTCCACCTCGGCCTCTTTGGTGCTAGTGATCACCAAGTCGTCGACGTAGACACCTACCAGCAGGGGATTGCCTCCCTTGCCCAGCCAGTAGATAGCAACCTCATGAGCGCTTTGCTAGAACATCATCTGCTTAAGGGTGGAGTCCAGCTTGTCGTTCCAAGATCGTGGTGCATGTCGCAAGCCATAAAGAGCCTTACGCAAGCGAAGAGCCTTGTTCTCTAAATCGGGGATGACGAATCCTGACGGCTAACAGACGTAGACCTCCTTCAAGTTGCCATTGAGGAAGACAAACTTAACGTCCATATGGTGGACACACTAGTCCTCTTATGCTACCAGCGCGAGGACACGAATGGACTATATCCACGAAACAGGCGCAAAGGTGTTGTCGATGTCGACTCCCTCTTGCTAGACAATCTCGTGCCACCAACCAAGCCTTGTGTTTGACCACCATCTCAGCTTCATCCTTCTTCAGCTTGAACACCCACTTAAGGGTGATGGCTCAATGGCCGACTAGAAGATCAGCCAGCTCCCATGTCTAGTTCCGCTCGATGGTGTCCATCTCCTACTGCATCGCAGCGCGCCAGGCCGCATCTTCCTCCGCCTCAACGAAGCGTGGCTCACCATCGTCGTGCGCCAGGTGTAGCTCCGCATCAAAGTCATACTGCACCATTCTAGGAACAGGGTGCTCACCAAGGATGTTATCCATGGTGCGCTACCTCGTCGTTGTGGTAGGCATTAACACAATCCTTGTCATTGGACAACAGAGTGGCGAACTCCACTACATGCTGCTCGTCATGGACCAAAGTTGTATATGTCGATCTTGAAATTGTGGGCGCTGCTATAGGAGAGCGGGTCGTGGCCGATGCAGGAAGTGGTGGAGGACTCGTCAGAGCTGATGACGTGCCAAGTAGACGTAGTCGACAATGAAATCGTTGTGAGCTTGGTGAAGATGAGCTACTGGCTCCCCTTAAGTAGACGTAGTCGACAACGAAATCGTTGATCATCAAAGTCAAACCGTCATCCACCATCTTGCCTCACGTCCAGCCTCACCCTTCATCGAATACAATGTCACACGAGATGTGGGTGCGCCATGTCACAGGGTCAAGGATGCGGTAGGCCTTGGAGCCCTCCGTGTAGCCGATGAAGACCCCTCACGTGTTGCGGTCATCAAGCTTGTCAACATGGTTGAGCTCCTTGACGAACGCCAAGCAGCTGAAGACACAGAGGTGGCCAACCGTCGACTTGCATCCGTGCCAGGCTTCATACGACGTCTCGCCGTCAAGAGCCTTGGTAGGCGAACGGTTGAGGACATGGACGACAATCATCACCACCTCTCCCTAATAGATCGTCGGCATCCTCCTCGAGCGATGGCCACCACCGTCTGGTTGCGGTGCTCAACGATGTCGTTCTGCTACGAGGTGTACGACGTGGAGTAGTGACACTGAATCCCCTCGTCGGCATAGTACGTCGCGAACTCAGCCACCGTGAACTCGCCACAGTTGTCCGTGCACAACACATGGAGCTTAGGGATGCACTCCTTCTCTGTAACAACTTGATGACGCCCATGGTTGTCACGGCGCCCCGGCGAAACCAGTCGCCAGGGGGCCGACTGGACGCCTAGGCGTCGCCTAGGTGACCAATTAAATTCAGCATGCAATTATCCACACCCACATCAAGAATCCTCTTCTCAAGCACAGGGGAGGGGGAAGCAGGGGAGGGAGCACAGGGGAGGGGGAAGCAGGGGAGGGAGCACAAGGGAGGGAGCCGAGGCGGCCGGGCGGCCGGTGGCCGGGCGACGCAACTGCGCAAGGGGAAGCAGCGGGGCACGCAACTGCGCAAGGGGAAGCAGACTAGCAGAGCAACTCGCTAGGGGAACCGGAGATCTGGCGGCCGGCGGCGCCGCCCGGGCGGCGCAAGGGGAAGAGGAGCAACTCGCTAGGGGAACCGGAGATCCGGCGGCCGGCGGCGCAAGGCACAGGAGCAGATCCGGCAGCCGGCGGGCGGCGGCGCAAGGGACTGAGGCGGCGGCGCGAGGGAAGAGGCTGCGGCGCAAGGGAAGAGGAACCGAAAGGGCCTGGGCACGCCTTAGAGGCTTAGAAAATAGACACGGAGGCACAGACCCTAGGCGCCCGCCCAGAGTCTCCTGGCGACCGCCTAGGCGCCATGGGCGACGCCTAGAATCTCCAGGCGGGCGCCTAACTCACCCAGGCGAGGCGATTCAGCCAGGCGTCCGGCGGTGACCGCTTGGACGCCTAGTCGGCGCCTAGGCGACGCCGTGACAACAATGATGACGCCTGATCGCATCTGTGGTTGCTGCCTTGGTGTCGAGAAGCACCGTCCACATGTAGAGAGGCACATCAACAATGAGGAAGTGGCATTGGCCTCTAAGGGTAGTCGGTGTCACGGGACCACAAAGGTCGTCGTGCACATGCTCCAGCTTTTCCTTGACTTGAAAGCTCACCTGTCGAAGGAAAGGGAACCGTCGTTGCTTGGTCAGGATGAAAGTGTCACAGAACTGCTCCACGTGCTCGACACTCGGCATGCCCCTCACCATCTCCTTGGTGCCAAGTTGCTTTAGGGCCTCAAAATTGAGGTGCCCAAAGTGCTCATGCCACCACCAAGCGTCGTCATCGCGGCGAGCTACAAGACACACGAGCTATGCCACCTGCACATGGAAAACATAAAGGCGATTGCTTCTTTTGTTCACCTTGGCAACAAGTCGATGTTGATGATCCTAGATGTGCAACAACCCATGCTCAATCTCCATGCACGAGCCATTCTCATCTAGCTGGCTAAGGCTGATGATGGAGTTCCTTAAGGCGGGAATGTAGTAGACACTGGTGGGCATCTAATGCTCGCCGGTCTTGGCGGTGAAGATAACGGAGCCAACGCCCCTTATCTCCACGATGGATGCGTCCCCAAACTTGACGGAGCCTCGCACGCCAGAGTCTAGGTCGGAGAAGTGCTCCCACCACCCGGTCATGTGGTGAGTGGCACCGGTGTCGAGGAACCAACCATCGATCTTATCGTCGCTGGACCCTTTGCCGAGGAAGACATGGTCGCGTGGCTCATCGACGTGGAGAAGAGCGGCGAATGTCAATGTGGGAAGGGGGTGCAGCTCGATACTCTTGTGTATGAGGAATAGAGCCGGCTCGTCACCCTCTTGCACTTGCGTGACGTGTGCCTGACCGCCGTGCTTCACCTGCCAGCAGTCCCTAGCCCAATGGCCAGTCTTGCGATAGTTTTGACAAGTGTCATCACGGATGACCTTACGGTCACCGTTGGTGTCGCCAGTAGTGCCTCCACATGCTGGGGAGCCTTGTGCTCCTTGTGTGGCTGGTGCTTACGGCCGCTCGATGAACCCAATGCCTCCCCTTTCTTCCGCTCTTCTTGGCGAGCGAGCCACTACTCCTCGGTGAGGAGAAGCTTGCTACTGATGGCAACCATCTTTGAGGGAGATACCAGCTCATAGTCATCAACAACCTTGAGGCAACCCGTGACCTCAATCATCAGATCAGAGAGGTCCAGCAACGTCTCAATCGATAGAGCAACCTACGTGTACTTAGGGATGACACGAAGGAACTTCTCGACGGCTCTCTGTTCGTTGATGTCATCGCCATACCGCACTATCTACTGCATTAGGCTAGTAAGACAGAGAGCAAAGTCATCGATGTCCTTCCCCGACTTAAAAGCTAGGCGATCCCACTTCTGACGTAGCTTCTACTGCGTAGCTCTACGGGCACGGGCGCTGCCAATGCGTGCCGCCGCGATGGCGTCCCAAACATCCTTGGCGGTCTCCTTGTCTGTGAGGGTGGGCTACATCTCAGGCGGAATGGCAACAAGAAGGGCCTCCAATGCCCTCTGATCCTCAGTGAAGTCAACGTCGTCGTACTGCACCGCGTCTCACATGTATCGTGCCTACATCTTCACCTTCATCACACTAAACCACTCATTGTAGTTGTTCATGGTGAGCATGGGCCATCCACCACCGATGCCTAAGTCCTTGAAGACGGTTTGGACAACAAGAGGAGAACCGCGCCAGCCATGGTAGCCGTGGCGCTAGTCCGGAGAAGGGGAGACACACCACCTATGAGGGCTCCGCACGCTAGCACCCCGTCCACCATGCTCCCTGTCGTTACAATCACGTCTGCCAAGACTACACACGTTGAGATCCCGCAACGCTTTCTCCAACGTCGCTCGTTCTCGTTCGTCCGCACTTCGCAACTTCCTCGTCTACACCGACACCCGCTCATAGCACGACCACTACTACAGCCTCCCGCGCCTCTGCCGCTGCTTGGTAGGGACTTTGGCCGCACACACCGTAGCAAGCTCTGCATGGGTGATGTGTGATGCCCGCTCCGTTGTTGCTGCCCGTTTGGTCGTCTCCTCACGCCTTGTTGAGGCAACCACCGCTGCAACATGCATGTCGGCCTCACACCGAAACCGAGCATTCTCCACATTCAGGACATCGCCTGCACCAGTAGACCAGTTGCGCCGATTATAGGAAGTCGAAGAGTGGGAACAAACAAACATGGCGACGAGATTGGGATGGGATGACGGGACCTAGGGAAGAACTAGGCTTTGATACCACTTGTTGGAGAGAAAACGCAGAAAATAGAATTTTTGGTGGCTAAAATCAGAACAGAAAACTAAAATCAGAACTAAACCAGCACTATTCTTCTTCTCATTTCACTCAATTAAACTCAGCTGGTTTGGGGTACATATATGATGAGCTTCTTGCAACTCAAGAAAGAAAACAACCAACTTGCTACCCAAGAAGCTACTAACCAAACTGTTGCTAAAGTAAAGCAGAAAGGTAATTCTGCTAAAGTAAAGATGCCAACAGGACCACTTGGACTAGGCCAACAAGACTTAAAGACTTATCCTCTCAGGTGGTGCGATGTCGTCGAGGTCTAGGGCCTCATCCAACTACTTCATTTTCCTATAAATGAAGAAGATTGGTTCTAATTCTGAGGAAATCCCATTCGGTGACAACTTGGTATCAGAGCACTCGGGTTCCCCTTCCGTTGCGATGAATTCCCAATTCGACGCCAGCTCAAGGAGTGCCGTCAAAGACCTACTGAAGGCTATCCTACAACTCTTGGACGCCATCGAGAGGATGCAACCTCTGCAACCATTCCATATGAAAGTCACAGAATTGGAAACGGTGGTGATGGAGCACAGGCAACAACAACAAATGTTGAACGAACCAAGAGTGGGCCAACCGTCGGCCCATGGTTGCCATGGCGCAGGTGATGGGGAGGAGGAAGAACCCGACAATGACTTCATTGCAACCGGCCATAAGCTAGAGTTTCCAAAGTTTGACACTCTCGCTGCCTGCCAGCGATGGCGTTCGATGGTTCAGCGCAACACCACCATCGGATCAAGATGTTATCAAGGAACTTCTCCAAGGCACATCAAGGTGTGCTGCCCACATCATGGGTCCCTCGTGACGAGTTCAAGTGGTGATATCCTACTATCTAGCTTGACGACAAGGTAGTTTTCGACAGTGGGGATGATGTCAGGAGCAAGTGGACAAAGCCACGGTGTGGAGTTATCCTATTTCTACAAGAGATGGGATGCAGAGCACCTCAAGATGAGATGTAAAAGGCTTGAATCGTATTCGACTATTCGTATTAGGGTTAGGAGTTAGGTTTAATGTCGTCTGGTAGCTCGAGGGCGAGTTGCTCAAAAAGAGGGGTGTAGATGTCATGGGCTAGGGTTTTGGGCCTAGCCCAGACAGCCGTGAACAGTACCCGCATGACACTGTTCATGTGAACAGTGCCCATCAAATACTGTAGCAGATTAGGATAATTCTGTTTATAATCAGATTAGATTAAATTAGGATTGAGTCAGTTTAGGATAAGGAGTCCTATTAGGGTAATTCTATTTAAAATCAGATTAGATCAAGAGTTGTGTTAGATCATATGGCTGGTCATATGTATATAAACAGGACCAGATCAAGGGTCTAGGTGGTCGTGTATTCAATTCAGGCTTTGCCTCCTGCCTCGGTGGTGCGGCACCGGTCACAGCTCCTCTGCACCGTCGAGGTCTAAGGCCTCGTCCAACTACTTTGTTTTTCTATAAATTAAGAAGATTATTTCCTTCTAATTCTGTAGAAATCCCGACCAGTAACAACAATAGATAAATATAACTAGATATGAATATAATTTTTAACAGAAGAAACTCAGCACATGATATATCTATTTGAAACTCATGGTAGGATAAATTTGCAGGACCCTACTGTAATTTATTGGCCATAACTACTACACGGGCAAAAAACTAGATCACTGAATTAATGAATGGATAGTAGAAGGCTTTAGTTGAAACCCATAGAGTGATAGACAAAATAATGTTTACAGGCTTATACTGTGGATACTGAACTGCATTAGCTCTCCAAATGTAATGATGGTACTGAATCCCTTAGATAATCATTGAAATATGCATGGAGATTGCATCCAGAATTCTGATTGACAAACTATAGTATTGTAACTCATCATTCCGTGAAATTAAAAGAACATCCCTCTGGAATACCCAAGTGAACATGAGCCATAAGTGGTGTATTTTCATGCATTGCTATCAAGCCTACATTTCTAAGCACTTAGATGTACCCACACCCCACTCTTGTGATACAACTAGCTTCCCTACATATATATCAATGGCAAAAGAGCAATAAAAGGCATTAATTTTCTATTTAACTAATCCAGGTAGGAGAAAATGAAACAGACAGCAAGACTTAGCATAAATACAAATAACTATTTCAAAAGGAAGAACTGAAGAACACTAGGATCACATTACATCCAAATGGAGTGAGACAAACTTAGCCTACATAACTGGATTTCCCATCTTGCTCATTTGTCACATTTTATGTCCTAAATCAATCCATTCACAAAGCTAAAATTCAAAGGAATACCATCCATCAATGTGCACTGACGCCATTCTCTGCATTGAGTCCATACAATACTCCAGCATATTTCTCAGTAGAGCCAGCGAAGAATGAATCCTTGAGCTTCCAGAACGCACAGGAGGTGACCAAGCTATCGGAACCCGCCTGGTGGGACTCTCCAACGCGCTCCACGTCGAGGAGCTCGGCCAGCTTGTTCAGCCCACCGTGCAGGCTGTTGCAGAACTTCATGAGGTGTTTGATGTCATACACGGTGGGGAAATATATCTTCATGAGCTTAAAGAACCCGGCTTGTGTGTCAGGGAGGCTGTTGCAAGTGAGGATCTTGAGCAGGTACCCGAAGTCGTAGCCCGCGTGGAAGGTCACCCAGTAGACGGAGTCATTGAGAACGACGCCGGAGGACATGAGGAGCTCGGCGAACCGGCGCGCATCGACGCCGCGCTCGGCGTTGCGTTGGAAGTCGATGCCGCTACGGCGGAGCAGCTCGATGGAGTCGGAGGCGAAGATGTCCCGCGCGTCGTCGAACTCACGGAAGTTGAACTGCCAGACGCAGCGGCGCCGACCGGCGCCGAGCGCAGGAAGCTCGCCGCGCGGACCGGAGAAGGTGAGCCCAAGCTGGATGAGGTGGAGCATGTCGACGTTGGCCTTGAGGGTGGCGTAGTTGTAGTCGGCGGGGGAGCGGAAGGCACCGACAGGGCGGCACACGATGCCCGGGAACTCCGTGTCCATCGCAACGAAGGGGAACTCGTCGACGACGTCGCGGATCAGCGCGAACTCCTCCTCCAGATTGTCCGCCCACACCTCCCGGATCTCCACCGAATCGTCGTCGCCGCCGCCGGCCTTGGGAATGGACGCCGCCGTAGGATCCGACATTTGCATGCCGAATTCCCTATCCAAATCGATCTATTCCAGGATCTGGCTGCCGCCGCTGCCTCAGATTGGATTTGAAGATTTGGGAGAGACTGTTCAAAGGGGGGAACAAGGAGAGAAGAAGCCTCCAAATTTTTAGCAGATGGGCGTGGGTGGGTGGTAGCCAGGGACACGCCGATGCGGCCCCGCCTCTCACAAATCGACGGCTAGATTCACCCTCCACATCCGATTTGACGGCTGTCAATCACCCTCTCGGCCTCCTCTTCATTTCAAAATTCAAATTCTCGTTCCAAAACAAAACAAATGGTTACTGAACTGGTCGGTTAACATCGAAAAGCTGGATAGTGGTTTTTAAAGTAGTTTGATTTATACAGTTAATAGTGAAAATTAGTGAAAAACATATCAATAATTGCTTATCGCCGTTCGACGAGATAACCGATCTGTTTAGTGTAGTTATTGTCGATTAACAAGATAACTGGTCTTCTTATTTGTTTATCGTGATTTTGTGTATTTGTTGAGTAATGCTATGGTAGCACCGATGCTCAATTTTCCCTCGTGGCATTACTGTTTAAGATCTTATTTAACGTAATATTTGATGATTTATCATTCTTAAAATATGTTGATTCCATTATTACTACTTGTCGTCTATACAAGTGACGAATAATCAAACAACACAAATTTTATAGTGGCAAATCCTCAAATCTCCTCCACACGAAATAAATCAATAATAAAATGTGTCTTTCATTTATAATTTTTTAATGTTAGTTTGCCCAAACCAAGGTATTGGCATAATCGCGTTTGCATCAAACAGATTTGTTTATCCTCGTAGGGCATCTAATTACAAGATGGATTTATATACTAGTTCAGGCATCCGACGAGTTCCATCCTCCGCTTGTACTAGGCCGGAGTAGGAGCCCCGAGTATCTTCTTGGCAACCCGAGCTACCTCGTCAGGGGTCTTGACAACAAGCGACCCTGCAATCAGGTTAAACATTTTAGCATTTCCGCTAACTGCCGAAGTCATAAGAAGTTTGATGCAGGGGAAAAGAAAACAATCAAACCTAGCAGGTTGGAAAGCTCCGTTTAGGAAGAATCGTCCTGGGCGCTCTGAAGAGAAGCCGGCCACGCCTCCTTCAGAGGCGGGACCTCAAGAGCGATGAACTCCTCTATCAGATCCCGCATGCTCATCCGGCAGGCGACGATCTGGAGGAGTCGGATGCGGGTGGAGATCGAGCCGGCGTTGGCTTCGATGGTCGCTTCCATCTGAAACTAGAGTTGGCGCGGGGTCCGGCGAGTTCGGAGTCTAGCTCGACTCGGACATAAAACCAATAGTTTATCTAGTTGGAGTACCACCGTTCGTTGATGGCTTTCGCAGGGAAGGAGTCGGCGTATTTCTTCCGAAGTTGGAAGTTGATGCTGCCGTAGGACTGCACCAGGCCCTATTTCTTCTTTGGCTGGCAGAGCACCTCGTGCATCTGAGCGAAGACCTCCGAACGGCCTTCGCAGCCCTCCGCCCGCACGACCCACTCGAAGATGGAGAGGCGGGCCATGACGTTCGAGGACAGTTGGGGCAGTTCGAGGTGGAAGGCGTCGAGGACCCCCGTCAGGAGCTCCGAAACCGGGAACCCCAACCCCTCGTCGAAGAATGCCTCGAAGACGATGACTTCTCCTTCACGCGATTCGGGGATAGTCTCTAGGCCCGACTTCCTGGACTCCACGCCGTGGCCGAGGCGGTGCCGGGTCACTTGCGCGTTAGACTTGACCGAGCACGCCAACTTCCCCAGCTCCAGAGTCTACGCCCGAAACCTTTCCGACGCCGGGCAGAGCTCCTGGGGATCGTGGGTTTCCGCCGAGCTGGGGGCCATTGCCGCTGCTGTCGCTGCTGCTATTTAGCGCTACAGGAACCAGGGGTCGACCACTGCTGTAGGAGTGCTTCTCTCTGACATGCTTAAAGATGACGGTGGAAGGAAGGTGGTTGAGAGCTAGAGAGATGGAGGTGGTGATTGTGAGTAGTTGAGAGCTTGGTTGGCCGAGCAGGAGGAGACCAGTCTAGCCAGCAGGGGGTATTTATGCGCACGCGCCGTCACTCGATCCGTTCGGTGCCCCGCCTGTTCGCATTCCCCCATGCGCCCACGCGCGCCGTGCACGCGGGAGCCGCATTAAAGTCTCATCGTTCCACTCCTCCCATGCGCCGGCGCGTGACGGTCAAGCTGAAGCTGCATTAAAGTCGCGCTGGTCCGTTCCTCGCATGCGCCGGCGTGCGATGGTCAAACGAAAGTCGCATTTAAATCTGCCGGTCCAACTCCTCCCACGGGTTGGCGCGTGACGGTCACTCCGAAGTTGCGTCGAGGCCGTCGGCCAAGTCTCCCGTTGCGTTGGCATGCATCGAACATGCCAGAGCCGTTCCAAGGTCAACCCCGGGCTCCGAAGCCTCGGAGCAGCCCTGGAGCATTCAAGGCGGATAGCCGCTTCGCTGCAAGCGCCCGGGCCTCGCTGTGAGTTGATTTTTGATAGGATTAACCTTCAGTATTATCTTGTACGCTTCCTTCCTTTTCTTCTGCATAGGGCCTTCAAGAAAAAAGAAGCGAGGGGCTACTGTTGGGGGAGATAATCCCGACGGAGCTTGGAAGCACGAAGGATGTGGAGCGTTGTTCGAAGGAAGGGCTTCGCTAGCTGGAGGCTGGCGAAGGCGTCGGCCCTAGGACGGTACGGAGGCCAGACTCTCTGATGAGGACATCACTTCACATGATACACACATGCACCAGCATGATACACAGATACACCAGCGTGATACACACACGCACCAGCATGATACACACATGCACCATCAACCTACAATTCAATTACAGGGACCAATCACACGCGCCCGCGCCCGTCGCTTGAAGCATGAGGTTAATTCTTTCCTTAGCAACTATGTTAATATTTGTTTGGATGGGATGCTACTGAATACTAGTGATATTTTGTTACTTAGGAACATGGGAGATGGAATATAAGAGTTGGAGTTGAAGACGGAGTCGCACGGATGATTTGAAGTCAAGAATTCGCTTGTTCGGACTACATCAACCACCATGCACCAAAATGGGCATAATTTCCTCATACGAAGTCCGATTGGCACGTTCTTGGACTTTTTGGAAAGCTAAGGAGAAGACGGATCTTTTGGCGTTAGTTTCGCCTCATTTGGAGTCTCAAGTCGTCCTGTGTGACTGAAACAGTCCTGCGTAACAGAACTGGGCCGAGTTGGACCTTGTACTGAGTTGGAGGTCGTGTTGGCCCATAGTCCAAGTCGTGTGCGCCTCCTACAGGCTACCCACGCTCTATATAACTCACGCCAGCCGCCATTAGGGTTAGGTTTTGCTTTGTTTGCATCTACACTTGTGTGTTTAGATCCCGCTCCTGCACCGGACCGATTGGCTGCTGCATCAGCGTTTGTGAAACCTCTCCTCATCATAGTTCATCTGTGATTTGGCATTTGACTTGTGTTCTTCCTGTTCTTGCTTGTGTTCTTGGGTTCGCTTGTAGGAACTAGCCTTCGTGGCGAGGTCAACCGCGCCCTGCGTGGTTGATAACCGACGGAGACAGTGGTGTAGCGATTGCAAGGTTTTGTTCTGCCGGACCGGAGCCTTGGATCATCAACGTCGAGATTCTCCACCAATCCAAGTTATCCTTACCTAGCGGAAGATCGGGACCAATCCCCCATTACTCTCCTCTCTGAAGGAGTTCAGAGAACCTGAAGCTCGGAGGCCCATGGTTTTGGAGCTGCGAAGCAGACAGGCGGCCGAAGCCGTATCCCCGAAAGGTGCGAAGGGCCCAACACCGAGACAAAATACTGGGACCAGTTTGGTCAAGATGGTCTAGCGACAGGATCGCGATTGTCTACGCAGCGTCTGGTGCTGCTGCCATGCTCGGAACGGCTGATACGCTGTCAGGGCTACACTTCCTGTCTGTACTGTAGGGTTGCAATTCTTGTTTGTATTATAGGGCAGCGTTAGGGAGTACTACTGCCAGAGGAATTTTGAGAGTATCGGACCCCCTGTAGGGATCCTCTATAAATACTCCCCGTCCCTAGGTTGTAGGGGACAAAACACTTGATCCAAGAAACACTTTGATCTGAGCTTCTCATTCCATACACATTCTCAAACCTATTGGTTTAGTCCGCTATTCCAACATGAGTGATTGTCAGAAGAGATGATGATGAAGTCCTCCGAAGGAAGGCACTTCGAAGGAGGACTTCAAAGGAAGAGGTCTTGTCGTGGCATTGACTGGTGTGATAGGCATACAGACGGACGATCAACTAGCTAGAGGTGTTGTGGAATCATAGTGGTCCAATCCGGGTATATGATGCAAGGATGGCAAGCGAGTGTCATTGCGTTGGTCATGTGACTCAGGTACACGGACAGACGATTGCTGGGCTGAGAGAACTGTTGGGTCATGGTAGTCCAATCTGGGTACACGATGTAAGGGCAGCAAGAGACTTTGTTGATTTCATCTCAAAATCATCGGATCAAAATTTAAATGTTATGAAATTACATCAAAATAGGATTTTATTTTTTAGAAATGTAGACATGATATTTTAGTATTTTTCCAATTCTTTTATTTCAGAAAAAATACCTCAAGGGTATTTTAGGAATACTTATTTTTTATTTTCTTTTTTGTAAATAATCCCTAAAGGTAAGGTGCTTTGGGGATTTCCTTTGTATTGACTGCCTATAAAAATGTCCCAATACCCTAGGAATATACAGATTTTTGAACCCATTTTTTTCCAAAAATCACTTTAATATTCACAAATTTCTAAGATATTTTTTCTATTTTACTATTTCTTCTTGGGTTCTGGCTTCTTTTTGGTGCACCCCTATTGCATTTGTAGCACCTCCTGAATTCGTGCCATCGGAAGTAGCGCCCGACGTGTAGGCAAAGCACAACTAATTGGTTGGCTCAGTGGTGAGGAGAGTGCCCACTTCCCCTGAAGTCCAGGGTTCGAAGAATCCCTCCGGAAGTGGTGCATGATTCATTTTTTTGGCAAGCAGTCCATGGCCCAAACGGAGAGTGGCCCAAAAAAAGAAAAATAGTAGAGTGGTCCAAACAGAGGAATTTAATTTTTTTTTTATAAAACTCATATACTATCGATCTATGACAATAATTAAAAAATTGTCACAAACATTACAAAATTCATATATTGTCACAGACATTACCTATCCATGACGGTTAGCAAAGGATTGTCATAAAACCTAGGCTCAATCTAAAGTCCAAATGGTCTATTTTATTGATATGTGACGAAAATTCATATATTATCACAGACATTTTCCTATCCATGATAGTTAGCAAAGGACCGTCGTAAAACATGGCCCCAATCTAAAGTCCAAATGGTCCATTTATTGATTTGTGACGAAAACTCATATATTGTCATAGACTTTGCCTTTCCGTGACAATTTCAATAAACGTCACTACAAATCCGTCATAGACTAAAGGATTGTTGTAGTGTTCTCACATCAACGTGCTAGCACCACTCGTGAGAAATGGGAGATTCCTCAATATCAACTTTTGAGATCAAGAAAGGGAGGAGAGGAGTTCTTGGTGGCTAGGTCTAGACTATCAATTGCTTGTCATCCAAGCCTCCTCCTCCTCTCTTTATATAGCGGTGAGAGCCCTTGGTCTCCAACAATTCAAAACCAACAAGTTAGTTTCAACCGATTCGAGACCCAACAAATCCAATCTATTATGCCCGCATCAGAAGTTCCGATCCAATATCGAAACATCCGATCAGCGCTCTTGGACTCCAATTTCAGGTAGCATCAGAACTTTCCATACCTCCTATCGGAGCTTTCGATCAGTGCAATTTTCCCCATACGCATCAGAACTTCTGGTGTCAACTCTCTGTCTCTAAATTAGCAATTATTGGAACTTCCGATTTGAACTCTCCGTTTCACAAATAATAAATTATCGAAACTTCCGATACCATATCAGAACTTCCGATTTTAGCTCTCTGTTTCCAATTCAGAAAATAATTGGAACTTTTGATTCCAAATTGGAACTTCCAATCCAACTGAAATTTTCTTGGGCACCGTTCCTTCATCAGTGGGATGACTATGAAGTGGAGATTGTACCAGCTAACACTTCGGCCCAAGTTGCTTTGGTCGATGTGTCCATAGACGCCATCCATGACAAAGTGGAGTGCTTACTAGGTATAGACCTCTCAGACTTTGATTTTGTTAGCATCTCTAAGGGGAGGTTTGTTTCTATTTCTGTAAAGCCGACTAGTGTAGATCGGTTGTCTTTAAACTAGCTGTCATGTTAGGTAGAAGCAATCTTGATTGGCTAAAGTCTCGCGTAGAACAATATCGGTCTTCTAAAGATAGTATCACTGAAGCCATTGAAGATTTTAGTGAAGTAGAGAAGTTAGGTCAAGGTTTTGAGCCCACCAACCCTTTAGAAGAAGTATACATAGGACATGGTAGTGTTCTAAGAATGACTTTTGTAAATCAGAACTTAAAAGCTAGTGATAAGGCTGAAGTAATAAAATTGCTTCAGTCATATATTGATTGCTTCACATAGGAGTATAGTGAGATGCCCGAACTTAGCCGTGAGCTCGTGGAGCATCGACTGCCTATCAAACCCAGGTTTAGGCCTCATAAACAGACTCCTCGTCACTTTAATTTGGCAGTGTATGACCGAGTTAAAGAAGAGATAGAATGATTGTTGAAGGTAGTGTTTATTAGGCCATGCAAGTATGCTGAATGAGTTGCTCACATTGTGCCTGTTGAAAAGAAAGGGAGTGGCAAGATTCATGTGTGTATTTATTTTAGGGACTTGAACAAAGCCACTCTGAAGGATGAGTATCCCATGCCGATAGCCGACATGTTGATCAATGACGCTTCAGTACATAAGGTACTAAGTTTTCTTGATGGAAATGCTAGTTACAATCAAATTTTCATGGCCGAAGAGGATGTTTATAAAACGACCTTTAGATGTCCTGGTTTTGTCGGCTTGTTTGAGTGGGTAGTGATGACTTTTGGTTTGAAAAATGCTGGTGCTACATATCAACGTGCTACGAATTTGATCTTTTATGACTTGCTAGGAGTTATGTTTGAAGTCTACATAGATGATGTTGTAGTCAAATCGGATGCCATTGGTAACCATTTAGCCGATTTGACAGTTGCTTTTGAGAGAATGCGTTAGTATGGCTTGACGATGAACCCACTCAAGTGTGCTTTTGGCGTGTTGGTGGGCAAGTTCTTAGGATTCATGATTCATGAAAGAGGTATTGAAATTGATCGTAAGAGACTTGAGAAGATTAGAGAGTTTGAAGCGCCGATATGTAAGAGAGATGTGCATGAACTGCTAGGCAAGGTAAATTATTTGTGTTGCTTAATATCTAACTTGTCTAGCAAGATTGATGCTTTTGTCCCTATACTTCAGCTAAAGAACTAAGCCGAATTCACTTGGGGGCAAGTCAGCATTATGCTTTTGACAAAATCAAGAAGTGCTTATCATCACAACCAGTGGTAAGAGCACCAAAAGTCAGAATTCCATTTTGACTATATGTTGCTGCAAAAGATAGCGTGATAGGAGTTGTGTTAACTCAAAGAGGTAGAAGGGAAGGAGTACATCATCACGTTCTTAAGTCGCCGCCTGTTGGATGCTGAGACGAGGTATATGTTTTTAGAGCATTTATGTTTATCACTTTACAATGCATGTACCAAACTTCGATACTATCTTCTATCTAGTACATGTATTGTTACTTGTCAGACCGATGTGATAAAGTACATGTTGCAAAATCCAATTCTGAGTGGGAGAATCAGAAAGTGAACTTATGTTTTAATTTAGTATGATTTGGCCTATGAACCCTTGAAAGCTATGAAAGGCCAAATTGTCATAAACTTTATAGTTGATCATCATGTAGATGTCAATTGGAGTAGTGACACTACTTTAGTTGAAGTAGTGTCATGGAAACTTTACTTTTATGGTTCGGCTTGCAAGAATGGCCAAGGTGTTGGAGTGGTTCTCATATCGCCTAGCGACATGAGTTTCGAGACCTCGGCTCATTTAGAATTCCCTTGTATTAATAATCAAGCCGAATATAAAGCCTTATTACTAGGACTTGAACTTTTAGAATCCATGGTTGTCAAATATATTCATGCATATGGTGATTGTCTATTAGTTGTACAAAAAGTAGCTAAAGATGGTCAATGCTTCCATGGTTTATTAAATAACTATTTGGACATATGTCTATATATAATTGGTACTCTTGATGATTTTGAAATCTCTTATGTGTCTAGAGAAGACAACTCAATAGCAAATGATTTGGCGCAACAAGCATCTGGTTATCAAGTAAAAAGAGGTAAATTTTTCACAAGAGAAAAATCAATGCTTGACAAAATTATTCCACGTGAGTCAGACCACTTCAGTTTGACCAACCCTTGTTGGCCGGTCAGACCGCAGGTACCTAGTCAGTCTGACTGGCCATGCTAGGCCAACCTGGCCGCCCCGTGCTAGTCATTCGGCAACAATCGGTCTGACTGGCCCATCATGGCTAGTCTAACTGCCCCTGGCTAGTCGTCCGGCAACGGTCGGTCTGACCGGCTCATCACGGCTAGTCTGAGCGCCCCATGCTAGATTGGTTTGAGGCTCGGGGGGTAGGTTGAAGTTTCAGTTTTAAACGCCAATTCAAGTGAGTATTTGGCGAAAACTTCTGAAAATCACGTGGATGATTGGAGAGTTCCAATTATTCAATATTTGAGAGAACGTAGCCGAAGGGTTGATCGAAAAGTTTGGTGGTAAGCGTTTAAATTTGTATTCCTTGATGATGTATTGTATCGCTGAACGGTTGATGGAGTACTTTTGAAAAGTTTAAATGCCAATAAATCTAAAGTTTCTATGGGTGAGGTCCATGAAGGACTTTGCAATACTCATCAGTCGACCCGGAGGATGGGTTTGATGCTCATGAGAATGAGTTTTTATTGGCTGACTATGACTAAAGATTGCTTCAAGTATTACAGAGGGTGTGAGGCATGTCAAAGGTTTGGTAATATTCATCTTGCTCCCGCATCTTTGCTTAACCCTATTATCAAACCACAGTTGTTCTGAGGTTGGGGCTTGGACTTCATCGGCCAGATTTATCCTCCATCTTCAAAAGGACATCAGTTCATGTTGATGGCTACAGATTACTTCACCAAGTGGACCGAGGTTGTGCCTCTCAAGAATATGATTCATAACGAGGTAATTGATTTCATCTTGAAGCACATTATACATAGATTCAGTATTCCTCAAACTCTTACTACGAATCAGGGTACTTCATTTATTTCTAAAGAAGTAAGAGATTTTGCCAAATTTTATGGTATAAAGTTGATAAACTTCTCGCCATACTATGCTTAGGCCAATGGTCAGGCTGAGTCTAGTAATAAGATTGTGAGAAACCAAGGGTTGGTTTCGGAGTCTGTGATGAGTGATTGACAGATTTTATCCTCTGATTCGAAGGGGTTCCTCCGAAGGGGTTCGGAGGTTGTTTCACCAAAGGGTTCAGTGGGTCTGTTTGCTGCAGCTGTTGCAGCGGAGTGTGCCTGTTGGAGGGGTCCGATAGTACACAATTACTTGGCTGTACCGAAGGTCTCAGTATTTTGGGCGGTACATCGGAGTGTGTGCTGGAGTTTGTTTACTCGGAGAGGTCTCCGGGGTACTGGATACACTTGTCTGTGGTGCGCATGTGACTTCAGAGGCGACAGACGGTACGTAGCAAGTGAACCTGGGTCAAGCGGGAGGCTTGATGCCGGGCGAGCTGGGAGCTCCATCACGAAGGCTGCGAGGGGTCGAGGTCGTTCCTTGGGTCAAGGTGCGCCAAATGAAGGTAGAGAGTGCGAAGTGTGGCTCTAGCTGAAGGTACCTCGAGACGAAGTCCTTGGAGGTGAGGCACTTCGAAGGGTACTCCGAATGGAGTGACTTCGGAGTATGGTGGACAAAGTCCTCGGTAATGAGGCATGGTGTTCGAAGTGTGCTCCGGAGGGAGGCACTCGAAGGTATACCCAACGAAGGTCTCAGAAGTCGAGGTGCATTGAAGGCATTGTCCGGGTGAGGTTCGTCGAGGAGTGTGCTCGAGGAGAGACACTACGACAAAGTGCTCATGGAATGCTTCATGCGGAGGCCTTGGACGAGGAAGGGACTTCGAAGGGTGGTACTCCGAAGGTGGGGCTTCGGAGTGTGGCTGACTTGAGGTACTTCGGCCGTGCATGGCTTCGGTACACGGGTTGACGGAGTTCGAGCTGGGAGTAGCTGCGAAGCCATGGTGGTCCATTTCGGAGGTGTTGGTGCAAAGGCCCAAGGGCTTTGACGGCTTCGGCTCAAAACCGTCACAGTATCGAAGGCTGACTTTGGTGAAGCGAAGGCCGTCAGGCTCAAGGCTTCTCACCGAAGCTACCGCGCCCCTCGCGTGCGAAGGGGGGCTTTAGAAGACTCCAAGACTGCAAAGGCTGACCATGTCTGCTCTGCAAAAGCTGATGCTGTCTCCTCTGTGAAGCTGACAAAAGAAGCCTCCAAATAAAGTAGACTACCAGCTATACCCCCCTGTTCTGTTGAGACAAAACCAGTGTAAACCCTAGGGGTAAAGTAGTCTATTCACAGGGATGAATAGTGCATATAAATAGTGGATGCTAGCTAGGCCACAGTAACACTTTGAGCAGCCATTTTTGAGCTCCTGTGCTAGCCGCCACACACTTTGTATTTAGATCTGTGAGTTCATTTTGTGTTCCCTGTTCAAGTAATGAAACTTTGATTCTGTTTTTCATTTGTGCTTGAACTTGTATTCTGTGTTGCACTGCATGTTTTGATTCCTCTATACACCATCTTCTTCCTGAGTGAGTTTGTGTTTTGAATCTCTTCTGGAGAGGTGTGTGAGAGGTTTGTCTAGGTGAAGTGTGTTTTTCAATGTATGTTCGCTCTGTGTAAACTGGAGGCTAGACCTCTCTAATTACTAGCAAAGCACTGTCTGGCTTGAATCGAAGCCAGTTTTCTTTCCTAGTCGAAGTCCTCAGAGAGAAGTCTGCTCTTGCGAAGGGTGAAGTGCGAAGTCTGCTCGAAGGCACCTAGTGTGCGGAGCCTGCACTGACTTAGTAGAGTTGAGTTTTTTGGTGTTGTGGGTGGAGCGAAGTCTTGTTGGCTTCAAACTTTTGCTCCTTGCGAAGCCTGGTTTCGGAGCTGTGAAATACCTCCGAACCAGAACTTCGAAGGGTGTGTTCGAAGCCTGTTCCGCAGAAGACATAATTAAAACAGAAGGTTGTTTCTTAGCCTGAAATTTTAAAAGCTCCCATTCACCCCCTCTGGTCGTCGTTTCCGGTCCAACAATTGGTATCAGAGCGGGTTAAGATTCCCAATTGACCTTAACCGATTTTGTGATCTGTTGGTGACATGGATAGAGTTAGTAAAATACCTCTGTTCGATGCGACGGATTTTGCATACTGGAAGGTGCGCATGGAGGCTTACTTGCTAAGCTAAGGAAATGCAATTTGGGAGATTGTGGACTCACAATACTCCATTCCTGAAACTCGCACCTCTCAAACAGAGAAGGATCAATATAATGCCAACTCCAAGGCTAGAAATATATTGTTCATAGGTTTGAGTCGGAGTGAGTTTGATAGGGTGCAACACCTTAGGCCAACTAGGGAGATTTGGACTACACTCACTATTTTTCATGAGGGCTCTACACAGATTAAGGCTAGGTGCCAAAGCACGTACAATCAACAGTATTAGCTGTTTGTGCAGGCTCCTGGTGAATCTATAGATGCCATGTTTTCTCGCTTTGATGCGATAGTGAGTAACTTGCGGTCCAACGGGACGCTTGCTTACAATGATCATGACAGGGATATCAAGCTACTCTATGCTCTTAATCGTAGCATATGAGAAGTGAAGATATCTAGTATTGAGGAGTCCGTAGGTTATGACATATTGACCTGTGATGAGCTCTTCAGTAAGCTGAAGTCCACAGAGATTGCCAAGGCATCTCTTGCAGTGCATAGGAACTCTTTGCCACAACAATTGGCACTAGTTTCTATCACTAGCCATGACACCACTACAGAACCAAGCACATATGGCACTTGTGTTCTTGTAGGTGGTTTTGCTTTGTCCTCCCTGGTCTCCATCACTAAGGAGTAGGTGGACACTCTGGATGATGAAGAGCTTGCTCTCATTGCCAGAAGGTTCACCCGTTTTCACCATGAGAGACGGGATCAGAGGAGAAGTGGTTTTAATGGTTGTTTTGAGTGTGGCGACACTTCTCACATCAAGGCCAACTGTCCTAAACTCAAGAAGAGAGATGAGAGTGAGCGCCCCAAATACCACAAAAGGAGAGGAAACCCTTTGTGAAGGGCAAGCACGGCAAGGTGGCTAAGAGAGTAGCCAAAGCCGCTTCCAGAGCGTTTGTTGCTGCTCTTAGCGACATCGACACCTCCTCAACTGAGGAGTCGAGCTCTGAGGAGGAGGAGTCCCCAAGGAAGGAGGAGAAGAAGGACAAGAGGGGACGAGATTTCACCGGCCTTTGCTTCATGGCCGACAACGATCACAGCGGCGATGAGCTTGACTCATCTGAGGTACCTCTGTCCTATGACCAGCTTTCAATTAAATGAGATGAACTGAATAAAGTAGTTCTTGGTCAGGATAGATTACTTGTGCAAGCCGCTAGAGATAGAAAAGACCTTAGACTTAGGCTAGAATCTGTTTCTACTTATTATGCCATGCTTAAGTCTAGAGTTAATGATGCTGAATGTGAATCTTGCACTGTTGTCATGGGTGAGTTTGCTTAGTTGCGTTATGTGCATGCTCAAACTCTTTCTGAGCTTGAGACTGCACATAAGCAACTTTTGATGGTTGATTCTAGTCTTCATGATATAATTAAATGCATGAACTGCCCCTTATTACGTGAGAGCATTGATTTACGTGATAAGCATGTTCAGGACTTAGAGGCTAGATTGGAGAGGGCCGGTAGTTCTAAGGATGTGCAACCTATATGTGACACTTGCATAACCCTTAAGGACCAGCTAGGCATTGTTAGAGAGCGAGCTGAAAACCTTATGACTGAGAATGAGTGCCTTCTTTATGTGGTTAACAAATGCACTGAGGGAAAGGGTAGAATGGACTTGCTCTTGGCCAAGACCAAGATGTGTGCTGACAGGGCAGGGTTAGCTTTGGGTTTGGGTTTTGAGAGGATTTCTTCAGATAGTGAGAACAAAACTGTTTTTACCTCACCCACTACCTTAGAGAAAGAGAGAGCTCTGTTAGACACTTCATCAGCCAAAAAGCCTACCCAAACTCCAAAGAAAACCATTCCTCTTGCAAAGAAAATTCCTCCCAAGAAAACCACTCAGCAGAAGCCCAAGGAGCCTGTGAGAGTTGCTCCTATGACCCATGAGAGTGCCCATAGGAGAGTTTTTTATTGTTCCTATTGTCAGTGGGTGGGTCATCTGGTTGGGTTCTATTTTCGTCGCATCAAGAATGAGCGACGCTCTCAGGCGATGTGGTTCTAGAACATGCACTGCCCATCTTTAGGCATGCATGAGTCTGAGTTTTACTCTCGTCCTATTTTCGAGGCTCCTCGTACTTCTCGGAGAGGTTTTGCTCCTCGAGGTGTTCACCATGTTCCATATAGTGGTAGACCCCGGGCTAGTAGATTTGTACCTCGTCAGAGTAGGAGACCTCGTCATGCATTTGGGTCAAAACATGTAGGTAGACCTCGCACTTTGCATCATCCTGATTATCCTGTGCATAGACAGTCTATTTTTACTGTGCCTACTACTCATATCACTCAGTGCTGGATACCTTGTCATGTATTCACTCACCCTAGCACTGAGCGATCAAGATTTTCTTATCATATATAGGCGCTGGACTGAGGCTTGGAGGGCACGTGGATCATGGACTCCGGTTGTTCGTGCCATATGACCGGAGATGCAGCATGGTTCTCCAGCCTCACAACAACCAAGAAAAAGGAACATATCACCTTCGGCAACAATCGAAGTAGTAGAGTGAAAGGTAAAGGTGTGGTAAGAATCAACTCAAATTTCACTCTCAAAGATGTTGCTTTGGTTGAAAAATTGGGATACAATCTGCTTTCTGTATCTCAATTGCTTGATGAGGGCTTCGAAGTGCGATTTCATCGCGATACTTCGCAAGTACTCAATTCTGATGGCGTTATGGTTTGTAAGATCTTTAGAGTTGGAGAGTTTTTGGAGCTGATTTTTCTGAGTCATCTGGTTCTTCTCATTGTCGTGTTGCACAATCGACTTCTGAGCTTTGGAAGTAGCATAGGAGACTAGGGCATATGAGCTTTGAGTTGCTTGCTTGTCTGAGTGCCCTAGGTCTGATCCGAGGATTGCCCAAGCTCAAGTTTGAGAAGAATTTAGTTTGCGCTCCATGTCAACATGCAAAAATGATTGTCGCTTCGCACTCGCCAATCACCATGGTGATGACTGAACAACCCGGATAACTTCTCCACATGGACAATGTAGGTCCTTCTCGGGTTAGTTCTTTAGGCGGCAAATGGTATGTGTTAGTCATTGTCGACGACTTTTCTCTCTACTCTTGGGTCTTCTTTCTTGCTAGCAAGGATGAAGTGTTTTCACACTTTTAGAGCTTGGGTTTGAGACTTTTTACTGAACTCCCTGGTGCATTGAAATTCATTCGAAGTGATAATGACACTGAGTTCAAGAACAGTCTCTTTGTTGAATTTTGCATGGAGCATGGCATAGAACATCAATTCTCTGCTCCACGGGTTCCTCAACATAATGGTGTTGTTGAGAAAAAGGACCGCACTTTGGTTGAGATGGATAGGACGATGCTTTATGAGCACAGGACTCCTAGAAAATTCTAGGCTGAGGCCATTAACACTGCATGTTACATCTCAAACCGAATCTTTTTGTGCTCAATTTTAAACTTAACTTCTTATGAGCTACGTTTTGGGAGACAGCCCAGAGTTACTCATCTTCAAGTTTTTGGCTGTCGTTGCTTTAGCCTAAAACATGGAAATTTGGACAAATTTGAGTCGCATTCTTCTGACGGGATCTTTTTGGGTTACACTACGCATGGTCATTCTTATCGTGTTTATAATTTGGAAACTAACACTGTCATCAAGTCATGTGATGTGACCTTTGATGAATCAACCCCCTCTGTTAGTTCTACCTTTCAACAGGCAAATGAACACGACATGGAGCAGACCATCTTCGAAAAAGAAGATCCCGGAGATTTTGAGGATGAACCCCTACTAGCCTCGACATCGACCCCCGAAGCCGCGACATCGACAAACAAGGAGAGGATGGGACTGTAGTTAAAAACAAGGCTAAACTTGTAGCTCAGGGTTATTCTCAATTAGAAGGGATTGATTTTACTGAAACTTTTGCACCTATTGCTCATCTTGAGGCCATTAGGATTTTACTTGCATTTGCGGCATCCCGTGGTTTCACACTTTAACAAATGGATGTTAAAAGTGCCTTTCATAATGGTTTCATAGGCGAAGATGTTTATGTAAAACAACCCCCTGGTTTTGAAAACCCCAAATACCCACATAAAGTCCTTAAATTTCATAAGGCTCTTTATGGACTCAAGCAGGCCCCTCAGGCATGGTATGATAGACTTAAGTCTTTTCTGCTTGAGCGGGGGTATTTGATGGGATCTGTTGATAAAACCCTGTTCACTCTCAAGCATTGCAAAGATTTCCTCCTAGTCCAGATCTATGTGGATGATATCATCTTTGGTGGCTCTTCTCGTGCTTTGGTTGCCGAGTTTGCAGATGCCATGAGCAGAGAGTTCGAGATGTCCATGATGGGCGAACTTACTTTTTTCCTTGGTTTGCAAATCAAGCAAAGCAAACAAGGTACATTCGTCCACCAGACGAAGTACACCAAGGACCTGGTCAAGAAGTTCGACATAGATGATGCGAAGCCCCTCACCACTCCAATGGCTACATCTATAGCATTGAATCCTCATGAGGATGGAGAAGCCATAGATTAGAAGGAGTTCCGAAGCATGATCGACTCCCTCCTCTACTTGACTGCTACGAGGCCGGACATACACTTCGCAGTGTGTCTGTGCGCTCATTTTTAGGCTTCGCCTCGTGCTTCGCACCGCCAAGCGGTAAAGCGCATTCTCAGGTATCTCAAACATACCCTAGAATTTGACATTTGGTATTCTGCGTCTTACTCTTTGTGTCTTTGAGGTTATTCCGATGTGGATTTTGCTGGGTGTAGGATTGATAGGAAAAGTACCTCCGGTACTTGTCATTTTCTGGGTACTTCACTAGTTTGCTAGTCTTCCCGCAAACAGTCTAGTGTTGCACAATCGACGGCTGAGGCCGAATATGTTGCTGCAGCTAGCAGTTGCACTCAGATTTTGTGGATGGTTTCCACTTTGCGGGATTTTGGGTTAGATTATAAGAGTGTTCCACTTTCCTGCGATAACACGAGTGCTATTTGTATTACAAACAACCTGGTTCAACATTCCAGAACCAAACACATTGATGTGCGATATCATTTTCTCAGAGATCATAATGAGAAGGTGTTGATAGCAAAAAATGGCATTAATGACTAGATTGTCAAAATATCAATTTTTGGTGATTTGGGCCGAAAGTACACATGTCCAGGGTTTATCCGAAGCCCTACATTGTCGAAGTCCATTGAGCTATGGGCTCTGAAAGCCTCTAGCAACCCATGGGCTTCAGCCAGGAAGCCTTCGGAGGCCCATACTACCGAAGCTTTGGCCCGAGGAACAAGCCTCGATGGGCCTGGCCGAAGCCCACACTACCAAAGCTTCGGCCCGAGGAATAAGCATCGATAGGCCTGGCCGAAGCCCACGCTACCGAAGCTTTGGCCCGAGGAGAAAGCCTCGATGGGCCTGGCCGAAGCCTACGCTACCGAAGCTTCGACCCGAGGATCAGGCCTCGACGGGCCTGGCCGAAGCCCACCTCGGCAGAGATAGAGTTGTACGCGTTTCCAGCTCAATCTCTATCTCTATCTGGCCGGGTTAATAGCAGATTAGATTGGGAGTTAAACCCCCTATAAATAGAGAGGCATGGCCGGTGTGAGAGCCCCCGAACTCAAACCAAACCAAAGCCCAAGCTTTGATTGTACTTTACCTTTTTTTTCCTGTACCTCTTTGTGGGTTTGCCTGGAAGCCCTCCGTCCGTCGCTACGGAACAATGGTAAGCCTTGGTACTTCGCCTGTGAAGTCCCCATTAATCTATGTAACAGATTGCTATCGCCTTGTTACTTCGCCTATGAAGTATCCGCTAATTTGCGTAATAGATTGCTACCTTTGCCACCCGTGCAACACTTAGCAAAATTCGGTCCTCAGGCCGAATTGATACTTCGCACTCCTTTGTTGAAGGCTTCGCGCGTTTGGAGCCCCTTCGTCGAAAGTGTCCGGAGCTGAGAGATCGGTTTCGGAGGTCCCCCAGGACACCATTCGACAGGACTGCAGGCTTCGGCAACAGGCTTTGCGAAGCATACTTCGTCACTATTCTCCGCGTGGTCCTCGCGTCACTATTCTGTAGATTGCTGTGTCGGAAAATCACACCGAACCCCACTGTTCGGAGGTGATCACTGCGTGCAGATCCGTTCGGAGTCTATTTTCAGCCGGATCAGTCCAAACACCGAAGGCACCCTTCGGCGGAACACTTTGCACCAGATCCGTTTGGAGTCTATCTTCGGTCGGATCAGTCCGAACGCCGAAGCACTCTTCGGCGGAGTTCTTCGCACTAGACCCGTTCGAAGTCTATCTTCGGCCGGATCAGTCTGAACGCCGAAGCACCCTTCGGTGGAGTACTTCGCACCATACGCCGAAGGTACCCTTCGGTGCACCCTTCGCATCAGACTTTGAACCAGACGGGCTCCAACTGGTTTGCTGATTTTATTCTGTTTAATCTATCTATTTCAGCTAATTGGATTATTTTGTGTAATCTGGTTGCCTGACGACTCCACCCCCCTTATCACTATTAAGGGTAGTCAGAACGCGACGTCGGTGCCACGTCACGCTTAGGCTTGTCCCTAAGTATCCGTGCACTTTTGGATCATCGAACTGACCCAAGTGCGGAGGCACGTTTCCATGTCAACACACTTGAAGATTCGGATTTCGACAACCGCAACATATTGTCACCTACACTTGAAGATATCCCCACCGCAGACCGAGCAGAGATCGAGGCGAAGTTAAAGGCACTCCAAGGCATGATGCTTGGGGGCTACATCAAGACGCGCGTGGGCTTCGTCAAGCGCGACATCGTCACCCCTGACCTCGCTCAGGTCTAGGTAACACCTGTATCGCCTCGTTTATCTTCTTTAGAAATTGAGCAAAAAATAGCCGCATCAGTAGATCAGGCCGTTAGCGCTTCGCTAGCCAACCGTTTAGATTTGGCAGTCAGCTCCCAAGTAGAGGTGACTCTTAGAAGGTTCGGATTCACTGAGGCCGTGCCCCCGATCCCTATAGCTAGTGCACCTCTGACAAACATATCTCCGGCCTCATCACTTATGGCCGAGACCAATCATTATTCCTACAGTCAAACTGTGCTGCGCACCATGCACCACCTGCGCCAATACCCGCGCTGCCCACACCACACGCGTGTCGCGCCCCCGCTTGAGAGGCGCGCGCAAGCAACATATCAAGATGACATAGAGGAGCGGGTCCGTGCACTATTTAGGGAGTGTGCTGGCTTCGTGCCCAAGGGATGGGTTAGGGTTTACCGTAAGCCATACCCCGACCATCTTGATACAGTGCCCTACCCCCGCAGCTATAGAATCCCTGAATTCACTAAGTTCGATGGCGAGGGTAGCAAGACCACACTAGAACATGTTAGTCAATTTTTTGGCGCAGTGCGGAGAGGTTAGCGGATAGATGCCCTAAAGGTTAGACTATTTTCTCTCTCGCTATCCGACACAGCTTTCACTTGGTTTTCGGCGCTACCGCCGAACTCCATACACACGTGGGACGATTTAGAGCGGAAATTCCATGATTATTTCTACATGGGTGAAACAGAACTTAGGCTTTCGCATTTGACATCGGTTAAGCAAAAATCTAGTGAGAGCGCCTCTGAGTACATCAAGTGTTTCAAGGATACTAGAAACCGATGTTTTAGTCTTAATATTTCAGAAAGGGACTTGGCGGAATTAGATTTTAATGGGTTGCGTTCCAAACTTAAAGAAAGGTTGGACAACCAAAACTTTTTAGAAGTTAGCCAAGTTCTACAGCAGGCTCTGGTCCAAGAAGGCCGAGCCAAAGATAAGAAATTTATTAAGACGTTTAGCAAGCCTAGGGCCGATATCCACATCATGGAACGCTCTGATGAGGAGGAGTCAGAGGAGGAGGATTCGGCCGACATGTACGCGGCCGAATGGGTTACAAACGCTAAAAACAAACTTGTCACTTGCTCTGAACTATGACCATCCCCCACAAAGAATAGACTTAATGAGGTCAAGTACTCGTTCGATGTAACTAAGTGTGATAAAATATTTGACTTTCTCTTAAAAAGCCAGCTTCTCAGGTTACCTAAAGGTCAAGTCATTCCACCTGCCGACGAGTTAAAGAAGCATCCATACTGTAAGTGGCATGATTCACATTCTTATAATACTAATGATTGCAATGTTTTTCGATGGCAGATACAATCGGCCATAGAAGAAGGATGATTGAAGATAGACCATGATCCAAAGATGAAGCTAGATAAAGATCCTTTTCCAGTCAATGCCGTTGACCTCGGCAAAAAGAAGGTGTTGATTCAGCCAGAACATGCCGAATCTGCCAAAGGGAAAGATGTAATTATTGGAGAACCGCGCACTCGCACACTCGTAACAAAGAACCCCGAGGTAGGAGTGTGGAAACAGAACATCAATACCCCTTCGGCTAAGGCTCGCAAGAGGCCGAAGGTAACATATAACATGCTGTTAAAGAAGCATCAGAGGAGAGCCAAAGAAGCAGGTCCGCACACAAAGCTAAAACAGCCGAAGGGCCCAAGACCTTCGAGGGTGGCTTTGGTCCGAAGCTAGCGAACTGTAACAGCCCCAGAATTAAAATAAAATAAAAATGAGGAAATGAATTTTCTGGAATAAAAGAAATTATTTAATTAAAGAAAAGGCTAAAAGAACTCAATTAAAGCAAATCAGGGAGAAATATTTCAAATCTATAGCTGAAAAATTTATGATAGAATCTAGAGGCCAAGAAATATTTTTGAGAATTTTTACAAAATTTTAGCAACAGTGCTACAAGCCTTAATCAAATAATTAATTTTCTGGAATTATTTTAAACAAAAAAATTATTTTAATTGTTATTGGGCCGCAACCCTATTTTCCCCCTCTAAGGCCTTTCGGCCCAGCCCAGTCCGGCCGCACCCACCGACAGGCGGGACCCACCTGTCGGCGCACCCTCGCTCCCCGCCCGCTCGCGCCTGGCCGGTCCCACCCGCCAGCCTCTCCCGCGCCCCCTCTCTCCCGCTGCCACGCCGGGCCCGCGTGTCGGCTCTCGCTCACCCGCGCCCGCCCGCTGACAGGTGGAGCCCACCTGTCAGGCCCTTCTTCTCCGTTGGAAGGGGATCTCTCCCCTTCCATTCTTAGCCGGCGCCCCCCTTGCCATTTTCGCCGCCGGCCGGCCCCTTGCCAAAAATTAGCGCCCGAATCCTTCTTGCCATTCTCCGGTGATCTGTTTCCCCCTAAAATCAACGCGATGTCGCCCTCAAGGAAGCTAATCCGAGAGCTATCAAAACCTCACCGGAGACCTCGGGATCTCGCCGGTTTCCTTCCAATTAAACACCGGCGATCCCCTATAAAGGACCCCCCACCCTCGCCGCATTCCGCCACAGCGCCACAACCCAAGATCTCGCAATACCGAAGGCCGCCACCCCTTTCTAGGGTTTTTCCCCTGTTTTGGCTCCGGCAAGCCCTCACCGGCGCTCCGAGCCACCGCCGCCCTCGCCTCCGGCACCTTTAGAACCACAGTAGCCCGCCCATCCCTGGCCACCCCCCCGTTAGGCCGGATCGCCACCGGAGGACCGCCTTCACCGTCGACCCGAACATTTTTCACCACCACCCCTCAACGCTGGCCCCAATCCATCCCCTGCAAGCCTCGATTCAGGTACCCCTGTGTTCCCCCTACCATCCCCTTTCCATTTTTGCCTTTGGTTAGGGCCTTAGGCCTCGCCGTCGCCAGGAATTCCTCGCCGGAGCTCTACCGAAGTCAGGGAAGAAGGGGGGTAGTTACCCTTCGCTGTGTGCCGTGCTGGATGGGGCGGTAGCTGTCCGATCAGGAACGTGCGGTGCAGATTAAAAGCAAAACCGAGCGCCCAGATTCACGGTTGACTTCCGTTGACCGGTACAGCCCAATCTGGACGCTCGGATCTTCATTAAATCGTGGCCGTCGGATCTGAATCCGACCACGGCCACGTGCCCTGCTCACACGCGCAGTCGTCGGTTCACGGTGAACCCAGTTCACCGTGGACCAGAGAATGTTTACTGATTTAAATAAAATTCCAAAAAAAAGTTTAAACTTCCAAAATTCATATCTTGCTCAAATTAACTCCAAATTTCACCATTTTAATTCTGAAAAATCTGTCTTTTTATTCTCTACACATTTATGCAATAAAAACAATATATTTAGTTGGCACAAACTAATATTATTAAATAATAAAGAAAAGTCCCCTTTAGGATTAAAATCATATTTCATTTAAATAATCCAGAAAAACCCTTAAAAATATATATATTAATTTCAGGGGACATAATGACTCCATTACACTGTTTATAAGCCAATAAAAATATAATGATTCATTTTGCCCATTTCATTTTATTAAATAACATTTCCAAGGCCCTTTAAGATAAATGATTAACTCATATAATAAAAATGCAACACTTTACAAAAAATATCATGAAAACTTATATAATAAATTCAGAAGGCCTAACAACTTAAGTTCACTATTTTTACTGCAATAAAAATAATAAGGGTATTTTATACCTTTTAGTTCATCTCTAAAAAGGGAAAATAAAAACCCCTAGAAAAAATAATTACATCAAGTCATAAAATTCAGAACTCTCATTAGAAATCAATCCTAAATATTTAAGTAACAATTCCCTAAACTTTAAGACTCTATATCCTTTACTTAATCCAACATAAACATGTATGTTGGTATGGTTGATTTGTTTTGGATTGTTTATTGAATGTTTTATTTACTTTTCCGTATCGAGAAGACTACGACGTCGTCGAAGATCTGGAGTTCTACCCCGAGGTTCCTCCATCCCCATTTGCTGATCAAGGCAAGTCATCGACCCCTCTTGTGGAAATAGTTGATCATCATTGAGCCCAGTTTTTCATAACTATCGCTATAACTCATAGGATAATATTGCATTAGTCAAACATCAAACCCTACACTTATATTTATTAGATCCCCGTCCTTGTGTGCAAACCCAAGCCATGCTTATTGAGCCTTAACTCCTTGTCACTCTACTAATATTATATTAGCTAGTGCCCAATGTACCTGCACAACTGCTATAGGATAAAAAGAGAATGAGTCGTAGATAGATGGATTCTGTTATATGAAGTTCCCCGTTATTCTTGTCTCTGGACTCTGTTGGAGTTGGCTATGTTAAGTATGGTGGGTTCCGGGTGCAAGCTCGGGAATTGATTGGTCGCACCCGGGCACTATAAGGACCGGTCTGCGGGATCTGTTGCAAAGCACTTCCGTACCAACCACAAGTCTAATGGGTAAGTCCTAACTGGAAGTATGGAACACTCCGATTCTTTGCACCATAGTGGAGGGGGCAAGGGGCTATCCTTCAGGCACCTTGTACCGACGGGGCTCAAGGGGGGTATGGTGAGGCACCGACGCATCGGGGCACCATATGAAACCCATAAGAGGGTGCTGTTGAGTCTGGGAGGACCATATGGAAGGTTTTGGCACGGGTTCCCGTGGAATGGGTCATCTTGTTACACTTTGGTGTAAGTGATGAGTGCGTGCCTTGTGGGTACAGTGGTACATCTCTGATCAGAGTAAATTAATCATTTCGAAAAGCCGAGCCCACGTTCAAGGGCGGGTTGTGTGACTACTCGCAGTTAGTTTACTAATGTTTGAATGGTTGAGTTATTCATGGCATGTAAGGACTGTTGTGCGAGGAGGTAAAATGTACTCCTCGAGTTAGAAGATGATGATGCATACACATGTTTACTTTTCAGTACTAATAAATTGATCACATTTAATGCTTTACAATTATGCTTCTTTCGCAAAATTAGCCACTATCTCCCTTGTTATTATCTTGCATTATATTTGCATTCGGTGGCTTGCTGAGTACGTTTGTACTCACCCCTGTTGACTTACACCACCAGAGCCCGTCTACTACGAGGAGGATGAAGGTCTGGAGTAGCGACCCAGTCAAGGCGAGACTGGAAGGAGGCGTTCATCTAGGCCCCTTTGTTTTATTAGTTTCTCTTCATCTTTATCCACTTTTGTACTAATGCGATCTACGAACCGTGAATGATTGCTCGTATTGTACGTGGTCGCATGATGAACGTCTTAATTTATTGATTTTCTATGGAATTTCAATAAAAGTCCTGATTTATTAAATCGGGGCGTGACACGAACCCTCCGCATGAGGGCTTTGGGCCACAATGGACTGATGCTCTGCACGGTGGTTCCGAGCCACGATGACTGACCCCCCCGTACAACAGCTTCGAGCCCCAGTGGTCGGGGCCCCTTTACAATAACTTCGGCCCCCAATGGCCGAACCCTGCACCGCACTGGACTTCTCCGATGGGAGGCTTCGGCCCGCACTGGCCGAACATACCTCCGGCCTGGCAAGATCCTTCGCTGGTATGGTCGGAGACATGTTCGACTTGGTCGAACCCCCCTCCGGGTGACGGGTTCGGCTCGCAGTGGCCGAGGCCACTGGAGCCTTCGATGCCTCTGCCGTATGACTGGGCGGGGACCCCGTGGGCACCGTACGTATCCGGGTCAGGGTACCCTCCACATATTAACCCTATGCCTTGTTTTCCTTCAGAGTATTATGAATGGCAGGGGCAAACAGACGCAGCGGAGGAGGGGATCGTCCACAGACTGTCTGTGGTACCTCCAAATCAGACCCTGTAGAGCGAGGCTGAAGGGTGCGAGCACGCAGAGGCCGAAGTCAGGAAGTCCGAAGCCATAACTATCAGAGTTGGGTCTCAGGAAGTCCCAATCCCGAAGACTTTGTCGCCGAGGGCTGACGGAGGTAAGCCGCATGCTTCAGCCGGGCTCCGCGCCGAAGCATGGTTCGATCAACCGAACGAGGCCGATCCGTTCGATGGGGTTCACAGCGAAGCCCCCTTCGAACACAGGGTGCTCGAGGCCAAAGGGCACACTTCGGCCAGAATTAACAAGAGTCGAACAGTAGCTCCAGGCACCAAGCCGCAACCATCTTGGGCTCCTCCGGGCATGTCCAAATCACAGAAGCGACGCCTACAAAGGCTGCGGGCACAGGAAACGCGCGAGAAGGTAGCTGAGGCCAAGCGCGATGCTATCTTCAAAGAAATCCACCCTCGGCTAGCCACGAAGCTGGTATGGAGAGAGAAGCCAGTTGAGATAACCAACCCGGCCCCTAGTCCAAGCGATGACGAGGACAACATGCTCTACGACGACTACTCGCCCGTCTCTGAGGGACCCGCACCCTAGGTGATGGACATAAACATCGTCACACTGCCTACCGAGTTTGCCCTACCACGGGACGAGGCCGAGGTCACTCAGTTGAACCTCAGTCCACGCAGCGCCATCCTCGAGAAGCCCGAGGACTCGGCTCGCCATCTGAAGCCCCTCTATGTTAGAGGCCACATCGATGGGAAGCCGATTTCTCGGATGCTTGTCGACGGCGGCACCACTGTTAACCTAATGCCTTATTCATTGTTGAAGAAACTTGGTAGGGATGAAGATGACCTGAAGAAGACTAACTTGATGCTCAACGGCTTCAGCGGCGAGAGCTCCGAGGCCAAGGGAGTACTCTCTATGGAGTTGACGGTGGGCAACAAGACGTTGTCGACAGCATTCTTCGTCGTCGACGTACAAGGTAATTATAGCGTGTTACTCGGGCGCGACTGGATTCATGTGAACTGTTGCATCCCTTCTACTCTACACCAGTGCCTGATACAGTGGGACGGCGATGAGATAGAAGTCATCCCCGCGGATACTTCGGCCCAAGTAGCATTGGCCGATGTATCAGTCAACACCGTCCATAACAAAGTAGAGTGTCTATCAGGTAGAGATCTTTCAGATTATGACTCTGTTAGTGTATCCGGAGGACAGTTTGTACCGGTGTCTGTAAAGCCGGCTGGAGTAGCACGGCTATTTTTGTATTAGTAGTCATGTCTAGCAAGGATAATCTAGATTGGCTAAAGTCTCAAGTGGAGCAGTATCGGTCTAATAAGGATGGTATTGCCGAGGCCATCGAGGACTTTAGCAAAGTAGAAAAATTAGGGCAAGGTTTTGCGTCGGCCGATCCCTCGGAGGAAGTTGATATAGGTAATGGCAGCGTCCCAAGGCCGACTTTTGTAAACCAACATTTACAACCCGATGAGAAGGCTGAAGTAATAAAGTTACTTCGGTCGTATGTCGATTGTTTCACATGGGAATATAGCGAGATGCCAGGACTAAGCCGCGAGCTCATGGAGCATCGGCTGCCCATCAAGTCCGGGTTTAGGCCTTATAAATAGCCTCCCCGCCGCTTTAATTCGGCCATCTATGACCGAGTTAAGGAGGAAGTGGAACGACTACTTAAGGCTGAATTTATTAGGCCATGCAGGTATACGGAATGGGTTGCTAACATTGTGCCTGTAGAGAAGAAAGAGAGCGTCAAGATACGAGTATGCATTGATTTCAGGGATCTGAACAGAGCCACTCCAAAAGACGAGTATCCGATGCCAATAGCCGACATGCTGATCAACGACGCCTCGGGACATAAGGTACTAATTTTTCTTGATGGCAATGCTGGTTATAATCAAATCTTTATGGCCGAAGAGGACGTCTATAAGACTGCCTTTCGATGCCCTGGTTTTGTCAGTTTGTTCGAGTGGGTCGTCATAACTTTTGGTTTGAAAAACGTAGGCGCCACGTATCAGCGCGCTATGAACTTAATCTTTCATGACTTGTTAGGAGTCATGTTAGAAGTTTACATCGATGATGTCATGGTCAAATCGGATGCTATGGGAAACCATTTAGCCGATTTGAAAGTTGCTTTCGATAGGATGCGGCGGCATGGGTTGAAAATGAACCCACTTAAGTGTGCTTTTGGTGTGTCGGCAGGTAAGTTCTTAGGTTTCATGATTCATGAGAGAGGCATAGAAATTGATCCTAAGAGACTTGAAAAGATTAGAAACGTTGCAGCGCCGGCATGTAAGAAGGATGTGCAAAAGTTTCTAGGCAAGTTGAACTATTTGCGTCGCTTTATATCCAACTTGTCCAGCAAGATTGATGCCTTTGTCCCCATACTCCAGCTAAAAAATGAAGACGAGTTCACTTGGGGGGCAAGCCAGCAAAGTGCTTTTGAGAAAATCAAGGAGTGCTTGTCATCACCGCCCGTGGTGAGAGCACCCAAAGATGAAATTCTGTTTCGGCTGTACATCGCCGCTGAAGATAGCGTGATTGGAGCCGTGCTAACCCAGGAGGTGGAAGGGAAGGAATACATCATCACATTCTTGAGTCGCCACCTGCTGGACGCCGAAACCAAGTACGCATTTGTGGAGCGCTTATGTTTGTCGCTTTATTACGCGTGCACCAAGTTACATCATTATCTTCTCCCCACCACATGCGTCGTCGTTTGCCAGACCAACGTTATAAAGCACATGTTACAGAAGTCGATTCTAAGTGGGAGAATCAGAAAATGGGCTTACGTGTTGATTGAGTACGATTTGGCCTACGAGCCCCTAAGAGCGATGAAAGGCCAAGTCATATCCAACTTTATAGTTGATCATCACATAGATATTAGCTGGGACGATGCTATTGCCCTAGTTGAGGTAGTGCCATGGAAAATCTATTTTGATGTTTTGGCTTGCAAAAGTGGCCAAGGTATTGGAGTGGTTCTCATATTGCCTAATGGTATGCGCTTTGAGACCTCGGCCCGACTAGAGTTTTCTTCCACTAATAACCAAGCCGAATACGAGGCTTTATTACTAGGTCTTGAACTACTAGAGGCTGTAGGCGCTAAGCATGTTCACGCGCATGGTGATTCGTTATTAGTAGTACAACAAGTGGCTAAGAATGCTCAATGTTTTAATGGCTTGCTGAATAGCTACTTGGACAAATGTCTAGACATAGTTGCTAATTTTGATGATTTCAAAATATCTCACGTGTCAAGAGAAGCCAATTCAGTCGCCAATGATTTGGCTCAGCAAGCATCTTGGTAGAGTCAGGAGAGGGAAATTTTCTGTATTGGAGAAGCCGGTGTTTTGTCTCACTGCCGAAGCCAGTGACGCCGGGCAGGCACACCCTTCGGGTCGAACCCCTCGGGTCGCCGAAGGCCGCCGCACACCGAAGCCCCTGGATCGGAGTGCCCCGCCCACCAAGGGATCCAGCACGCCGGTGTCTATAGTCCAAAGCCCCTCGGACGGAGAAGATTCCCTAGGGTCCGAACCTTCCGAAGGGCTTCGGTCCAGCACACTCTGAACGACCACCTCGGCCAGGCTTCGGCAGGAGCTGGAATGGCCCGGGGGGCACCCCGAAGTCAGTGTTTTAGAAGAAGATGGACCAGCGAAGCCCTCTGAAACCTGTAAGGGCGATTGGAGAGTCCCAATCGTCCAGTATTTGAGAGACCCTAGCCAAAGGGTTGATCAGAAGGTTCGGCGACAAGCGTTTAAATTCGTGTTGGTAGACGACACATTATATCGCCGGACCATCGACGAAGTGCTGTTGAAGTGTTTAGACCACGAGCAGTCCTAGGTGGCTATAGGAGAAGTCCATGAGGGGCTTTGCGGCACTCACCAGTCGGCCCAAAAGATGAGTTGGATGCTCAAAAGAGCGGGTTTTTATTGGCCGACTATGATTGAAGATTGTTTCAAGTACTACAAAGGGTGTGAGGCATGTCAGAAGTTTGGCAACATCCAGTTAGCTCCTGCCTCATTGCTCAATCCTATTGTCAAGCCATGGCCGTTTCGAGGTTGGGGTTTAGACTTCATAGGCCAGATCTACCCTCCTTCCTCAAAGGGGCATCGGTTCGTGTTGATGGCGACAGATTATTTCACCAAATGGACCGAGGACGTACCTCTCAAGAACATGACTCACAATGAGGTACATGATTTTATTTTGAAGCACATCATACACAGATTCAACATCCCTCAAACCCTCACTACGGATCAAGGTAGTTCATTTGTTTCTAAAGAAGTAAGGGACTTCGTCGAATACTATGGCATTAAGTTGATAAACTCTTCACCTTACTATGCTCAGGCCAATGGTCAGGCTGAGTCTAGTAATAAAACCGTAATTAAGCTTATTAAGAAGAAGATTGAAGAGTTTCCTAAAAGGTGACATGAAGTGCTTTTCGAGGCGTTATGGGCTTGTAGGATTGCAAAGCACGGTGCCACCAAGGTCAGTCCATATGAGTTGGTATATGGACAAGAAGTCATCCTGCCTGTGGAGGTAGATCTTGGATCCTTAAGGGTGTTAAAGCAAGACGACTTATCGGTCGATGAATATGAAACTCTTCTAAAAGATAATCTTGAGGAAGTGATCGATAAGAGGCTAAGGGCTTTAGAAGCCATAGAAGTAGACAAGAAGAGAGTAGCTAAAGCCTACAACAAGAAGGTTAGACCAAAATCGTTTCAAATAGGAGACTTGGTGTGGAAAATTATTTTACCCTTAGGCACGAAGAGTCCCAAATTTGGTAAATGGTTACCTAGTTGGGAAGGTCCCTTTAAGTTAGCCGAAATAGCTCCCAGCAACGCATACGTGTTGGAGTCCCTACAGGGAGATCGGTTTCGAAGAGCTTTAAATGGTAGGTACTCTAAGAGGTATTAGGCCATGCAGGTACGTAGAATGGGTCGCTAACATTGTGCCTGTAGAGAAGAAGGGGAGCGACAAGATACGAGTATGTATTGATTTCAGGGATCTAAACAAGGCCACTCCGAAGGACGAATATCTGATGCTGATAGCCGACATGCTAATCAACGATGCTTCAGGGCTCAAGGTACTAAGCTTTCTTGATGGCAATGCGGGTTATAACCAAATCTTTATGGCCGAAGAGGACGTCTACAAAACCGCCTTTTGATGCCCTGGGTTTGTCGGTTTATTCGAGTGGGTCATCATGACTTTTGGTTTGAAAAATGCTGGTGCCACATATCAGCGTGCTATGAACTTAATCTTTCATGACTTGCTAGGAGTTATGTTAGAAGTTTATATTGATGACGTTGTAGTCAAATCAGACGCTATGGGAAACCATTTAGGGTGCGTTTGGTTCTGCTTTTCAAATCTGCTTCTGCTGTGAAAAAGCAGAAGCTGAACCAAACGGGTTTACCAAAACTGCTTCTGCTGTGAAAAAGCAGCTTTTTTCTAGTACAAATTTGGAAGCAGCCTGGACCCTGCTTTTTTGCTTTTCTGATTTTTAGTTCAGATTAAAAAGTATGAATTCAAGGTGTCTTAATTGATTTAACATTATTATGGTTTGTATTGCTTTGCACAATTTCATGAGATAATATGTGGTTTTCGGTTACTTTATAAAATAAACTATGCACTTTTTTATTTATCTAATATATTTTTTAGTTATTCAGTTGCATCAATGTTGAGTATTTCCTATTTATATATATGTATAGAATATTATAATGATGAAAATTACGTAAGTTATAAAAAACAGTCAGCTCACAGCAGTTTTTTCACAGCAGCTTCAACCAAACGACTTTTAGCTTTTTCACAGCAGGCATCTCACAGCAGCTTTTTCATAGCAGGCAACTCACAGCAGCTTTTTCACAGCTCACAGCAGAACCAAACACACCCTTAGTCGATTTGAAAGTTGCTTTTGATAGGATGCGACAGTATGACTTAAAAATGAACCCACTCAAATGTGCTTTTGGTATGTCGGCGGGTAAGTTCTTAGGTTTCATGATTCATGAAAGAGGCATAGAGATTGATCCTAAGAGGCTGTAAAAAATTAGAAATGTTACGGCGCCGACATGCAAAAAAGATGTGCAAAAGTTGCTAGGCAAGATGAATTATTTGTGTTGCTTTATATCTAACTTGTCTGGCAAGATTGATGCCTTTGTCCCCATACTCCAGTTAAAGAACGAGGCCGAGTTCACTTGGGGGGCAAGCCAACAAAGCGCCTTTGAGAAAATCAAGAAGTGCTTGTCATCACCACCCGTAGTGAGAGCACCTAAAGCCGGAATTCCGTTTCGGTTGTACATCGCTGCCGAAGATAGTGTAATCAGGGCCGTGCTAACCCAGGAGATAGAAGGAAAGGAGTACATCATCACGTTCTTGAGCCGTCGCCTATTGGACGCCGAGACCAGGTACGCGTTTGTGGAACGTTTGTGTTTATCACTTTACTACGCGTGCACCAAATTGCGCCACTATCTTCTCCATACTACATGTGTTGTCATTTGCCAAACCAATGTTATAAAACACATGTTGCAAAAGCCGATTCTAAGTAGAATAATTGGAAAGTGGGCTTATGCTTTGATCGAGTATGATTTGGCCTATGAACCCCTAAGAGCTATGAAAGGCCAGATCGTAGCCAACTTTATAGTTGATCACCACATAGACATCAGTTAGAGTGACAATGTTGCTTTGATTGAGGTAATACCATGGAAACTTTACTTTGATGGTTCAGCTTGCAAAAATGGCCAAGGTATTGGAGTGGTTCTCGTATCACCTAGCAGAATGCACTTTGAGACCTCGACTTGTCTAGAGTTTTCTTCTACTAATAACCAAGATGAATACGAGGCTTTACTACTAGGGCTTCAATTGTTAGATTCCATGGGTGTTAAACACATCCACGCACATGGTGATTCCCTGTTAGTGGTACAACAAGTGGCTAAGAGTGCTCAATGTTTTAATGGCTTGCTAAATAGCTACTTGGATAAGTGCCTGGACATAGTTGCTACTTTTGATGACTTCAAAATTTCTCATGTATCGAAAGAAGCCAATTCAGTTGCAAATGATTTGGCTCAGCAAGCATCTGGTTATCAAGTTAGGAGAGGGAAATTTTCTATACAGGAGAAGCCAATGTTTGGTCTCACTGCCGAAGCCAGTAACTTTGGACAGGCGCACCCTTCGGGTCGGACCCCTCCGACTGCCAAAGACTGTCGCGGGCTAAAATCCTGGGGCCGGAGTACTCTGTCCATCGAAGGGTCTAGCACACCGGAGCCCGCGAGCCGGAGTCCTCGTGACAGTGAGGGTCTCCCGGAGCCCGGATCCTCTAGCAGGGGGCTTCGACCTGATGCGCTCCGCGCGGCCAGTCCAGCTAGGCTTCGGTAGGAGCAGGAAGGGCTCAGGGGGCACCCCGAAATCAGTAACCTGGATATTTTTTCGGGGAGTGAACTAGCGAAACCCTCCGAAGCCCATAAGTGCGATTGGAGAATTCCAATCGTCTAGTATTTGAGAGACCCTAGCCAAAGGGTTGATCGGAAAGTTCAGCGACAAGCGTTTAAATTTTTGTTGATAGGTGACACACTGTATCGCCGAACCATTGACGGAGTACTATTAAAGTGTCTAGACCACAAACAATCCCAGGTAGCTGCGGGAGAATTCCATGAAGGACTTTGTGGCACTCATCAGTCGGCCCAGAAAATGAGTTGGATGCTCAAAAGAGTGGGTTTCTACTAGCCGACTATGACTGAGGATTGTTTTAAGTATTATGGAGGGTGTGAGGCATGTCAGAAGTTTGGCAATATTCAGTTAGCTCCTGCTTCATTACTCAATTCTATTGTCAAGCCATGGCCGTTCCGAGGTTGGGGTTTAGACTTCATCGGCCAAATTCACCCTCCTTCCTCAAAAGGGCATCGATTCGTGTTGATGGCAACATATTACTTGACCAAGTGGACCGAGGCCGTGCCTCTCAAGAACATGACTCACAACGAGGTACTTGACTTTATCTTGAAGCACATCATACATAGATTTGACATTCCTCAAACTCGCACTACAGATCAAGGTAGTTCATTTGTTTCTAAGGAAATGAGGGACTTCACCGAATATTATGGTATTAAGTTGATAAGCTCTTCGCCCTACTATGCTCAGGCCAATGGTTAGGCTGAGTCTAGTAATAAAACCGTATTAAGCTCATTAGGAAGAAAATTGAAGAGTTCCCTAAAAGGTGGCATGAAGTGCTTTCCGAGGCGTTATGGGCTTGTAGGATTGCAAAGCACGGTGCTACCAAGGTTAGTCCATACGAGTTAGTGTATGGACAAGAAGTCGTTCTACCTGTAGAGGTAGATCTTGGTTCTCTAAGGGTGTTAAGGCAAGATGGCTTATCGGTCGACGAGTATGAAACTCTTTTGAAGGACAATCTAGAAGAAGTGACCGATAAGAGATTGAAGGCTTTAGAAGCCATAGAAGTAGACAAGAGGAGAGTAGCTAAAGCCTACAATAAGAAGGTCAAACCAAAATCGTTTCAAGTGGGTGACTTGGTTTGGAAGACAATTTTACCTTTAGGCACTAAGAGTCCCAAGTTTGGTAAATGGTCACCTAGTTGGGAAGGCCCTTTTAAAATAGCTGAAATCGCTCCTGGCAATGCATATGTGTTAGAATCTCTGCAAGGAGAGCGGTTTCGAAGAGCTTTGAATGGTAGATACTTGAAAAGGTATTTCCCAAGTGTGTGGCAAACAGTGTAAAAGGTGTCGAAAGGCCGATATGGAAGGTATCGTCTTTAGCTCGTTGTGCTTTTAGTTCACTTAGTTCACTAAAAGGCAGGGGGACATGTGTTGATAGCAAAAAATGGCATCAATGGCTAAGATGGTCAAAATATCAATTTTGGTAATTTGGGCCAGAAATACACATGTCCCGGGTCAGGCCGAAGCCTTATAGGGCCGAAGGACCATTGGGCTATGGGCTCCGGAAGCTTCCAGCCAGCCCACGGTCTTCGGCCAGGAAGCCTTCGGAGGCCCACACCACCGAAGCTTTGGCCCGAGGAGTAGTCTTCGACGGGCCCGGCGAAGGCCCACTTCAGCAGAGATAGAGTTGGACACTATTCCGGCTAAGTTTTTATCTCTATTCAGCCGAATTATAGCCGATTAGATCAGAGGTATAGCCCCTATAAATATAGAGGCGAAGCCAGTTCAGAGGGCTCCCCCAACACAAATCAAACACAAAGCCCTAGCTTTGAATCACATTTATTTACCTTTACTTTTCTGTACTCTTCGTGGGTTTTCCTAGAAGCCCTCCGACGGCCACTTCGGAATAGTGGTAATCCTTGTTACTTCGTTTGTGAAGTATCCATTAATCTATGTAATAGATTGCTATCGCCTTGTTAGTTCTCTTGTGAAGTATCCGCTAATCTGTGTAATAGATTGCTATCGCCTTGTTACTTCGCCTGTGAAGTATTCGCTAATCTGCGTAACAGATTGCTACCTTCACCACTAGTGCAACACTTAGTAGAATTCGGTCCTCAGGCCGAATTGGTACTTCGAATCTTACTTGTTGTAGGTTTCCTACGTTCGGAGCTACTTCGTCGGAGGTGTCTGGAGCTGAGAGATCGGTTTCGGAGGTTGCCAGAACACCCTTCGGTGAGACGAATTGCTTTGACCACACGCTTTGCCAACAGACTTCGTCACGACAAGCTTCACAACACTCGTACTCCGCTCCGGACAAAGTCGTGCTCGCGCGTTGTGCTTGAGTCATTATTCTGTATCTTACTGTATCAGAGACTTCACGCCGAACCCCGCTGTTCGGAGGTGATTGTCGCGTACAGATCCATTCGGAGTTCATCCTCGGCCAGATCAGTCCGAGCGTCGAAGGCACCCGTCGGCGGGACACATCGTGTCAGACGCCGAAGGTATACTTCGGTGACCCCCTTCGCACTATACTTCGAAGCAGACAGGCTCCGACCGGTTTGTTGTTTTACTCTATTCAATATATTTCTTTTGGCTAATTGGATTATTTTGTGTGATTTGATTTCCTGGCGACTCCACCCCCCTTACCACGACTAAGGGTAGTCAAAACGCGACGTCAGTGCTGTGTTACGCTTAGGCTCGCCCCTAAGTATCCACACACTTTTGGATCGTCGAACTAACCCAAGTGCGGGGGCATGTTTTCGTGTCAACACATGGTTCCTAACAATAATAATAATATTAGGTTGTAATTTATTCCCAAGATAATATACTAAGATATTTAGAAATGAGTTGACCTGGAAATTTAATCATCGTGCTCGAACTCGAATAATTAAATCTTGGTATTCATGTATGGTTGTATCATTGGTAGGGATGTCCTCATCAGCACATCCTTGATACGATTCCATACATTTTTGTCTCAGAGAGTTGGTTCTTCTCGGTAACGGTTGATGGACGTGACGTATGCATACATAACATATAAGTACATACGTTGCAGGTTATATTAGATTAACACACAATAAATCTACTTACTTCATTAGTATCCTCAGAGACTGTCCGCGCAAACTTTCCTAAGTCATTGCTCATGAAATCACAAGTGTAATAACTGCAATGCACCGAACCGAGAAGTTATTTGTGACACTTCAAAATAGACAAAGTTAGAACGATATATAGTTTGGCTTTATTATTAGAATTAATAAATTTCAAAATATAATCTTACCGGATAGTTAGGTCTGATATGCATTTCTTTCGGCCTTTGTGGATCATATGGGAAATCTAACTTTTTCGCGTAATATTTATATGCACTCCGAAGAACATTTATTATATCTTGATATTCTTTTCTGGGTTTATCGAGAGTCAAGCACCCAAACCCTGGAGTTCTTCAGGAATATCAGAAGTGCAATCTAATGATCACTATCGAAATAAGTAATATGTGATTATGTTAGTTTCATAATCGATAAAACGTGATTAAGTGGATATAGTGGGTATACTTACTTAAAGTTATATGCCCTGGTTATCATTTCTCTGTCTTTCCATTGAAACATGCACCACACAATATACAACACGACACAATTCCTTTTGTTCTCCTTAAGTGTGTCTTGGTCTTTATTGAATATCTTCCTTTGAAACTTTTTCCGACCCGCACTCTAGTACTTTGCATCGTTCTGGTTCAATACTGGGATCAGTGTACTTTGACTTATCAATGATGGGTTCAAGTACCCATATTATTTAGACTTATCACTAAATGAATTCAAACTGCATATGTTATGAAACACTAGTCAATATAAGAAGTTATTGATTTTTGCTTTGTATTGACAAAGTAAAAACTACTTATAGACACCAAAGCATCATGCTTGTGATGTCGGTTCGCTTTAGATGGAATATCCGGTGGAAGTCGTCGAAAAATAGTGCAAGAGTAAACTCTGGGCAGTTGAATACTTCTCTTGGAACCTTAATTTCTATTTGTATAACACCTAATGAAGACGCTTCAAGGTACCAGTCATGAAATGTTTGCATCTCCTAGTTCATACTCTTAAGTACTCGTTGGGGTAAGAATGGTTTGCTTGGTTCGTACTCGATATAATCATCGTCTCCGTAGGTCCATTGATCCACATAAAGTGACCCCTGCTTTTGTACTGGAGCCTTTACGGGAGCCTTTACGGGAGCCTCTACGAGCATAGAACGTGTTTTCCCCACAGTGGTAAAGAATTTGAGCATTTCAGACTTTGGCTCAGAACACTGCCCAACTTGAACAATTGTCTTGTGGATTGTGGGCTTTGGGCATGCCTCTTGTTTCTCGGGCTCGGGCTCGACCGCTGTAACTGACTCTTTCATTTGATCAGGCTCATCCACTGGCTCTATCACTTGAGGCTAGGCCGTTATAACTGACTCTTTCACTTGATCAAGCTCGTCCACTGGCTCTATCACTTAAGGCTCGACCACTTTAGGTTCGATCACTTCCTCCGGCATGTGTTGTTGAGCCATTTGTGTATCTGCCACTTTTTTAGACACGTGTTCCTCGAGTTGTTGAGCCATTTGACAATCTGCCACTTTATCGGGCACTGGCTCCTCTCCCTCTTCCTCTATCTCACGCTCATCAACAGGTGATAAAGATTCTATATTTTGCATATCATGAGATGAAGGATATGTGGGGGATTGCGATGAGAAAATAGGCGATTTACTCTGAGAACTTGTCGGAGACTGCCTCTGGAGTAATTTGATATCTCGGCTCGCCCATAAGACAAAGTTATTCAGTGCATCTCCGATTGTCTCAATCCCCTCATCAGGCATTGGAATATCCACGGGGTCATTGATAAATTTGTCGTTGGTGATCTCATTAACCTGAACCTTGGTATACTCCGTGGGAATAGGCCGATTGTGAAATAGGTCCCCAGGCATAGAAATGCCTCATGCAGCCTCTTGGGAATGCCCTTTGCGTCCAATCGATACATGTAGACTGCATTGTGTGTCCTCTTTGATATAATTTATAGGAAATTTCTCTTGTACTGTTCCAACACTGCTTGGTACGTTAAGTCATACCTTCGACACAACTATCTGTCCCACTGCAGCCTGCATTATGTTTGGATTCTCACTAATAAATTCAAAGAAGTGTCTCTCCCACTCTGCACGGTGCTCTGTGGCATCGTCTGTGCGTGCTTGACGCTTCTTGTATGTGGCACCATCCTACTTCTTGAAAGTATTCTTCCAGGGTGCTATAGAAGAGACACCTTGGGTGCGCCCTCGATGTTCCTTATTTCCGAGAGCAGATGTAAACTGGTCATTACATCCCTCGGGCTTGAATTTTCCATCCTTCTCCAACTCAATGATTTCCTTCGCTTTCGGAAATACTCCACTAGTCTGTGAGTCGGAGAGGATATATTGGCCCTCAAGTGTTTTTTTAGCTTGACCTAGGAGCCATCTCTTAGTGCGCTGACCAGCACCTGAAAACTATTCAGGTAACCTAGCCGCACGATCCTCCTCTTCCTTTGTACTCCACTCATTGTCCTTGGTCTTATATCCACCTCGGCCAAGTTTATGTGGGAACTTATTTTTCTTATTAAGTTCTTTGAACATGATGCTCTCTTGTTTGGCTTCTTCCGATCAATGTTGCAATTTGAATTCGTTCCATTCATTTAGCGTGATAAACTTATAGTCGTTGAGCGACAACTCTTATTTCTGAAGGTACTGTGTGTTCAATTTAGTCCTGAATGTACGAAGAGATTTCTTGATAGTCTTCAATGTGGAAGCTTTAGCGTCTTCTAAGCGATCTTCTAGGAATTTATAATGCGCTTTTATATGCTGCCACAATTCATTCTTTGTAGCTTCAGGGACAATCTTCTAGTTTTTCCAAACTATCTTACATCGCTTCCTAGCGAGACATCCACAGTCATTGCGCCACTTAGCTGTGATTTCTTTCGGCTTCTTTGGAGCCCCATCAACATACACATCTTTAACCTCGTAGATAGTTGTATGCAGCTTGTTCTTCTCCCGTTTTCCTCTCCTCTTCGCATAGAAATAACTGCAACTTGTATGTTTCAGCAAGCAAAAAAGAAAAGAAAAAAGTTGCATGAGATATACCAATGAGAATGTGATGATGTGGCCAATGAGAATGTGTGTGTTATAAATAGTTGTTCATTGTAATTGTTTTTTCTAAGAAAAGGAAAAGAAAGAGAAAAGGCACAAGTATGTGTGGTGCTGCAAAACTCCATGAGTTGCATTCTTCCTCTTCCTTGTGTATCACATAAAGTGTGAGTTGTGTCTACAACGATCACATGTGTGTTTAGAGTAGCAACACTCAATAATGGGTTGAATATGCACTTTGGTCAACGTCCTCACAGATAGAAGTAACTCAAGACATTTACAAGGAAAATCTTGCAATTCATCATTATGAAGAGCCATATGCACCTCCATCAAGGGGAGATCAACGCCTAACCCTAAACCCCACCTAGACGCCTTAAGAACACTGGTGCCGATCCCTATTGATGATATTTAGAAAGTTGAAACAATACATGTCAACACGATTTTAGCATGTTGTGGAAGATATTCTACAATGAGTGTTTAGACTTTGTCACTCATTTACCAAACAATTTTTTAGTCATACATATGTAATTAGAACATTTACCAAACATATATTACTTATCAATTGGCTAAATAGAGTAACACAAGCAAGTTATTTGATGTAAAAATTAATTAGGTAATAAAAATATAAATATGAAACATCTTAAAATTGGCAGTTTATCCAAGAATAACAATGTTTTTTTGAGATATACCAGTGGCGGCGACGAGCTCCTGTGGCGGCGGCGGTCTTAGTGACGGCGATGGGCTCCGAGACGGTGGACGCGTGCTCTAGGGGCGGCGACAGACTCTGGGGACAACGACGATGGGCAGAGGGCGGCGACGACGTGCTTTGGGACGGTGGCGAAGGGCGGAGTTTGGCGGCGCGAGTGTTTAATTTCCAATTGAAATTAGGTTTTCGTCCGGGCGAGAACGAAAAACTTATATAGGTGGATTTGCAGTGGTGGGCAAGGTGACGTCATCTTGCCCGCCACTGCTATTTCTCTTAGTAGTGGCGGTCGGTGACATCACCCGGACCGCCACTGCTAAGCCACCCACACTGCATTCGACTTAGCAGTGGCAGGCCGTATGACTTCACCCGACCACCACTACTAAGAGAAATAGTAGTGGCGGGCAAGTGACGTCAACTTGCTCACCACTCCTAACTCTGGGGAGTATTTTTATTTAGTAAAATCATATATTACCAATAAGTAAATAAAAGGTGTCAATGTATATTTTCAACTTGATTATTATTATTATTATTTTTCTTAAGGATTTTTTTATTAGATTAGACATATATATTACCAATAATGAAATAATAACATATATTACCAATATCTTAAACAAAAAAACACTGGTGGCATGTTAGTGCTATACACATTAATGACATAAATAAAAACATATATTACCAATATCTTAAACATAAATGACACTACCAAATGACATAATTGATTTTACAAATACGCACAATCTCTTAAGCTAAATATAAATGATCTATCCTTTCACTAATTTTCTATCGCCATCGGTATGTAGATAAGGAATCATACTACCAAATGATAGTTTTGCTTCAACCACATTGATCCTTGCTATGTCAACGAAGAACGACACCTCGTCAAACTGATTGTATTCTTCTTCGTCCTCTACCTCATCAACTCCAATAATTCTTTGTTTTCCTAGAGCAACGATGCATTTCTTCTCTTCTTTAGGATCAAATATGTAAAATACTTGTGCCACGGATTGTGCGAGTATCCAAGGGTCATCTTTATAACCCACCTTATTAAGGTCAACTATCGTAAACCCGTAATCATCCACCTCCACACCTTTTGGATGTCTGACCCACTCGCACTTAAATACAGGGATTTCTATAGAGTTCTCGTAGTTAAGTTCCCATATTTCTTCGATGTATCCATAGTAAGCATTCTTTTGTCCAGTGTTGTCTTCTGCATCTGCTCTAACACCACTATTTTGGCGCTGACTCTTTTGATCCTTTGCTTTTGTATAGAATGTGAAACCATTGATGCCATACGCTTGCCATGTTTTAACCATGCTCAATGGATTGTAAGACAATTTATTTATCATCATCTCTTCATCAGTTTCTCTAATCAAAAGGTTTAGATCCCTCAATCATGATGTTAAATGAATTTTGTGCTCTTTCATAATCCATTGTTCATCGCGATCTTCATTCTTTTCATGAAGCTCTTGCAGGTATTATTCAATATATGGTCTCATAATCGCCAACTGATGCATGATAGTGTAATGGGATTCTCTTACTGTTTGGTAGCTATTGTCTCGTATGATTTTCATGCCTTTAGTTCCTTTACCGGTGAGTCTTCCATGGTGCTGGGAGACGGGAACACCTATTGGTTTTCCATCTATTATGTAATCTGCGTAGCACTCAATGACTTCCTCAGTCGTGTAGCCCTCTATCATGGAACCCTCTGGATAAGCACGATTTCGTACGTAACCCTTGAAGATAACCATGAGACGCTCGTACGCATACATATTGTATAAGTATGTTGGACCAAGAACAAAGATCTGGTCTGCTATATGTATCATATAGTGCTCCATAATATCAAAGTATGAAGGAGGAAAGCACATCTCAAGCTGACACATAGTCTCCCTCATTTGTTTATGTAATTTATTTAACTCTTCAGGGTCGATCACCTTCTTTGATATGACATTGAAGAAGTGAAACATGCATGTGATCACCATCTTCAGAAATGAATGTTTGATTCCTCTTACTGCGATGGCGAGGAATAGCCCAAGCATAACATGACAATCATGAGTATTGTAGCCGCTCATCCTCAGATCTGCTATGGAGACAATATTCTTTATGTTTGTTGAGAATCCTATTGGAACTCTGATTCCATGTAGACACCTGTAGATTGATATTTTCTCATCAATTGTGAGGTTATAGCTAGCAGCCGGAAGTAAAAATTTTCTATTAGCAAGCTCGGGTCTAATTCTGAGAGTTTGAAGGTCCCTTCGTAGTTTGAGTCCATCTTTTGATTTGCTTGGTATGTCTAACAAAATATCGATGGTGATTTCGAAGACATTCTTCTCAACGTGCATTGTATCAATAGCATGACCAATCTCCAACTCCTTCCAATAGGGCAAGTACCTAAATAAGATTGACTGCTTTTTAAATGGAGCGTCCTTTGAAATTTTTTCAGTTTTCTTCCTCTTCTTTCTGAAAACAACTTTGATATTTTTCACCATTTCGAATAGAAATTTTCCATCTCGATGTCGTGGCGACTACCCAAGCTTGATTGTACCGTCGAAATGGTTCCTATTTCTTTGATATTTGTGGTTTCTTGGTAAAAATTTGTGGTGTCGCATATATATCGTCTTAATGAATGATGGAAGATGCACAGATTCTGTCTGGTCCACACACACTACACATGATGTCTTTCCTTTAACCTATACTGTTAGGGATATACACCCCGGGTTGTCAGCTATGGTGCAAAAGATCATGGCTATTAGATTGAAGTGCTCTTTCTTGTGCGCATCCCACACACGGACACCATGTTCCCATAGACATTTCATATCCTCCATCAAATGTCATTGCCAGGTTATTTTGGATCAGAAATTAGAGTAGTGAGTATAAGGTACTTTCTTTTATGGCACAATCATGATGGAATGTTGAACAAGCACAGAAAGACCAGCTATATACTTTGTGGGTTCCTCATCTCATTGAAGGGATTCATTCCATCCATGCTAAGTCATATCCTGATATTTCTGGGATCCTTCGAGAAGTCTAGATGTGCCAGGTCAAATGATTTCCACTACATCTCTGAGACGAGAAGTGCAGGGTGCCAAAGTTTTTTGTCCTTCTTTCGCCCAGCGAAATGCCAGATTAATAGTTCAACATCTCTGAGATTAGAGAACATACATTTCAAGTGATCAATCACTGGTAGTTACCACATTACTAAGACTGGAACTTTCCTCTCCATCTTATATCCATGCTAGTCTGCAATAACATTCCTCTTTCTCTTATGTAACCTCTTATTCTTCTTCCAGTGGTCATTATTGTCCTCCACATAGTCATTTGCATGTTTGTATCGACTTGCGTTGCACTGCAGACAACTCTCTTAACAATTCATACTTTTTTCGATATAGGATACAATGGTTCGGGCATGCATGAATCTTCTGAATGCCCAAAGTCAATGGACAAATCATCTTCTTTGCTTGGTACGTATCATATGGAAGACCATTGGGTTTCGGCAAAACCTTTTTTAGGAGCTGCAAAAGATCTAAAAAACTAGTGTCGGACCATCCATTGCTGGCATTCAGTTTCATAAGCTCAAGAGTTGTGTACAACACGATATAATGCTTATCACAACTGTGACGTTCCTCGCAAAGAAGGTTTTTCAATGCTTTGTCAAGTGCTTCAAAGTTATCATAGCCTTTCGTTGTAGTTCTCTGCAACAACACCTCAGGTGCAACATTTCGCATCAGTTCCTCCACATCCAAGGCGTCATTATCATCATGTTGATCAACATCATGTGTTATGTCGGATGTATGATCACAACCTGTTCTATGTTGATGAGCATCTTGCAGCACATCAGAATCATCAGGAGGGTTTTCACCCATCTCACCGTGTTTCATCCATATATAGTAGTTCTTCACGAAGCCATTTTTCAACAAGTGAAATCGTATGGTTTCACGATCTGAACACGGATACATCGCTTCGTTCTTACAAAATTTACAAGGACAATATGTTGCCGCTTCACTCTAACGGGAAGCATATTGTGTGGCAGCTTGAGTAAATTTAGTTACTCGGTTAAAATATACCACCACATCTCCATCGTTGGACGAGTACATCTAGGACGTGTGCTCCATCTAAAACATATTATTTAAAAAATATTAATAAATTCATTATTGTTAATTTTAGTAATTTACAAATTAAAAAGATATTGATTTCTCTCTCATAACAACATTAATTAAAAATGCTTTAATTGAAACTATGTAAACCTTGTTAATTATAAAGGAGTAATAGTATTAACTAAATGAAAAATTTATTAAATAAATTAACTACATTGGTTTCTCTCTCCAAACAACATAAATCTAGATCTATAATAATAAATAAAATTAAAAAATAGATTAAACGAGGTAAAAATATATACAAGTGATGAATAATTGTGAGGAGGGTCATATTTGTTTATTTGGGAGAAAGAAACACTGTAAATGGAAGAATATTTGAAAATTTCTATTCATAAACCCTAGATTAGTAAAATGCTAATAACTCATTATATACTTAATTAAAGACAAAATAAATGTGATATCTGACATGGATTTACCTCCTAGAACAAAATCCTTAAAAAGAAACGAAAACAATACCTCCCCTCCACTTTCTAGATTTTTGTCATCATTGTACGGACCAAATCGCGAACTCTTGTAGCCTCTAGCTTGGGGAGGAAGAAGGTGTGTATTTATAGCCAAAATAGTAGTGGCGGTCACCTGTGATGTCATCATCACATTAGTGGCGGATAACATAGCAGTGGCGGGTCGTTTTCTAGCCCGCCACTACTAGTGGCTGTAGTAGTGGCGGTCGGTGCTAGCACCAGCACCGACCGCCACTAGTAGTGGCGGGCGTTGGCGCGGTAGTGGCTAGTGCCACTATAGTGGTGGGCCTCTAATAGCCCGCCACTACAGTGAAATCGCCCAATGCCACTACAGTTGCGATTTGTAGTAGTGTGTCATGAAGTGTTTTCTGAGGCATTATGGGCATGAAGGATAGCGAAGCACGGTGCTACAAAGGTAAGTCCATATGAGTTGGTGTATGGAAAATAAGTTGTTTTACCCGTAGAGGTGAATCTTGGTTCTTTGAGGTTACTTTAGCAATATGGCTTATCGATCGGTGATTATGAAGTTCTCTTAAAAGACAATTTGGAAGAAGTGATTGATAAGATATTCAGAGCTCTAGAGGTAATAGAGAGAGATAAGCGAAGAGTAGCTAGAGCCTACAACAAGAAAGTGAGAGCAAAATCATTTCAGATTGGTGACTTAGTTTGGAAGACGATTTTACCTTTAGGCACTAAAAGCGCAAAGTATCGCCCTTAGTCTGTAGTGCTTTTGGCTCACTAGTTTGCCAAAAGGCAGGGGCATGCGTTGATAGCAAAAAATGGCATTAATGGTCAAAATTGGTATAAGTTTGACTGAAAATATGCAATTCCTAGCATAGGCCGGTCTGACCAACATTGTTGTGTCGGTCTGACCGAACCATGCCCGGTCAAACCGGCCATGTGGGTCCGGTCAGACAGGCCCAGTCTGAGTCCGAGCTAATTGGGTTAGTTTCGGGTGGGAATTAAGCCAGGAATGAAAAGACCACCCCTGTAAATATAGGGGCAAGGCTGATTCAAGGGGACAATAAAAAATCTAATTCAATCTAATATACTACCCCGTAGAATCATTCTTTTCTTCAATCTACTACCTTTTTCCCTAGGTTTAGCCATAGCACATAAATCTTTGTGGGTTTGCACTATAAACATTCCGTCCATCTCATCGTAATCACGGTAATCCTTATTGATTCGCTCGTGAATCGCCCGTTTAACTGCCGTAACGGTTTTTTATCAGTAATTCGGACTCTAGGCCGAATTGCTTCTGATCTTTGGCGGTTTGCAGGAGCCAAGGCGTCTACCATCATCATCAAGGACTCCTGCATCGACCACATCATCGATAGCAAGCATTAGCAAGTCGGGCTTTTTCCTTCCCTAATTGTCGGTCTGACCGGCGGTGACATGCTAGTCTGACCAGGTTGTGCCTGCAACAACCGTCACGGTAATTACTCAATTCGATCAGGCCATGCCGACACGTGTCGGTTTGACCACCAGTTTGTTGTTAGTCTAACTGCCGGTCTGTTGTTGGTTTGACCGGCTCACCTTGGCCGGTCTAACCGCCCTTTTCACACTTGGCCGATTGGATTACTCCTTCATGGCGGTGATCCAATTGCCTGGTGACTCCAAACCTAGCTCCCCTTGTCATGGTCAAAGGTCATCGGAATGCGGCGCTAGCATCGTGTGATGTTTGGAGGATTACTTCGAGCGTCTACATGCTTTTGGATCGCCGGATCGACGTTAGTGACGTTTGGCACTTTATCATACAATTTTAGCATCAACAGCCGGCCACTAGAGTGGTCATGGAGGAGTTCGGGAGAGGTCTATCGCTGACCACCGAAGTGGCTGAGGAGGAGGTTGTCATGACAGGTAAGGAGCCATTCGCTCCCACTGTCGTGGTTGGGAGAGGTCTGCCGTCGGCCACCGGAGTGGTCGTAGAGAAGGTTGCTGTGATAGGGAAGGAGCGATCTGCTCCCACTGTTGCGGTCAGGAGTACAACACGATCCTCTACGGGTCCTTTAGATCGACGGTGGTCAGGGAACGTGGCAGAGTGCTTGGATGCATTCCGGCGTTGTAGCCGGAGAATCCTAGTGAGTTTTCCTGCAAAATGTGCGTGTACCTCATCGCATGAGTTGACTCAAGCAATTGCATAGGACTTGGCCGACCATCTAGGAGATCAACTGGATCTCAAGAACGGTGAGCTGAGCCAGATGGATGGCGAGCCGAGGTTGTTGGAGAAGGAGAACAATGTTCTTCGTGAGCAGCTCAAACTCCAATCCCTTGGTAAATTTTATGCTTGTTTAGTATTTTGTCGGCGATGTACTGAGCATAGATTGCCTTTGTATTTTGTAGAACTGTCAGTTTTTTGAGATGGTCGCTACTCAGGTGCACCCGTCAGCCGATGAGGCCATAGCCAAATGGAATGCGACTTTGGACGAGTTGGAGAAGATGAAGAATCATCTCACTGAGTTAGAGGATTCCACTCAGAAATGGATCGGTGAGTACAAAAGTATGAACTTCTTTCAAAAGCTTCTTCCTTTCTGGCGAATTCTGCAATATATGCTCTAAAAACTTTCTTTTCTTTGTAGAGCTTCATCGTCGTGTGGGGGCTCAAGTTGCTGACTTGCAATAGTGTCTGGCCAACACTCAGAGGCATCTGTATGTTTATCAGACGAGTGCCGAGAAGCTGGTCCGGATGATTGACGATGAGCCTGCGACCTCTAAGTGGTCAGTGGAGGAGTCGCTAGCTCAACTCGAGGGTGTTGAAGAGCAGTTGAGGTAGACTATTCTAGACTTCACGAGGACAGCGGTCGTTCATGCACTCGGGATCATTCAGGCGTTGTATCCGACCGCTCAACTGGATTATATCTAAGCAGGGTGGCCGATGCATATCAATGAGTCCGATGTCGGACACATCCACGATGAGGTTGAGCAGACTACCAAAGCCTTGATCTCAGACATCAAGATTTATCCTCCTGCATCTACTGAGTGAACAAAAAATATGTGTGATATATTTGCAAGACATGAACATGATAAATGTATTGCTGCCTTTTATCACTTTGTATTTTTTGCATGGAGTTCGACTAGTTTGTGACCTTTTATTCATATGATATAGCTTAGGCTTTTCAGCGTAGGGAAACTTAGACCGCGTGCACTCTTTTTTGAGCCGTTGGGGTCACGTATAATTCATACGGTCACACAAAAAAACCAGTCAGAAAAAGAAGATGACTCTTAAGCAATCGGAAATCGATCGAATCGACTCAACTAGAGCGAATTGTGGATATAGAGTGAACAATTGTCATAATCTAAAAATAACTTAAGAGCAGAAAAGACAATTGTTTAAGCGTTTGGAAAAAGGGGAACAGAGGGTCTCCCATGGCTCAGCTAGAGAGGATCATAGATATAGAGTGGGAAGACCGCAACCGATCCAAAAGAAACGCTTAAGGGCTTGTGAAAATTGAATTTGAATGATGTATCAAATTCTTGCGAGAATTAAAGACTTAGATGGGTATAGCCGGCTTTGGGGATATCAATTCCCATAAATTTCGGTGAGTGAAGTCTGGTGGAGTAAATCCTAACGAAGTCTTCGATGGAGCCGAAATGTCAGCCGCGCCAGACGTCGTATCATCCATGCCACCTTTTTAGGCGACTCGAAAAGTCGTGTTGACCGCGCATGCATGGAAGTGGATATTGACCGGCGCTATATAGAGCCTGATGGAGCGATTCTTGGTGCGCCATTTATGGAGTTTCATCATTAATGGGAGACTGGCGATTTGTTTCCAATATCCCTACTCCAGCCTATAAATAGGCGCCTTTGGCGCCGATTTCTCCAACATCTAGGCGTAAAGCACTTCTTCTAATGTCTTGGTACGAAGCTTCACGGTGGGCTATCAAGAGCCCTCAGACTTCTAGTGAGTGCCATCTGATATATTATTTTGTATTTTTTTTCATGCTGCTTGTTGCTGAAGTGTTTGATAACTTCTTTTGTATGATCATCTAGAGAATGTCTTCGCAAACCAACTAGAGTCGTATTGCAAACACTCAGAGGAGAGTAGCATCATTAGCGATGGTGTTTGGCGATGTGATTGTTAGCCCATGCGGCGACCTTATGGCGGTTCTCCGACCGTTTCCTAGGCATGGCGAGCCCATGCAGCTACCTTACATCGGTGTTTCAGAGTATGCTACCATCTCCACGGTACCCTCAACCTCGTTAGGTCGGAGTGGTGCCGTGGGATAATCCAGAGAAGGAAGCCCTCTTGAGCAGATAAAATGCTCAGCTTTTGTCTTCTCTAGCTTATCTGACCGCTCTCTAATGGGAGCCCAACGAGGTCATTCGGCGGCTTGTCGGTTCAGCAGCGTCATTTAGACCTGTGTCGCAGCACCTCTGTGACACGAGGGTCAGCGAAGAAGACCATCCTTCCTTGGGGAGTGCCCCAATGGAAGGTACTTCTTTGCCGTAGTGGTTGATCTCGACTCTTATTGAAGAGATCGACCCGACCCTAGAGCTGATGGCATCGTAGTCGTTAAAGGAGTCCGTGAGGCAGCGCTCGTCGATGAACCAGGTCTCATCGGTGGTCAGTGGCATCATTGGAGATGCGCATAATGCGCGGCGAGTCAGGAGCGTGTATTGAAAAATATGCTAAAAATCATTCTTCACACAGCTTCACCGACTTGCGGGGCTTCTCAGACTCGAGAATGCTCTAGCACCGTGTGTATGTGGTGGAGCTCTATCCGAGGAGTCTTGACCCTACTAAGTAGATAAAAAATTATTGTAGAAGAAATTCTTGTATATGTACATCTCATGGAAATGTAATAAAAATTCCTTCATTGCCAAGTTTTATTGTCTGTTTGACTGTAAGCAGTATTTAACAATGACTTTATTCGATATAGCCTAGGTATGTATAGCATAGGGAACTTAGGCTGCATGCACGCTATTTGGCACCATCAGCATCACGAGTAGCCGAATGTAAACCGCAGTAGTCGGGACGAAGACGAAAAATGCTTATAAGAGCCCTCGAGCAGGCAAACAACTTTAACAATGACTACGGTAGAGCGGATCATGAATACTATAGTCAGAGTGGTCGCTAGCAACTGCCCAAGTGCAAAGCAAGCCCACCAAATGAACTTAGAAAGCCCTAGGGAGAGTGCCCGACCGGCTCAGCGTAGCTCGGGTTCACTTAGCGCAATGATTTTAACCGCATACACACAACTTGGAACTGTCTATGGTACGCACAATCAAGAGATGATGCTAACACTCGTGGAGAGTGTGAGTCATTGAGGGAATCCAAAAAAACTAGCAATCACCGGGTCAGAGCGTGTCATGACCACACAACCAGAGTAGAAAATATTCCGGGAAGCTAGCAATAGCGGGGTTAGAGCGGGTCATGACCACTCAGCTAGAGCAGTGGTAGTCAGGCGAACCAACAATAGCCATGTCAGAGCGGGTCATGACTGTTTGGCTAGAGTGGAGACATCATAGGCATGCATGCCTAGGATAGAATAATATCCAATAAAGAAAATATCTTTATTATTAAATAATATCAAAGACATCTTTCTTAAGGATAAAAACGCTTGAGATGCTCGATATTCCAGGAGTACACCAACTTCTGTCCATCTTCACACATCAGGCAGTATGATCCCGGGCAAGTGACTTCGGCGATGATGAACGACCCTTCCAATGAGGCTAAAATCTTGTGGGAGCCATACGCCGACTGGACTCAGCGGAGGACCAAATCCCCGATCTGGAAATAACGATGGTGTACATTTTGATCGTGATACTTTCGTAGGCCTTGCTAGTACCAAATAGTGTGAATTGAAGCAACCAGTCGGGCCTCCTCGATACTGTCAATGTATTCTTCTCGAGTCCGTTCGGTATCACCTTCTTCATACTAGAGAACTTCAGGACTTTCATGCAACATGTCCATCAGAAGAATGACCTCTTATCCATAAACCAGGAATAGGGAGTTTGACTAGTGGCCCTACTAGGCTGGGTGCGAAGGCCCTAGAGAACAACATGTAATTCTTTTATATAGTGAGCACCATAATTGTTTAGAGGATCAAAAACTCTTGCTTTTAGCCCTTACAAAATCATTCCGTTGGCGCACTCCCGATTTCGAAGGATGTCACCGAGAGGGAACTCAGTAACCACTTCCACGGTGTGAGATTGAAAATAATGCTTGAGCTTTCACATGAAGATCAGGACAACATACAGAAGCCTCTGCACCTAGGTATATCAAATTTTTGAAGACCCCAGTACTTCTGATACAAAATATACCTGCCATTGAACTGGATAGGTGAGTTATCTTTTAGGTCATTTAACGACCAAGGTGGTGCTAACCACGTGAGTGGTAGAGGTGATGTAGAGAAGAGGTACTTCTCCAAGTGTCAGCACGATGAGAGTCGGAGGAGAGGTCAAGAACTTCTTGAGGTCAGAGAAGGCTTGATTGGCTTCTTTTGTCCAGGCGAAGCCCTCTTTCTTCAGCAACTTGAAGAAGGGCATTCCTCATTCCCCCAAATGTGAAATAAACTGTCAGAGGGATGTCATGCAGCCTGTCAAATGCTGAACATGCTTTACATCATTGGGCCTTGACATATTCAATATTGACGAGATCTTATCTAGGTTTGCTTCAATGCCTCGTCAACTGACGATGAATCTGAGCAATTTCCTAATCAGGACTCCGAATACACATTTTTCTGGGTTGAGTTTCCGCCGGAACTTGCGGAGGTTGTTCACCGTCTCTTTGAGATACACGATGAAATCTTTGAGCTTCTTAGTTTTGATAACCACGTCATCAACATAAGCCTCAACATTGCTGCCAATTTGATCGGCCAAGCAACACTAAATGGCTTGTTGGTATGTGGCTCCTGCATTCTTTAGACCAAAGGACATCAACGTGTAGTAGTAGGCACTGAATGGGGTGATGAATGCAATCTTCTTATGATTTTCTTCCTTCAGGCTGATCTGATGATAGTCCGAATAACAATCTAGAAAACTTAGAAGAGTGCTGCCGGCAATCGAGTCAATGACCTAATCGATGCGTGGTAGTGGGAAAGGGTCCTTCGGACACCGTTTGTTGAGGTCGGTGTAATTGACACACATTCTCCATTTCCCATTCTTCTTTCGCACAAGGACTAGATTAGCCAACCAGTTTGTATGTTGGACCTCTTTTATAAATCTTGTAGCTAGAAGGCGAGTTACTTATTCTTTGATGGCCTTCTTGCAGTCCTCTACAAACCTTTGCATCTTCTGCTTGACCGGCTAGGCTGCCGGATTCACGTGGAGTTCGTGCTCGATCAGCTCCCGGGGAATGCCTAGCATGTCAGAGGGTTGCCAAGCGAATATGTCGGTGTTGGAGCAGAGGAAGTCGATGAGCGCGCTTTCCTATTTAGGATTAAGAGTTGCCCCAATCAGGGCTATCTTGGAGGGGTCAGTTTCTGATAGCCGAATACTCTTGTATTCGGTTGGAGATGGCGTCAATGCTGTTGTAGATGGCGTAGGACTCGGGATCTTGAGTCCATCGGTCGATGTAGTCTTGGCTTCTTGGAGTGTCTCCTCCATTTAGACAGACATGTCCAAGGCCTCACTAAATGTGAGACTATCTTGCTCATAGGCATGCGAGGTGTCAACGTCTCCTTACACGAAGAAGGCTACACCTGGTCCCAGAATCTTGAGGACCAGGTAGGCATAATGGGGAACCACCATGAACTTGGTGAGCGATGGTCTCCCTAGGACAGCGTGGTACACGATCACGAAGTCGACAACGAAGAACTTGATGTGCTCGGTTTTGTAGTTGTCCTGAGCACCGAACATCACTGGCATGGTGACCGTGCCAAGGGGGATGGAGGCCTTTCTCAGGATGATCCCATATAAGGGAGTGTCCATCTACAGTGCCAAGTGGTTGATGCTGAGTGCCGCTAACGTCCCTTTGAACAGGACATCGAGGCTGCTTCCACCGTCAACCAACACCCTTTTAAGGCAGACCTTAAGGATGACAGGGTCGACGACCAACGGGAAACACCCAAGCTTGGGGGCGTCCATGTAGCGCCCATAATTTAACAATTCCGGACTTTATTGAAATTCCAAAGAAAATCAATAATCACAAGATTTTCATCACATGACAACGCACATACGACAATCATTCGTGGTTCACAGACCACATTATTACACAAGTGTTAATATAAAAGAAACTAATAAAATAATCATCTAGATGGACATCTTCTCTAGGGTCGCTTCCTTGACTAGGTCGCTACTTTAGACCATCCCCGTCATAATACATCGTCTCTGAAGTGGGTTTTCCAATGGGTATGAGAACAAAAGTACTCAACAAGCCACCAATAAATGCAATAATAATGCAAGGTAATAACAAGGAGAGGTATTGGTTTAAAGTGCGGAGAAGTACATTTTTATTTTTGCAGCCTTTAACGTGAGTCAGGTTTAATCATACAAAATAATTAAATCATGAATGATGCAACATCTTCTAACTTGAGGAGTACAGTCAGCCCTCCTCGCTCAACGGTCCTTACATGACCAATCAACATGCAACACTTCACGAACATATACTAACTGTGGGATATCACGCAACCCGCCTTTGACCGTGGGCTCGGCTTTTTGAAAAGATTTAGACTCTAATCAGAGGTGTACCACTGTACCCACAAGGCACTTATTCCTACACACCATAGTGTTTTCAGATGACCCAAGTCACAGGAACTCATGCCAAAACCTTTAGCATGAGACGCTCCAACACAGTGACACACTATAGGTTTCACCGGCATGCTAGTGCACTGTACCAACGTCGCGCCCCCTTTTGTGCCACATGGTACAAGTCACTCGCAGATGCTACTTGCCCCTCTCCACATAGTGTCTCGAGTTGGAATGTCCTATACCTCTAGTTAAGACTTACCCACTAGACTTGTGGTTGGTAAGGAAGTGTATTGCAACGGATCCTGTAGACCGGTCCTTATAGTGCCCCGGGTGCGACTAACCAATGCCCTCGCTTGCACCCGGAACCCACCATGCTAACTTAAATAACCAAATCTCCATCACTAATAGAATTCCAGGGGAGAGAAAATCATGGGGGATCATATAATAGAACCAAAGTACCTACGACTCATTTTTAAACCTATAGCAATTGTGTCGATACATTGGACACTATCTAATAATGTTATTAGTATGGTGATAAGGAGTTTAGGCTCGATAGCATGGCTTGGGTTTGCACATCAAGGTCGGGGATCTAAATAATTATATTGTAAGGTTGTTAATTTGACTAATGCAATTATAGCCTATGTGTTTTAGCGTTATTTAATTTAAAACTAGGTTCAACATGCTCAAAAATGGGGTGGTGACTTGCCTTGTTCAACAAAGGATGGAGGCGAGAGTTCAGGAACATACTCTGACTCCTCGACGACGTCATAATCTTATCATCATGCAAAACAAGAAGAAATAAACAATTAAAAACTATAAAACCAATAGTATAATCATATAAGTTTTATTGGCTAAACAGGTAGGGGATAAAAAGATAAACTCTCTAAAATTTGAATGGTTAAATTTAGAGCTAATTCCAAGAAGTTATGAATTTTTGAAGTTTAAAATAATTTCTATAATTTTTACTTTAATTACAATTAAAATCATATCAAAGTTTAGTCTAAACATATCAATTTTATTGGATGAACATGAAAAGAATAAAAGATAAATTTTCTGGAATTGGAATGGTCAAATTCAGAGTTAATTTGAAGGAGATATGAATTTTTGAAGTTTAAAGCAATTTCTAGAATTTATTTAAATTTTAAATCAGTCTTTGGTCCACGGTGAACCGAGTTCGTGGTGAACCAACGTACTATGCTGTGAACCAGAGCCGTTGGATTTAGATCTAGCGGATGCGGTGCTCGCGGAGTGTTCAAGTGAAAATGGACGGCCCGGATCGCCCGATACCGGTCAACAGGGCCTAACCACATCAGGGCGCTCCATTCCGGGATCTAATCCTGGCCACTCAAAGTGAATTCAATGGCCAGGATCTGATCCGGCATGACACAGGTAAAACTTTGTCGCCGACTGTCTTCCCCGGTGGCAATAGTGAATTGCGGCGAGCCTAGCGGCAACTGCGGTGGACTAGGGTACCAGGTGAACGCTGAAACGGAATGAGAATAGCACGGGGATCACAATTATACCGGAGTTGGGGCTCGATGTCAACGGAGTGAGGCCGGCGATGAGCGGTGGCAGCGGTGAAGTTTTGGTTCCGCGTGGGCGATGGGGTTCCGGTGGCGAGGAGCTCGAATAGAGCGGTGGCCGGGGTCGGGGATGCAACGGCGATCATGGGGAGGCGATCGACGGCGACAGAGATGGGCTCTAGCGACGGCAAATGGCGACCGGAGGCAGAATAGAGAGGCGGCGCAAAAGAGCTTCGCTAGCGCTTCGTTCTGGCGAGGAATTGGCAATTGCGGGGTGGGCTAGACGCGGTGTGCTGAGGGGGTTTTTGTAGGGCGCTGATGGTGAGTGAGAGGGTCGGGGTGTCGTGAATGCTGAGAGGGTGGAGTAACTCCGGCGAGACTTAATTCAGCTATTAAGAGGCATAATGCGAGTGGATCCAAGTGGGGTCGTGTGTCGGCATAACGGCGAGTTATTTTTCGGCGTTAAATCGAGCTTGGGCCCATGGCAGAGGCAGAATGGCGAGTTAGGGTGGCGGACGGAGATCTCGGTGGCGCGAGGGCTCAGGGAAGATGAATCTGATAGGTGGGCTCCACCGGTCAGCGACGGGCGAGGGGGCGAGGGCATAATGGTTGGCGCCGACAGGTGGGCCAGGATGCGCGTGGAGAGAGGGAGAGGAGGCTGACAGGTGGGCCAGGGACTCGGGCGCGAGGCTGAGAGCACCGACAAGCGGGGTCCACATGTTAGTGAGGGGTTTGCGGGGTGAATGGGCTAGGCCGGTTGGAGAGAGAGGAAGGGAGGGGGCGGCCAAATACTGTTTAAATTCTTTTCTGAATAAAAATAATTGCTAAAAATAGTTTAAAAATTTTGAGCTACTTGGAAATGTCCTAAACATTTGTAAAAATTCTCAAAAATATATCTTGGCCTCAAGAACATAATGTAATTTTCTCAGATCAATATTATGATTATTTCTCTAGATTTTTATTTATTTTAACATTTTCAGCTTTATAGAAAATAAAAAATAATCCCTTTTCTAGAAAAGTATTTTATAAATTTTTATTTTTACCTTTGGAAATTTGGGTTGTTACAGTCCGCCCACTAGTCTCGGTGATCAAAGGTGATGGGGATCTCTGACCACCTAAGGCGTTCGGTCGCCTCGGTCCTAATAGTATTGACATGACAAGCCATCAACTTCGATTGGCGTCTAGACTCCGAGGCTATGGCTCCACCGAATATCATGGAGACCGTTCTTGCGGGTTCCTGGAGATCTATAATGCCCTGCCCCAAATGGACTTTGCCATACCAAGACGAGGGTCTATGATTTTGAAACAACTCGACATTGTTGCCGACATTTCATTATTTCAATGGTAATTTCAAGACAAGCCTGCTTAATTATTACACTTGTATTTTACAAAGGCCGTAGGAGCATACCTCACAGCCTAAAATAGGCATACAAGCAGCGGAAGTCTTAAACGATCTACATATTACTAATTAAATCCTTATTGGGAACTAGGAGCGAAACCCTACTCTTCTCCTACCTTTTCATCTTCAAAGCCTTCATCTTCTGAAATAGCCTCAAAATGTTCTTCCTCTCTTGGACCTTCAAATTCTGGGGAGGTAGCAAGAGGAGGGGTGAGTACATACGTACTCAGCAAGCCTTGGAAGTTTTTATAGATGAGTTGAGACAAAGGAGACTTAGGGTTTAAAAAGACATGCAAGTTTTAAATACTAAATGTACCATACCCAATGGTAGAGTTCCCAACCTCCACCTTAACCCAAGTGAGAAAAAATTGATATATAAAACTTGGGGCGAACCCCTGATTAAAAACTCTCCACAACCATCCTTCAAAATTCCTCAATTTCCAAACATTTTCTCATCACAGGTTTGCTTTGCAACAAAACCCAAATGAAACCATTAAATCACCACATCACCATTCTTAATTACTTTCCTCTTACCTCGGTACTGGTCTACCCCTCCATCACGTAGATTTTTCCCATTTACCAAATCATATTTCATCTCTCATCTTAGGGTTGAACCTCACCCTCTCTCTATGAAGCTATACGACTTACTGAGCTACATAAGCTCGTTCCTAGCCACTAAGGCTAGCCATACACCATGAAGGGATACTCTGGTAATGCTTCCAAACCCACAACTCAGTTTATTGTTCAAAACCAAAGTCAAAGACTACGTATGGGAATTATCATGGCACTTTCCCATGACCGTGTGCATGACTATTCAAATAGTTTAAACTTCTGCAGAAGGTGTACAGTTTACCCTTACGACACGAGCTTACTCCTACTACCCCAGTAGTAGAGGAGGTTCGTGACAAGGCCTTTCCAAATCCGATCTAGGATAACCTATTACCACATAAAGGGCCCCTCTCGACCAAGGATCAGGCAACCTTTGCTCCTTCTCCCCTAAAATCCCGCGGCATATTCCTTACTCATTCTACCTTCCTCCTTTATCTCCAACAATTCATATCAAGCCAAAATCACGTCTGAGTAGGACTTCACAAATCATTCACAAACCATGAGACACCCCGACGATTTACATCCATCAGTAATCAAGTGATCCTAAACACACTAAGTACTTAACCAGGGACACCCCATAATGACTACAAGATTGCACTTTGTTGTGCATGATGTTTTCCCAAGGAATTAGTCCTCATGCGCCACTTGATGTTGGGCCCCGGAAGGCGACGATGGCTCATGGCAATTTTTACCCAAAGCACTACTTTTCATTTTCTTGTAACATAACCGATACTTAGTACCATTTTTCCAAAACAATCATTCAAAACCCATTTTATCCCACACGATTTATTCATTTCAGTAATTGCATTTGGTATGAAATTAAAGATAAAAGTTGATTGAGTACAACCCACATCACAATACTAGGAAGGATTTATACCAATCTTTGTGGTTAAAAAGGTTTAAAAGATTATCAACATTCAAATGAAGGCTAGTGTGACATGTTTAAGTTTTAGTTGACTTTACCGCTCTTGGCGATCATCGATAATGTTGAGTGTATGTGTGTTTTTCCTAAACATGCATTTGTACATAAATAATTTGGTAATCATAGGAGCAAGCATGATCAAAGAAAGACTTGCCTTGCTTGGGAAGGTAATTAGGATCTTATGGGTCAAAGCCTTGCTGGTCCTTGGTATCGACAACTATGAAATAATTAACAATACATAAATAAAAGCACACAAAAGTTTTACTAAAATATTTTTAGTATGGACTAACGCGAAGTTTAGAATTTTAGAAACATATAGAAACTTGAACGGAGCTAATCAAAATTAATATGAATTTTCTAGAGCTATCTGAATATTGTCAAAATTTTAAAATATAAAAATTATGAATTAATTCCGAAGCAGTCGGATTGCTAAACGGAGCTACGGTTTTGCCAAATAGTAGCACGGAGCAGAACCACCACTCGCCGGTGCAGATGGTGACGGTGACACTCTAGCGACCAACGAGACACTTTTAACCAAATTAGACATGCTACAAACCTATCCGTGCTACCTGATTGAGCTAGAAAAGGCTACATTATTCTAGCCACGATGAACCTAATGAATATTTTGGTCTTGACAGTGCTGGTGAGCTACGGATCATATTAGGATGATCTAGTTATTAGAACATGTTACACTAGGCATGAATTAGGTGTTGTAATGATTGATTTCAGTAAGATGGTACTTGGGAGTAGATCGAGGAAGAGGCAATAAACTCAAGTCCCAAAGGGGCTTTTGGTTGTTGTCTTGATCCACTGAAATTAGTTGTAGAAATGTAATCAGTTAGGATTCACAAACACAATGCAGGTCTTGGTTCGAGCAATGGAGCAATAGAATAGGAGAAATCACGACGTATCGAGTTGGCGGTGTTGGGATCTTTGATGAATGGCGATGAAATCCGAGGCTCCCAGGGTGTGAGAGCGGTGGGGAGTGGCAGAGAACTCAGTGTAGAAGCTGGGGACTCATGTGAGGTGAAATGAATATAGATTTATACTCAAGCGTTATTAGGGAAGCCATGATGAGAGCTAGGGAGGAAGCTATGGCAAAGTGCAGTGAATCACTCATGTAGGCAGTGATGTGCATAGAGCACGAAGAGAGAGATGAAGCAGTGAGCTGCAGATTTATTGATGGTGATGGGACATTGACGCGGAGCTGGCCGAAGCGCTGCTTCTAGACGGGTGATGCGTGGACCAAGGAGAGACGCGTGGGCTCCACAACTCTCTGCAAGTCATGCTGCTGGCACTGCTACCAGGAGCGATACATGGCATAATAAATGAACAGTGACGGAGAATCTGTTGGCAACCAAAAACCGTGTGTGACAAATCTCCCCCTTATTAAAAATCTTGTCCCGAGATTTAATGATCTGACAAACAATTTAGGGTATTCTGCTTGCAAGGTATCTTCTCTTTCCCATGTAGATTCTATTTCTGAATGATTACTCAATTGTATCTTATAAAACTATGTAACCTTTCTTCTGGTCTAACTCTCTTTTTCATCCAGTATCTGGATCGGGTGTTCTTTAGAGGTCAAGTTTTCTTTAAGATTTAACTCTTCTAATGGCAGTTGTTCTGTTGGCATTCTAAAACATTTATTCAATTTTGGCACATGTAATACATCATGTACTGCTGACAATGATGCATGAAGTTCTAGCTGATAAGCAACTTCTCCACATCGGGCAATGATAGGGTATGGGCCTATACATCGAGGTGCTAATTTTCTGGAGATACCAAACCTCCTAACACCTCACAAGGGTGATACCCGTAGGTATACCTGATCTCCAATCTCAAACTCCAAGTGTTGACGGTGGGTATCCACATAGCTCTTTTGATGACTTTGGGCTATTTGAAGTCTGTTCTGAATGATTTTCACTTGATCTTCAACAGATTGAATAACATCAGGCCCAAATACTGAATTTTCACCGATGGCATCCCAACATATAGGTGTTCTGCACTTTCTTCCATACAACACCTCATTGGGTAACATTTGGATGCTAGCTTGATAACTATTATTATAAGAAAATTCATCATATGGTAAGCATAGATCCCAAGTATGCTTAAATTATAGGGCACACGCCCTCAACATGTCTTCAAGAATTAGATGGGTGCCCAAAGCATTATGCAATTGCTCCCAAAACCTAGAAGTGAATTGGGTACCTCTATGTGATATTATTTTCTTGGGTACACCATGAAGACAAACTATACGGCTCATATATAACTCAGCCAATTGTTTTCAATTGAAAGTAGTCTTGACAGGTAGGAGATGTGCTACTTTGGCCAAACGATCTATGATTACCCATATAGAATCATAACCTCTCTAGGTCTTGGGTAATCCTATTATAAAATCCATGACTACCTCTGTTGATAGCAAAAAATGGCATTAACGGCTAGATTGTTAAAATATCAATTTTTAGTGATTTGGGCCGAAAGTACACGTCTCCAAGGTCTGTCTGAAGCCCTATCGGGTCGAAGTCTGTTGAGCTATGGGCTTCGAAAGCCTCTAGCCAACCCATGGGCTTCGGCCAAGAAGCCTTCGGAGGCCAATGCTGCCGAAGCTTCGGCCCGAGGGTCTGTCTGAAGCCCTACTGGGCCGGAGTCTGTTGGGATATGGGCTCCGAAAGCTTCTAGCCAGCCCATGGGCTTCGCCCAGGAAGCCTTCGGAGGCCCATGCTGCCGAAGCTTCAGCCCGAGGAGCAAGCCTCGATGGGCCTGGCCGAAGCCCATGCTTCCGAAGCTTCGGCCCGAGGAGCAAGCGTCGACGGGCCTGACCAAAGCCCACGCTTCTGAAGCTTCGGCCCGAGGAGCAAGCCTCGACGGGCCTGGCCAAAGCCCACGATACCGAAGCTTCGGCTCGAGGAGCAGGCCTCGACGGGCCTGGCCGAAGCCCACCTCGGCAGAGATAGAGTTGTACGCGCTTCCAGCTCGATCTCTATCTCTATCTGGCCAGATTAATAGCAGATTAGATTGGGAGTAAACCCCCTATAAATAGAGAGGCCTGGCCGGCATGGAGAGCCCCCCAACTCAAACCCAACCAAAGCCCATGCTTTGATTGCATTTACTTTACCTTTTATTTTCCTGTACCTCTTCATGGGTTTGCCTGGAAGCCCTCCATCCACCGCTACAGAACAGTGGTAAGCCTTGGTACTTCGCCTATGAAGTACCCGTTAATCTACGTAACAGATTGCTATCACCTTGTTACTTTGCCTGTGAAGTATCCGCTAATCTGCGTAATAGATTTCTACCTTCGTTACCTGTGTAACACTTAGCAAAATTCGGTCATCAGGCCAAATTGGTACTTCGCACTCTTCTGTTGCAGGCTTCGCCCGTTCAGAGCCCCTTCGTCGAAGGTGTTCGGAGCTGAGAGATCACTTCCGGAGTTCTCCCAGGACACCCTTCGGTGGGACCATAGGCTTCGACAACAAGCTTCGCCAGCATACTTCGTCAACAGGATTCGCCACGAACATACTCCACATAAGACGAAGTTGCACTCACGCGTGGCCCTCGCGTCACTATTCTGTAGATTGCGGTATTGGAGATCGCACTCCGAACCCCGCTGTTCGGAGGTGATCACCGCGTCCAGATCTGTTCGAAGCTCACCTTCGATCAAATCGCTCCAAACACCGAAGTACCCTTCAGTGGAGCACTTCGCACCAGATCCGTTCGAAGTCTATCTTCGGCCGGATCAGTCCGAACGCCGAAGCACCCTTCGGCGGATCACTTCGCACCAGATGCCGAAGGTACCCTTCGGCGCACCCTTCACATCAGACTTCGAACCATACGGGCTCCGACTGGTTTGTTGATTTTATTCTTTTTAATCTATCTCTTTCGGCTAATTGGGTTATTTTGTGTAATATGGTTGCCTGGCGACTCCACCCCCCTTATTACTATTAAGGGTAGTCGGACCGTGACGTTGGTGCCACGTCACGCTTAGGCTTGTCTCTAAGTATCCGTGCACTTTTGGATCATCGAACTAACCCAAGTGTGGGGGCACGTTTCCGTGTCAACAACCTCTTCCCATTTCCATTATGGGGTAGGTATAGGCTGCAATAAACCTGCGGGTTTTTGATGCACCGCTATTATGCATTGGCATGTATCACACTTGGTGACATATTCTGCAACCTCCTTCTGCATTCTGGACCACCAATAATTTTGCCTCAAATCTTGATACATTTTTGTACTTTTAGGATGAATGGAATATATCAAATCATGGGCTTCCTTCAAGATAATATTTCTAATATCCTCCTTGTTTGGAACACAAATTCGCTGACCGATCCATAATGTTCCTTGGTCATCAACCCTAAATTCTCGATTCTTTCCTACGGTTATGCCTTCTTTGATGTGAACAATTTCCTCGACTTCTTTTTGGGCTTCACGTATTTGAGACTCCAAGGTAGGTGTTACCTCTAGGTTAGCCAATGCTCCATGAGGGACTACCGTGAGTCGAAGTTTCTCAAATTCTTTGCAAAGATGAACTTCATTGGTATGTACCAATGCTAAGTTACAATAAGATTTTCGACTTAAGGCATCTGCTACTACATTATCTTTTCTAGGATGATAATGGATGCCTAAGTCATAATCTTTTATCAATTCCAACCATCTCCTTTGTCTTAGATTCAATTCTGTCTGGGTAAAGATATACTTTAGACTTTTATGGTTTGTGTATATTTCACATATATTACCCAAAAGATAATGCCTCCAAATTTTTAGGCCATGCACTATGACAACCTATTCTAAATCATGGATAGGATAATTCTGCTCTTGAGATCTTAATTGCCTTGAAGCATATGCTACTAACTTGCGGTCTTGCATTAAAACACACCCTAGACCTTTACGAGATGCATCACCATAAATCTCAAAGTCTTTTCTTATGTCAAGGAGTGTTAACACGAGTGCTATAGTAAGCTTCTTTTTCAACTCTTGAAAACTATCTTCACATTCAGCTATCTAATCAAATTTCTTATCTTTCTTCAGTAATTCTGTCATTGGCTTGGCAATTTTGGAAAATCCTTCAATGAACCTTCTGTAATAACCAACGAACCCTAGAAAACTTTTGATTTCTGTGAGAGTGGTAGTTCTAAATATTCCATAAAGACATTGTTCATCACGGTCATGAAATATGTTGAAGCATTTGTTAATCCAAATGACATCATTCTATACTCATATAGACCATAACAAGTAGAGAAAGCTATCTTGGGTATATCTCGTGGCATGATTTTCAACTGATGATAACCCCGTTGATGCTAAAATCTGTCGATAAATCACCAACGGACACTGACGTCAGTTCAATAATCCAAAAGCACACAGATACCTAGGGGTGGCCTGATTTACGTCATGTGATGCTGATACCACTGTTGGAGGAAATAGTTCTCCCAAAACAAGGAGACAAATGATGCCAGTCTCCGAGGGAATAGAGCCCCGAAGTATACAAAGTTGGCAAGGCCTGCAGCCAGACCTTCGCACCCCTCCGATCGAAATAACTCCGAACGCTATCTCAGGAAACCACAAGACAAGTCTCAGGACCCCTAGAGGACCCCTCTGAGGATGCCCCCGGGGACCCCTCCGAAGACCTCTTCGAGGCCCTCTTCGGAGCTCTCTTCGGAGCTCTCTTAGGAGTCCTCTCCGGTGGCCTCCGATGAATACCCTCCGACAAGCGCTCCTACTCAGAAGACAAGACATCTCAGTACCATTGCAGTACAAGTAGCCGTACCGAGGGTCCATGCCACTAAAATGATGTATATCTGCCACGTCTCTAAAGTTGTAAAGCTGCATGTACAGTAGCCTAGCCTTTTCTCCCCCTTTTCTCCCTACAAAGCCTACGAAACGTAGAGGGTAATATGGTATTTTCCTTTGGCCTGTGAGCCTATAAAAGCAGGGCATCACCCTTGTAATATATATAGGACATAGAGGCAATACTATGCATAAATCACTATGAACTGGACGTAGGGTTATTATCCCTCTTGGGAGGCCTGGACCAATATAAAAATACTCTCTCCCTGAAAGAACCCTTGGATGTTCATATTCTACATTCCACACCTTTTCCATAGAAACCTGTTTGTAGCTAACGCAATTGCTACAACAGTTGGCGCCGTCCGTGGAGACCCTAGTACTAAAAGCTAGTGTCTCTATCACCACTCGCACCGTGGAGCACACCCACAAAGAAAGCGGTGAGCCCCAATAGCCTTCCTCACACCCTTCGTCAAGGGGCTCTGGGCACACGTCGAAGGCCTCCTGGTGACTTTTTCAAGCCTCCGAAGCCCTAGGTCCTACGAGGCAAGTTTTCTATGCCCACACGAAGCCTTCGATCTCCGGACCCCGTCGAGCTTCCGAAGGTACGTGCGCTCATCCTCAATTACTCGAACTGAAGCCCTGCTTCACCCTATTAGCGAATCAAAATTTCTCATCATTCTATCAACTTCTAAAGCCTCGCTTCACCTTATCAATAGTCAAAGTCATATATAATTATCCGAAGCCTTGCTTCGTTATCTCATTATTCGAAGCCTTGCTTCGCTATCTCAGTTCGAAGCCTTGTTTCTTCAGATCAATTTCCGGAGCCTTGCTTTGCCCTATAAATTTCCAAAGCCTTGCTTCGCGAGCTACACAATGCCCCTAGGCCCGTAGCAATAAATCAAAGGACTCCGAGCAAGCACTCGAAGCATCCAACAGTCTGGTGTGATCCACTCCACCATTATCGCTGCACAATGCCTTCGAGATCGTAGTGATATAAAAGAACAGGATTTCAAGCCTATGACACGAAGCATCTTGGGGACTCTGAGATCGCAACTCGATGCGTCCAAGGATTCTGGGCCACAGCCCAAAGCATCCAATAAATAGTGGAAGGTGGCTCAGAGTCGAAGGTGGCTCCAATAATCCGACGTGATCCACACAATCCTATCTAAAAAACAAGCTCTAAAGCCTTGCTTCGCTATCTAAGCATGTTTTCAAAGCCTCGCTTCGCATACCATATAATTCAAAGCCTAGCTTCACTTATCCCAAAACAAGTCCCGAAGCCTTGCTTCCACCGGTTATCTTGAAGCTCCGCTTCATTGATCGCCTACCCCGAGCCCTCTTCGGGCCTTGCTTTATGCCGAAGCAATGCGTTTGTCCGCATCAATTGTGCCAAAGCCCCCTGGGGCCTTCGAACATTATGATTGCGTGTGCTGTTCGCTTCGAAGTCCCTAGTCGCTGCACACAAGGGGGGACCGGAGCCGTGCGGTCTGAAATATGACTATGCGATCGAAGCGCTCAACAAGATAAAAACGTTCGGTAGTTCAAAGCCGTCTGGATGAACGCCCTGCCACACTTTGTACTAAGTTGAACATGATTGCATGAACCGACTACTCCAAAGTCCCTAGCCATTCCGTGCAAGGGGGGACTGATGAGTATGCGCGAAGTACTTATATGCATGCGGAATGCTCACGATCGAGTATACATGCGGAATACTTGCGATCCTACGATCTATTTCCGCGTGAAGTATGCTTATACTCCACCTTTCATTTACGCGAAGTGCCAAATTAATCTCATTCATTCAAATAACGAAGTACAATACAATTGCGAAGTACACCTCGAAATCAAAAATTTACGAAAAAGCATTATCTAAGCCTAAGAAAAAGCAGGCCCGAGGCCCCGACAAATTCGACCTCGTTTGCTTTTCTTCCGGGTAGGGCCCCCTCGGCTGGACGAAGCCCCATCGGAGCTGTTGACACGGAAACGTGCCCCCGCACTTGGGTCAGTTCGATGATCCAAAAGTGTGTGGATACTTAGGGACAGGCCTAAGCGTGACGCAACACCGACATAGCGTTCTGACTACCCTTAGTCGTGATAAGAGGGTGGAGTCGCCAGGCAACCAGATTACACAAAATAACCCAATTAGCCAAAAGAGATAGATTAAACAGAATAAAATCAGCAAACCAGTCGGAGCCCGCCTGGTTCGAAGTCTGGTGCGAAGGGGTCACCGAAGTGTACATTCGGCGTCTAGTGCGAAGTGCTCCGCCGAAGGGTGCTTCGGTGCTCGGACAGATCTAGCCGAAGATAGACTCTGAACGAATCCGGACGCGATGATCACCTCCGAACAGCGGGGTTCGGCGTGAGATCTCTGATACATCAAACTAGAGAATAATGACGTGAGGGCCACGCACGAGTGCAACTTCATCCGATGAGGAGTATGGTCGTGGCGAAGCCTGTTGACGAAGTATGCTGGCGAAGCCTGTTGCCGGAGCCTACAGTCCACCGAAGGGTGTCTGACAACCTCTGAAACTGATCTCTCAGCTCTGGATACCTCCTGCGAAGTAGCTCCGAACGTGCGAACCTACAATAGAGATAATTCGAAGTACCAATTCTGCCCGAGGACCGAATTTTGCTAAGTGTTGCACTAGTAGCGAAGGTAGCAATCTCTAACGCAGATTAGCGGATACTTCACAAGCGAAGTAACAAGGCGATAGCAATCTATTACGTAGATTAACGGATACTTCACAAGCGAAGTAACAAGGGTTACCACTATTCCGTAGCGGCCGACGGAGGGCTTCCAGGTAAAGTAAATGCAATCAAAGCATGGGCTTTGGTTTGGTTTGAGTTGGGGGGCTCTCTACACCGGCCTTGCCTCTCTATTTATAGGGGCTTAACTCCAAATCTAATCTGCTATTAATCTGGCCAGATAGAGATAAGGATTGAGCTGAAAACGCACACAACTCTACCTCTACCGAGGTGGGCTTTGGCCAGGCCCATCGAGGCCTGCTCATCGGGCCGAAGCTTCGACAGCGTGGGCTTCGGCCAAGCTAATCGAGGCTTGCTCCTTGGGCCGAAGCTTCGGTAGCGTGGGCCTCCTAAGGTTTCCCAGCCGAAGCCCATGGGCTAGCTAGAGGCTTTTGGACCCCATAGCTCAATGGACTTCAGCCCTGTAGGGCTTTGGACAGACCCTGGACATGTGTATTTTCGGCCCAAATCATCAAAATTGATATTTTGACGATCTAGCCATTAATGCCACTTTTTGCTATCAACACATGCCCCCTTGCCTTTTAGTGAACTGAGTGAACTAAAAGCACAATGAGCTGAAGACGATACCATCCATATCGGCTTTCCAACATTTTTTATGATGTTTGCCACACACTTGGGAAATACTTTTTTAAGTACCTACCATTTAGAGCCCTTCGAAACCGTTCTCCCTACAGGGATTCCAATACGTAGGCATTGCTGGGAGCGATTTCGGCTATCTTAAAAGGACCTTCCCAACTAGGTGACCATTTACCAAACATGGGACTCTTCGTGCCTAATGGTAAAATCGTTTTCCACACCAAGTCTCCTATCTGAAACGATTTTGGTTTAACCTTCTTATTGTAGGCTTTGGCTACTCTCTTCTTGTCTACTTCTATGGCTTCTAAACCCCTTAATCTCTTATCGGTCACCTCTAGATTATCCTTTAGAAGAGTTTCATACTCGTCGACCGATAAGCCATCTTGCTTTAACACTCTTAAGGAGCAAAGATCTACCTCTACAGGCAGAACGACCTCTTGTCCATATACCAACTCATATGGACTGACCTTGGTGGCACCGTGCTTTGCAATCCTACAAGCCCATCGCGCCTCGGAAAGCACCTCATGCCACCTTTTAGGGAACTCTTCGATTTTCTTCTTAATGAGCTTAATCACGGTTTTATTACTAGACTCAGCCTGACCATTGTCCTGAGCATAGTAAGGCGAAGAGTTTATCAACTTAATACCATAGTATTCGACGAAGTCCCTTACTTCTCTAGAAACAAATGAACTGCCTTGATCCGTAGTAAGAGTTTGAGGAATGCCGAACCTATGTATGATGTGCTTCAAAATAAAATCACGTACCTCATTGTGAGTCATGTTCTTGAGAGGTACGGCCTTGGTCCATTTGGTGAAGTAATCCGTTGCGATCAACACGAACCAATGCCCTTTTGATGAAGGAGGGTGAATTTGGCCAATGAAGTCTAAACCCCAACCTCGAAATGGCCATGGCTTAACAATAGGATTGAGCAATGAGGCAAGAGCTAACTGAATATTGCCAAACCTCTGACATGCTTCACACCCTCTATAGTATTTGAAACAATGTTGAGTCATAGTCAGCCAATAAAAACCCGCTCTTTTGAGCATCCAACTCATCTTTTGGGCCGACTGATGAGTGCCACAAAGCCCCTCATGGACTTCTCCTGTAGCCACCTGGGACTGCTCATGGTCTAAACACTTTAATAGCACTCCGTCGATGGTTCGGCGATACAACGTGTTGTCCATCAACACGAATTTGAACGCTTGTCGCCGAACCTTCCGATCAACCCTTTGGCTAGGGTTCCTCAAATACTGGACGATTGAGACTCTCCAATCGCCCTTACAGGTTTCAGAGGGTCTCTCTGGTCCTCCTTCTAAAAAAACTTCTAAGTTACTGACTTCGGGGTGCCCCCCGAGCCATTCTAGCTCTTGCCGAAGCCTGACCGAGGTGGTCATTCGGAGTGTGCCGGACCGAAGCTCTTCGGAGGGTTCAGCCTTTGGGAAGCTTTCTCTGTTCGGGAGGCTTCGCACTATGGGCTCCGGCGTGCCAGATCCTTTGATTGGTAGAGCACTCTGATCTAGGGGCTTCAGCGGTGGCCTTCGGCGATCCAAGGGGTTCGACCCGGAGCGTGCGCCTGCCCACCGTTACTGGCTTCAGCAGTGAGACCAAACATTGGCTTCCCCAATACAGAAAATTTCCCTCTCCTGACTTGGTAGCCATATGCTTGCTGAGCCAAATCATTGGTGACTGAATTGGCTTCTCTTGACACGTGAGATATTTTGAAATCATCAAAAGTAGTAACTATGTCTAGACATTTGTCCAAGTAACTATTCAGCAAGCCATTAAAACATTGAGCATTCTTAGCTACTTGTTGTACTACTAATAATGAATCACCATATGAGTGAACATGTCTAGCACCTACAGATTCTAGCAATTCAAGACCTAGCAATAAGGCTTCATATTCGGCTTGGTTATTGGTGGAAGAAAACTCGAGTCGGGCCGAAGTTTCAAAGTGCATACCATTAGGTGATATGAGAACCACTCCAATACCTTAGCCACTCTTGCAAGCCGAGCCATCAAAATAAAGTTTCCATGGCACTACCTCAACTAGAGCAATAGTATCGCTCCAGCTAACATCTATGTGATGATCAACTATAAAGTTAGCTACGACTTGGCCCTTCATCGCTCTCAGGGGATCGTAGGCCAAATCGTACTCAATCAATGTGTAAGCCCATTTTCCGATTCTTCCACTTAGAATCGTCTTATGTAACATGTGTTTTATAACATCGGTTTGGCAAATGACAACACATGTAGTGGGGAGAAGATAGTGGCGTAACTTAGTGCACGCGTAATAAAGTGATAAACACAATCGTTCCACAAACGCGTACCTGGTTTCGGCGTCCAGCAGGCGGCGGCTCAAGAATGTGATGATGTACTCCTTCCCTTCTACCTCCTAGGTTAGCACAACCCTAATCACGCCATCTTCGGCAGTGATGTATAGCTGAAACGGAATCCCGGCCTTGGGTGCTCTCACCATAGGTGGTGATGACAAGCACTCCTTGATCTTTTCGAAAGTGCTTTGTTGGTTTGCCCCCGAAGTGAACTCGGCTTCGTTCTTTAGCCGGAGTATGGGGACAAAGGCATCAATCTTGCCGGACAAGTTGGATATAAAGAGGCGCAAATAGTTCAACTTGCCTAGCAACTTTTGTACATCCATTTTGCATGTCGGCGCTGCAATGTTTCTAATCTTTTCAAGTCTCTTAGGATCAATTTCGATGCCTCTCTCATGAATCATGAAACCTAAGAACTTACCCACCGACACACCAAAAGCACACTTGAGTGGGTTCATCTTCAACCCATACTGCCGCATCCTATCGAAAGCAACTTTCAAATCGGCTAAATGGTTTCCCATAGCGTCCGATTTGACTACGACATCATCGATGTAGACTTCTAGCATAACTCCTAACAAGTCATGAAAGATTAGGTTCATAGCGCGCTGATATGTGGCGCTGGCATTTTTCAAAACAAAAGTCATGACGACCCACTCGAACAAACCGACAAAACCAGGGCATCGAAAGGCAGTCTTGTAGACGTCCTCTTCGGCCATAAAGATTTGATTATAACCAGCATTGACATCAAGAAAACTTAGTACCTTGTGTCCTAAAGCATCGTTGATCAGCATGTCGACTATCGGCATTGGATACTCGTCCTTTGGAGTGGCTCTGTTCAGATCCCTGAAATCAATGCATACCCGTATCTTGCCGCTCCCTTTCTTCTCTACAGGCACAATGTTGGCAACCCATTCCGCGTACCTGCACGGCCTAATAAATTCAGCCTTGAGTAGTCGCTCCACTTCTTCTTTAACTCGGTCATAGACGGCCGAATTAAGCGGCGGGGAGGCTGCTTATAAGGCCTAAATCCGGACTTGATGGGCAACCGATGCTCCACAAGCTCGCGGCTGAGCCCTGGCATCTCGCTATACTCCCATGCGAAACAATCGACATACGACCGAAGTAACATTATTACTTCATCCTTTTCATCGAGCTGCAAATGTTGGTTCACAAAAGTTGGCCTTGGGATGCTACCATCACCTATGTCGACCTCCTCCAAGGGATCGACTGACACAAAACCTTGCCCTAACTTTATTAGACCGATACTTCTCTACGCGAGACTTTAGCCAATCTTGATTACTCTTTCTAGACATGACTATTAATACAAAAATAGCCGTGCTACTCCAGCCGGCTTTACAGACAATGGTACAAACCGTCCTCCGGATACACTAACAAAATCATAATCCGAAAGATCTCTACCTGACAGACATTCTACTTTGTTATGGACGGCATCAACTGATACATCGGCCAATGCTACTTGGGCCGAAGTATCCGCGGGGATGACCTCCACCTCATCGCCACCCCACTGTATCAAGCACTGGTGTAGAGTAGAGGGAATGCAATAGTTTGCGTGGATCTAGTCGCGTCCGAGTAATACGCTATAGTTACCTTGTACGTCGACGACGAAAAATGTTGTTGGCAATGTCTTGTTGCCCACCGTCAACTCCATAGAGAGTACTCCCTTGGCCTCGGATCTCTCGCCGTTGAAGCCGTTGAGCATCAAGTTGGTCTTCTTTAGGTCATCCTCATCCCTGCCAAGTTTCTTCAACAACGAATAAGGCATTAAGTTAACAGTGGCGCCGCCGTCGATGAGCATTCGGGAAATCGGCTACCCATCGATGTGACCTCTGACATAGAGGGGTTTTAGATGGCGAGCCGAGTCCCCGGGCTTCTCGATGATGGCATTGCGCGGGCCGAGGTTCAATTGAGCAACCTCGGCCTCGTCCTGCGGTAGGGCGAACTCGGCAGGTAATGTGATGATGTTGATATCCATTTCCTGGGGTGCGGGCCCTTTAGAGATGGGCGAGTAATCGTCGTCGAGCATGTCATCGTCGTCGTCGCTCGGACTAGGAGCCGGGTTGTTTATCTCAACCGGCTTCTCCTTCCATACCTTCTTTGTAGCTGGCCAAGGGTGGATTTCCTCGAAGACAGCATCACGCTCATCCTCAGCTTTCTTCTCACGCATCTCCTGTGCCCGTAGTCGCTGTAAGCACCTCTTTTGCGATTTGGACATGCCTGGAGGTGCCCAAGATGGCTGAGGCTTGGTGCCGGGTGCTACTGTTTGACTTATGTTAATTCTGGCTGAAGTGGTATTGCGCCCTTCGGCCTCGTGCACCTCGCGTTCGGAGGGGGCTTTGCTGCGAACCCCGTCGTACGGACCGGCCTCGTTTGGCCGGTCGAACCAAGCTTCGACACAGAGTTCGGTCGAAGCATGGGACTTACCTCCGTCAGACCTCGGTGACAAAGTCTTTGGGATTGGGACTTCCTGAGACCCAACTCTGATGGTTATGGATTCGGACTCCCTGACTTCAGCCTCCGCGTACTCGCACCCTTCGGCCTCACTCTGCATGGTCCAATTCGGAGGCACCATGGACAGCCTGTGGATGATGCCCCCCTCCGCTGTGTCTGTTTTACCCTGCCATCCAAAGTACTCCAAAGGAAAACAAAGCATAGTGTTAGGCTGCGGAGGATACCCCGGCCCAAATACGTACGGAGCCCACGGGGTCCCCGACCAGTCATATGGCGGAGGCATCAGTGGCTCTAGTGGCATCGACCACTGCGAGCCGAACCCGTTACCTGGAGGGGGGTTCGACCAAGTCGAAGGTATCTCGGACCACACCAGTAAAGGGTCCTGCCACGTCGGAGGTACGTTCGGCCAGTGCGGGACGAAGCCTCCTATCGGAGATGTCCAACACGGTGCAGGATTCAGCCATTGGGGGCCGAAGTTGTTGCATGGGGGACCCGACCACTGGGCTTTGAAGTTGTCGTACGGGGGGTTCGGCCATTGTGGCTCAGAACCACCGTGCTGAGCATCAGGCCACCGCGGCCCAAAGCCTTTGTGCGGAGGGTTCACCTGCTTCGGCCTGAAGCCGCCCTTCGAAGGTCTTGGCTCCTTCGGATGTTTCTGCTTAGCGCGCGGACCTGCTTCTTGGGCCCTTCTCTGATGCTTGTTCAACAGCATATCATATGACACCTTTGGCCTCTTGCGAGTCTTAGCCGAAGGGGTATTAACGTTTTGTTTCCACACTCCTATCTCGGGATTCTTTGGTACGAGTGTGCGAGTGCTCGGTTCTCCAATAATTACATCTTTCCCTTTAGCAGACTCGGCCTGTTATGGCCGAATCAACACCTTCTTTTCACCGAGGTCAACGACATTGACTGGAAAAGGATCTTTATCCAGCTTCATATTTGGATCATGGTCTATCTTCAATCGTCCTTCTTCTATGGCCGATTGTATCTGCCGTCGAAAAACATTGCAATCATTAGTATTATGCGAATGCGAGTCATGCCACTTACAATATGGATGCTTCTTTAACTCATCGGCAGGTGGAATGACTTGACCCTTAGGTAACCTGAGAAGCTGGCTTTTTAAGAGAAAATCAAATATTTTATCGCATTTAGTTATATCAAGTGAGTATTTGACCTGACTAAGTTGGTTCTTTGTGGGGGATGGTCGTAACTCGGAGCAAGTGATAGGTTTATTTTAGTGTTCCAAACCCATTCGACCACGTACATGTCGGCCAAATCCTCCTCCTCTGACTCTTCCTCATCAGAACGTTCCATGAGGTGGATCTCAGCCCTAGGCTTGCTAAACGTCTTAATAAACTTTTTATCTTTGGCTCGGCCTTCCTGGACTAGAGCTTGCTGCATAATTTGGCTAACTTCTAAAAAGTTTTGGTTATCTAACCTCTCTTTAATTTCAGAACGCAACTCGTTAAAAGCTAATTCCACCAAGTCCCTTTCTGAAATATTAAGGCTAAAACATCGGTTTCTAGTATCCCTGAAATGCTTGATGTACTCAGAGGCGCTCTCACTAGGTTTCTGCTTAACTGATGTCAAATGTGAAAGCCTAAGTTCTGTTTCGCCTGTATAAAAGTAATCATGGAATTTTTGCTCCAAATCATCCCACGTTTGGACGGAGTTCGGCGGGAGCGCCAAAAACCAAGTGAAAGCTGTGCCGGATAGCGAGAGAGAAAATAGTCTAACCTTTAGAGCATCTATCCCGCTAACTTCTCCACACTGGGCCAAAAATTGACTAACGTGCTCTAGTGTGGTCTTGCTACCCTCGTCATCGAACTTAGTTAATTCAGGGATTCTATAGCCGCGGGGTAGGGCACTGTATCAAGATGGTCGGGGTATGGCTTACGGTAAACCCTAACCCGTCTCTTGGGCACGAAGCCGGCGCACTCTCTAAATAGTGCACGGACCCGCTCCTCTATGTCATCTTGATACGTTGCTTGCGCGCGCCTCTCATGCGGGGGCGCGACACGCGGTGGGATATCAGCGTGTCGACCATGGGCTTCCTCCCTGCGTGCTATTTGTATGGCGTGTTCGTGTCCGGGCGCCTGCGCATGTTGTGCGGGTAGCGTGGGCACCGACGCAGGTGGTTGTGTGTGGTATGCAGTGCTAGTTTGACCGTAGGTATAATGATTGGTCTCGGCCATAAGTGGTGAGGCCGGAGACATGATTGTGCCAGTGTTGTCGTTAGTTCTACCGTATACATGGTTTGCTGGAGGTGTACTAGCTATAGGAACCAGGGGTACGGCCTCAGTAAAGCCGAACCTCCTGAGAGTCGCCTCTACTTGGGAGCTGACTGCCGAATCTAAACGGTTGGCTAGTGAAGCGCTAACGGCTTGATCTACTGATGCGGCTATTTTCTGCTCAATTTCTAAAGAAGATAACCGAGGCGATACAGGTGTTTCCTGGACCTGAGCGAGGTCGGGGGTGACGATGTCACGCTTGATGAAGCCTGCGCGTGTCTTGACGTAGCCCCCAAGCATCATGTCTTGGAGCGCTTTTAACTTTGCCTCAATCTCTGCTCGGTCTGCTGTGGGGATATCTTCAAGTGTAGGTGACAGTATGTTGCGGTTGTTGATATTCGCACCTCCTATTGTGTCCATCGGCAGTGTAGACGTAGTAGTCGATGTAGATGTACCGGTGGCCGATGTAGACGTACTCATCATGTTGGCGTAGACTCTCCCCAGCGGAGTCGCCAAAAAGTGTGTTGACACGAAAACGTGCCCCCACACTTGGGTCAGTTCGACGATCCAAAAGTGTGCGGATACTTAGGGACAGGCCTAAGCGTGACACAGCACCGACGTCGCGTTCTGACTACCCTTAGTCGTGATAAGGGGGGTGGAGTCGCTAGGCAACCAGATTACACAAAATAACCCAATTAGCCGAAAGAGATAGATTAAACAGAATAAAATCAGCAAACCAGTCAGAGCCCGCCTGGTTCAAAGTCTGGCGCGAAGGGGTCACCGAAGTGTACCTTCGGCGTCTAATGTGAAGTGCTCCGCCGAAGGGTGCTTCGGCGCTCGGACTGATCCGGCCGAAGATAGACTCTGAATGAATCTGGACGCGATGATCACCTCCGAACAGTGGGGTTCAGTGTGAGATCTCTGATACATCAAACTACAGAATAATGACGCGAGGGCCACGCGCGAGTGCAACTTCGTCCAATGCGGAGTATGGTCATGGTGAAGCCTATTGACTAAGTATGCTAGCGAAGCCTATTGCCGGAGCCTACAGTCCACCAAAGGGTGTCTGAAGACCTCCGAAACTGATCTCTCAGCTCCGGATACCTCCTGCGAAGTAGCTCCGAACGTGAAAACCTGCAACAGAGATAATTCAAAGTACCAATTCAGCCTGAGGACCGAATTTTGCTAAGTGTTGCACTAGTAGCGAAGGTAGCAATCTATTACGCGGATTAGCGGATACTTCATAGGCGAAGTAACAAGGCGATAGCAATCTATTATATAGATTAACGGATACTTCAAAGGTGAAGTAACAAGGGTTACCACTGTTCCGTAGCGGCCGACAGAGGGCTTCCAGTCAAACCCACGAAGAGGTACAGGAAAACAAAGGTAAAGTAAATGCAATCAAAGCATGGGCTTTGGTCTGATTTGAGTTGGGGGGCTCTCTATGCCGGCCTTGCCTCTTTATTTATAGGGGCTTAACTCCTAATATAATCTGCTATTAATCCGGCCAGATAGAGATAAAGATTAAGCTGAAAATGCACACAACTCTACCTCTGCCGAGGTGGGCTTCGGCTAGGCCCGTCGAGGTCTGCTCCTCGGGCCGAAGCTTCGGTAGCGTGGGCTTCGGCCAGGCCCATCGAGGCTTGCTCCTCGGGCCGAAGCTTCGGTAGCGTGGGCCTCCGAAGGCTTCCCAGCCGAAGCCCATGGGCTGGCTAGAGGCTTTCGGAGCCCATAGCTCAATGGACTTCGGCCCTGTAGGGCTTTGGACAGACCCTAGACATGTTTATTTTTGGCCCAAATCATCAAAATTGATATTTTGACGATCTAGCCATTAATGCCACTTTTTGCTATCAATAGGAGCCAGACCTCCCACGGCCGTATCATCCACGCTTTGAGGCCCGCAGAAACCTACTTTCTTCCTACAAGCCAGCCCAATTCCGAAGTGAGGCGGGCTCTGTGTCAAACGTAGAAAAATCTAAGGCCTCGTTGCCTCACGAAGGCATCTCCAAAGGTTGGACCCCATCGCCTCCAAGGACCGTATCAAATCCGCTTAAGTCCATCGAGGATGAAGAGCTCCAAGGGGGTTCCACCTTCACAGCGGCTAACAATTCCCGGGCTACCTCAGGTATAACTTCGCCCCTAGGACCCCTCAGTATCTTAAACCGAGAGGGGCCTTCGGACCTAGCTACCTTGAGCACTACCCAATGCTGATGAAGCACCTCTGAGTGCTCAAGCACTTCGACGTCAATATCCAAAGGCTGAGCCTGGGCAGGTAAAAACACACCCGCATTCTCATTAATAAACTGATAAGTTGTTTTATAGGTGTACAACTAAATATTACAAAGGTGAAGCCTAAGAAAAATCTACACCTTCGGAGGAAGATGGTTTGATCCCAAAGGTGGGCTCCGCAACCCCACTCGGCGCGATCGGCTGGCCTCCTAGAGCTCGAGGATGGCTTCACACGCCCAGACCCTCCAAGGCTCGTGGAGACAATGCCACACTCCACGGACCTTGGGCGCGGGCGAGATCATATGGGGCCCTCCGAAGACCACCGGCGCAACAGAGGTTGTCGCCTCGAGGTGTTGGCACCCCGCTTTGTGAAGAAGCTGAAGCACTCCTAGTCCAACCACTCGCCCTGCCATCAGCGCTAAGCCTTACAGGGTCTCCTCCATTACGGAGGCGGCTGTCTGGAGAAATTGAAGTCGATCCCCGATCGGGTCTCGGTCATAGAAAGACGGAGCCCAGCAGGTGGTCCCCAAGCGCCCCAAGACTTCGGTCAGGACGGTGGTGGCCTCGTCGACACCCCACACCACGATAGCCTCTAAGTCTCATCGAGTTGAGCGGAGCTTAGAGTTCTTTGTGGACAGCTTCACCTAGACTTCGGTCGCCCTGGCGGCCTTAGCCTTTGCCACTTCAGTCGCCCTAGCTACCTTGACCTTTGTCGCCTCCTCAGCTTGCTACTACCGACAGACCGCTTCGGAGGCCTCTCGACGAAGGGCTTCAACCCCCTTCATCATAAAGACCTCCTGATGACCCGCGGAGGCCATGGCCGTGTGGGTCAATGCGAAGGCCTGGCAGGAGCAAAAATAAGCTTTAATATCAAGGAAACTGAAGTATACCAAGACTCCTTGTGAAGCCACACCTACCTGAAGAATAGTTTCTTGAGAGTCTCTGAGGAGGTCTCCGTGGGCACCATGGCTCAACTCCACCACCAAATCACTCCTCGCCAGGGCATTGCTACGGTCGAAGAAGTTATCCAACAACTCCACCGCAGCGACCCCCGGCACAAGGAGGGACCTCATAAGAGGTGCTTGACTTCCAGACGCCTCCTAGGGCAGGCTCCAACCCACGATGTCCACTGTTTCATCAGCAGGCTCTGAAGGAATCGCTTCATCCCAGTTGTCCTCCCCGTCGGCATCGCCCGGGGACCCTCCTTAGAACTCTTCCTCACTACTATCATCGCTACTCTCGCTTCTCTTGGAGGTCTCCTTCGCATCGTCGTCTTCAAGCCCTACACGATCAACTCCAGCAGTATCTAAGAAAAAGAAGTCTAGAAGAAAGTTAGTTTGAGTTCCAAGAAGAGGACAAGTATGGTAAAGTACCTTCGTCCTCCTCGATGGGAGAAATCTCTGTGTACTCCGAGGTTGCGACCCCTCGAAGCCCAAGCTGGCGGAGGCCGGCTACGGAACCACTACTTCTACCTTCGAGGCCGTCACCCTCAGTTCTGAGCCCGTGTCCTCGGATATAGGCTCCGAACGCTCAACCTCCGCGCCACCGTCAATTGCTTTAGTATTCGAGGGGACTTCGACGTCCATGGCCTCCAGGAAATTTCCCAAAGGCCCCACGGTCTTCAAGAGACCCTCGGAGCACTTGGGCGACAGACCCCCCAGCTCGTCGTCTTCAACTCTCTTCCTTTTCGGGCCCTTGCTCGAGGGCACCGGGTCTGTGAACTGCGGGAGCTCCTGGACCCCTACAACACCCATCCAGGTCCATACCTAGTTGTACCATTCCTAGGACCCAACCAGAGCAACCCTCCGGTCATGCTCGTTTGGTGTCGGAGGTCCCACGACATGCTCAGCCGCTATGATGGCCTCCTCTGGCATGCACACCTCGTGTGAAGCTACATAAGAAAAGACCCTTGGTTAGTCCCAAGCATTAAGAAGAAACAAAGACATCTCAAAGCCATACCGAGAAACTCCGAAGACAACCCTCACAGGCCATCTGAGTTAGGGGCTCCGAATAAATTGTTTGGCTAAGAAAGCATGAGGGGACTGATCCGAATGGTGATGAACTCCTCGGCCAAGTCCCTCATGCTCATCCTTTGGTCCACCCTTCGCAGCAACTTGATGCGAGCTTGGATTGTCCCTGAGTCTGATGATATCTTGGCTTGGCAGAGGTACGAGATAAGGGCGTTAATGCTCCGAATGGGAGAGTCTGCGCCGACCGAAGCATAAAACCATTCTTGATCCCACCTCGAGCACTAGCGGTTGTTCACAGCCCTCACTGGGAAGACATTGGCGTATTCCTTTTGAAGCTAGAAATTGGCGCTGCTGAAGGCTAGGGCCCTGTCCACTCCGTTTGGCCCCTTCTTCTTCGGTTAGCAGCTGGCTTCGCCCCTCACACCCTTTGCCCCCATTGCCCACTCAAAGATGGCGAGGCGAGCTACGACATTTGGGGAAAGATGGGGGAGTTTGAAGTTAAACATGGCTAGCACTTTGGCTAGCATGCCTTCAGCCCGGAGCCCGAGCCCGACTTCGAAGAATGCCTCGAAGACCACGGCTTCGCCCGGTCATGGCCTCGGGACAGTCTCTGACCTCGACCTCTGAAGGATGACCTCGGTTGAAACCTTTCCGATGCAAATCCACTGAATTGTATCCTCTATAGAAGCTGAAGCCTGCAACTCTAGTGTTTTCTCAAATTTGTCCGAGGGCGCCTTCTTCGGTGAAGTCTTCTTTGGCATCGTGAAGGGGCTTCGGGTGCGAAGGAGCTAGGGGCTTCGGACACAAAGGATCTAGGTGCTTCGGGCGGAAAGGAGCTAGGGGCTCCGAGCTCAGAGGTGCGAGGGGCTCCAAAGAGGATTAAGGTCACGAAGGGTGCCTAGAGCTCAAGAAATAATGAAATGCACAGGCGCGTGCGGGATCTCGGGGTGCCGGCGGCCTTTTATAGGCTGTAAAAGCCACCGCGCGCCCCCGCGGTAAAGATTTTTGCTACCTAGAAGTCACCCCCCGTAGTCTATGACTAATGGGGCCAAGGTGGACTAAAGCGGCTCACCCCACTTGAGAACAGCCTAGCCCCCAAGGGCATCTGACATGCCCACGACCGTTGAACCGAACGCCTTTTTGACTCCAGAAGGCGTCCTTTCACTCTGACCATTGGCCTTCGGTGCCGTTTGGGCTCCCCGAAGGCGTCCCTTCGCTCTAGCCATCGGCCTTCAGCTCTGTTTAGGCTCCCGAGGCCGTCCACTCCATTCTGTACGGCCATTTAATAATCGTACGGATCGAGACCAGTCTCCGAGGCTGGGATCTGAAGAGCACCACTTGCGAAGCATCATTTTCCCTAGGGCGCACGCACTTCTTCTCGCGAAGGGCTACATGCGAGGGGCTACTTTTGGGGAAATAGCTCTCCCATAACAAGGGGACAAATGACGCCAGTCTTTGAGGGACTAGAGCCCCAAAGTCTACCAAGTTGGCGAGGCCTGCAGCAAGACCTCCACGCCCCTCTGATCAAAATCACTCTTGACGCTACCTCAGGAAACCACAAGACAAGTCTCCGGACCCCCTGAGGACCCCTCCGAGGATGCCCCCGGGGACCCCTCTGAAGACCTCTTCGAGGCCCTCTTCGGAGCTCTCTTCGGAGTCCTCTCCGGTGGCCTCTGGCGAATACCCTCCGACAAGTGCTCTAGCTCAGAAGACAAGACATCTCAGTACCATTGCAGTACAAGCAGCCATACCAAGGGTCCATGCCCCTAAAATGATGTATATCTGCCACGTCTGTAAAGTTGTAAAGTTGCATGTACAGTAGCCTAGACTTTTCTCTCCCTTTTACCCCTACAAATCCTACGACACGTCGAGGGTAATAGTGTCTTTTCCTTTGGCCTTTGAGCCTATAAAATCAGGGCATCACCCTTGTAATATATATAGGACATAGAGGCAATACTATGCAAAAATCACTATGAATTGGATGTAGGGTTATTATCCCTCTTAGGAGGCCCGAACTAGTATAAAAATCCTTCCTCTCCTTAAAAGAACCCTTGGAGGTTCATATTCTACATTCCACACCTTTTCCATAGAAACCTGTTTGTAGCTAACGCAATTGCTACAACAACCACATTTCGGTGACCCTTGACCATGACAATGGATGTAGACAGAGTCGACAAGCAATCAAACAGTGCTTAAATAATATTATTTAACTTACCGAAGTGTTGGGGAAAAAGCAATCACCAACCAAATCAGGGCCGGTTGGACCGAATTACAAAGGGTTGTTAGACTAGCCTAGATGGGCCGATTAGACCGACTGTAGGCCACTTATCAGATCTTTTGGTGTCAGCACGCAGGGTGACGGACCTAGCCTGGTAAGGTTAGACCGAACGTAGACCACCGGTTCAATTTTCGAGTGCCAGCACGTGGGGTGACGTACTTGGCATGGCCCAATCAGACCAAACACCCACTATCGGTTAAACTGAAGTGGTGATTAGTGGTGGCCTCGTGTCACCGGCACACGTGATGATGAATCTGGCATGCTCCGATCATATCGATAGCTAGGACAGTAGCCTTCCCGGTTCACCAACGATGTTTTCGATGAAGAGGCTTGGTGAAGAACTTCTTAGTGATGAAGATCAACACTAAGGCTCCTGAAAATAGATGAAATCAAAAATAATTCGACCTAGAGACCAAGTTACCAATTGTAGCCAATAGAAACCGATAAAAAGGATTGAAATTCATTACAGGAAGTAAACAGACAATCCATGACCGAATCGACTAGGATTACCGCTATTACGACGTGACGGACCGATGGTTTACAACACATGCCCCCTGCATTTTGGCAAACTTAGTGAGCCAAAATCACTACGGGCTAAGGGCGATATACTCCATATTGATCTTATGACACTTCAAGTGTCTTGCCACACACTTGGGAAGTACCTTTTCAAATACCTACCATTTAGAGCTCTACAAAATAGCTCTCCTTGCAAAGACTCTATCATATATGCATTACCTAGATCAATCTCAACAACTTTAACGGTACCTTCCCAACTAGGCGACCATTTACCAAACTTTGGGCTTTTAGTGCCTAAGGGAAAAATTGTCTTCCAAACTAAGTCACCAACTTGAAACGACTTTTCTTTCACCTTGTTGTTATAAGCTCTAGCCACTCTTCTTTTATCTCTTTCTATAGCCTCTAGAGCCTTTAACCTCTTATCAGTCACTTCTTCCAAATTATCTTTTAAGAGAATTTCATAATCACCGACCGATAAGCCATCTTGTTTAAGAAATCACAAAGAGCCAAGATTCACCTCTATGGGTAAAATGGCTTCTTGTCTATACACCAACTCATATGGACTCACCTTGGTAGCATAGTGCTTTGCTACTCTACATGCCCACAACGCCTTAGAAAGCATTTCATGCCACCTTCTAGGAAACTCTTCAATCTTCTTCTTATTTAGCTTCATCACAGTTTTATTATTAGACTCGGCCTGACCATTGGCCTGAGAATAGTATGGTTAAGAGTTTATCAACTTTATACCATAAGATTCGGCAAAATCACACACTTCTTTAGAAACAAACAAAGCACTCTGATCTGTAGTAAGAGTTTGTGGAATACCAAATCTATGTATAATATTCTTCAAGATAAAATCAATTACCTCATTGTGTGTCATATTCTTGAGAAGCAAAGCCTCGGTCCACTTGGTGAAGTAGTTTGTAGATATCAACACGAACTGATGCCCTTTTGAAGAGGAATGATGAATCTGGTCGATGAAGTCCAGCCTCAACCTCGGAACGACCATGGTTTGATAATGGGATTAAGAAAATACGCAGGAGCAAGTTGAAAATCACCAAACCTTTGACATGCTTCACATCCTCAATAATACTTAGAGCAATCCTTAGCCATAGTCGGCCAATAAAAACCCGCTCTTTCGAGCATCCAACCCATCTTTTGGGGTGACTTATGAGTACCACAAAGTCCTTCATGTACTTCACCCATAGCAAGTTTAGATTGATCGACATTCAAACTTTTCAAAAGTACTCCATCAATCGTTCGGCGATACAACAAATCATCAAGAAACACAAATTTAAACGCTTGCCGCTGAACCTTCTGATCAACCCGCTTACTAGGATCTCTCAAATATTGAACGATTGGAATTCTCCAATATTCCAAATGATTTTCAGAGCTATTCGCCAAGTCCTCACTTGAATTGGCATTTATATCAAAAATTCCAACTTGCCCCCCCACGTGCCTTGAAATTTCTTGACATAGGTGAGAAACCATGTTGAAGAATATGGTTTTGATATTCCAGATGTGATGAGTGATTGTCAACGGAAGTCAAAGGAAGGGAGAGATGAAGACCTGCCGAGTCTGAGGCGCATGTGACTCAGGTACACGTGCAGTGAGCGATGGCCGGGCAGAGGAGCCGCCGAGTCGGGCTGGCCCAATCCGGGTACATGGCTAGGAGCGGCAGATGATCCACTGGTATGTTGAATGGGTTTGACTCAGGTACACGGGCGGCGAGCGATTGCTGGGCTGAGGAAGCTGCGGGGTCGGGTCGGCCCAATCCGGGTACCTGGTGCGAAGACGGTGGACGCTTTGTCAGTTTCGGCGTAAAACTGACAATTTATGTTTAAATTCGTTTTAGGATATTAATATTTAGTTTTTAAGTTTAGAATATTTTTATTTGAGTCAGGTAATTTTTCTAAGAATATTTTAGTAATTTTCGGAAAACTATGTGTCACAGAGATGCGTATGTTGCGTTGGATATGTGGGCACACAAGATTGGACCGAGTGAGAAACGATGACATACGCGATCGGCTAGGAGTAGCGCCAATGGAAGAAAAGATTATGCAACACCAGTTGAGATGGTTTGGGCATGTCCAACGGAGACCCCCAGAGGCACCGGTGCACAGAGGTATCATAAGACGGGTCAATAATGTGAAGAGAGGTAGAGGGCGACCAAACTTGACATGGGAGGAGGCAATCAAAAGGGACTTGAAGGAATGGAATATCCCAAAGGAGTTGTGTTTGGATAGAAGTGCTTGGAAAGAAGCTATCCACGTTCCCGAACCGTGATTAGGCCTTTTCCCTTTTAGTGCTCTTAAAAGCTTTTCCCCTCCCCTTTCTCTCTCTCTCTTTTTGGTGACTTCTTGTTGGGTTTCAACTCTAGCCTACCCCAACTTGCTTGCGACTAAAAGGCTTTGTTGATGTTGATGTTGATGTTGATGTATTAGGATTTGCCTATAAATAGACCCCTATCCCCTTGAGGATAGATGACCGTTTTTATTAGATCAATCTACAATCTACAGTCCAACAAGTTTTTTCGCCACAATAATTTTTCTGTACCCCCGGTGAAACTTCTATCCGGCATCTTCCACGGCGATTTTTCCCTCGGCAGCCGGCTAACAGTGCAATTCCTAGTTGTTGCTGCACGGCGGAAGCAGAGCAGCAGCGGTGGCTGCTTTTTCCATCACGAGCCCTTGGCCATCATCACGCATGCGGCAAGAGATCACAAACGTGCTTTTTCTTCTTGCGTGGGGCCCATCCGTGCGGCAGGAGTGAGGCTAGGGGTCCAAGCACAGCTTTCTGCCGCTGCAAGTGCTTCGGTCGGCGTGCGGAAGCAGGCTATCAGCCGGAGGCAGTACGTCAGCAAGCAGTCCGGTTGTTCCATCGCAAAGCACTGTGTTAGTTATCTGTATCTCCTATTTGTTAGTAGATCATTTTTAGAGATAAACATTTATTAATTAATTAGCTGAAAATTTGTTTAGAAATTTCGTGGGTAATTTAATCTGCCTAAATATTTTAGTACTCGTATATTTTTATCTGCTCGTATAAAAAGAAAAATGTATTATTAGTAGCAGTAATATTTTAATTATAGATTTAATTGAAATATTTTAGGTTTATTTCTAAATTAATTTCTGGATGCTACATGTTTTATTCATTTGGTTGGTATTTTATTTTTAGACTAAAATATAAATATCTCGTGATTTATCTAGGTGTTTTTATTTACTACAGTATTCTTTTAGTTTATCTTTAATATCATTTAAATTAAGATACCGATCATTTTTTGGCCTGGACAACTTTAATTTCAGTAATTTGCTTTGCTAATATTATTTGTCAGATCATAGTTTAGCAAGAAATTTTTAGGCGCCCATTCACCCCCCCTCTGGTCGTTATTTTCGGTCCTACAAGTGGTATCAGAGCGAGGTTAGGTTTTTCTAATATCTTAACCGATTCAAAACCTAGGTAGTGACCATGACGTCTTCCGGTAAAATCCCATCTCTAGAAGCTTTTGGCTACACTTATTGGAAGACTCGCATGCGAGCATACCTTATGAGCCAGAGTTCGGACATATGGGAGATTTGTGTTCATCCTAGTTTCACCATAACGACTATTGCTGCGGATACTGCTACAGATGTAATTACCCAGCATCAAAATAATAGTAAAGCGGTGAACATTTTATTTTCTGGTCTAGGTCCTAGTGAGTTTGAGCGTGTTAGCCATCTCACCACTACTCGAGAGATCTGGGCTACCCTCCAAGCACATCATGAGGGGACAGCTCAGGTCAAGGCTAGGCTCTACCAGACCTACCGGCGTGAGTATGAAAATTTTTCACAGAAGCCGGGTGAGACTGTTGAGGCTTTGTTTGGTCGTTTCCAATCGATCATTAACAAGCTTCGCGCTAACAAGGCCGAGGGTGATCAGCTGGTCTCGGATCATGAACAGGCGCTTAAGGTACTCCATACCTTGGACCCTAAGATCTGGGAGATCAAGGTCTCTTCTATTGTTGAGAGCACATCATATGATACCTTGACCATCGCAGAGCTTTTTAGTAAGCTCAAGGCCTCAGAGGTCGATATTCAGTTGAGATCAAATCTCACTGATTCTGGCTCCAAGACTCTGGCACTTGCAACACCGTCTGCAGATCCTAATGCCATGAGTTGTACTGCTTTTTCCTTGATGTCTATCTCCGAGGAACAACTTGATACACTAGGAGATGATGATTTGTGCTTGTTTAACAACCGGGTGCGACGTGTTTATGATAAGCGAATGTTTAAGAGACACGGCACCAAACCCGGATGCTTTGAGTGTGGTGACCCAGGTCATTTTATCGCCGACTGTCCTAAGCAGAAGAATTACAAGAAGGGAACCAGCGGCAACTCCTACAACTCCGGCAAGTACGACAACCCCACAAAGGGCATGCCCAAGATAAGATTCTTTCGAAAGGCTCTGAAGGATTACAGGCGTGAGAACAAGAAGCGAGACAAGACCTTCTTTTCCGAGATGGAGAAAAGATACTCCAAGAGATCCTCGTCTTCCTCCTCGTCTTCAAGTTCAAGTGATGAAGAGGTCATGATCAGGAAAGGGAAGGACAGGGACAATCCGGCGGGCCTCTGTTTCATGGGCTTCGGGGACAAGCCGAAGAGTCGCTCATGTCACAGCCGAAGACCCCACAAGAGCTTCTGTTCAATGGATCTTGGGGAGAAGAAAGAGAAGGACTCCTCCGATGACTCCGACGATGACGACGATGAGAAGGCATCTTCCTATGAACAAGAAGTTGTAAATTTACTAGAACAGAACAGTCAGGAGTTGAAGTATAGGGAGAAACTGCTTAGAGGGGCTAAGAAGAGGATTGATGAGCTTGAGAGTGAGCTTGCCACAGCAAATGGCAAGATTGAGAGTCTGTCTTCTTCCCCTTGCTTGGGTGATAGTGGAGAGTGCCCTAACTGTGAGGTGCTGTTGTGTGACCTGACAACTCTTAAGTCCAGGTACACAGAGAGAGTAGATGAGAGAGACGCATTGGCCACTGAGCTTGAGAGCGCTCAACATGAGCTAAAAGATGCTCATGCCACTGTCGTCACACCTTGTGTAGACTGCCCATCTCATTTAGCTAGTATAGCTGAGCTGAGAGCCAAGAGTGATGAGCAGTTGAGCGAGTTAGCTGTAGTGAGAGCTGAGTTGCAGCAGACTAAGCTAGAGCTTGAGACCTTGTCAGTTCCATCCACTGTTTGTGAGAACTGCCTGTCCATTAGAATGGAGTTGATCAAGCTAAAAGCTGAGAAGTCTGTCGAAGCTGATAAAGAGTGTGAGATCTGCTTGTCTCAGGTGGAGGTGTTAGCTTCTTTGAGAGAGGAGCTAGCTGATGTTCAGAACGAGAACTTTTACCTCCGTCAGATCCTGAGTTGGATTAGCGCTAGAGAGCCACAGCTCGGCATGATGATCCAGCAGTTCAAGAGACATGATGGTTTTGGGGTAGGGTACACATATACCAAGGCTGATTTTGAGAGCGCCATTAGCCGTGCAGTGGAGTGGAGTAAGATGACTCCAGAACAGAGATATCCCAAGACTCACTCCACTGAGTCCTTTAAGGATAGTTAGCCCAAGGATGGAGTGATCCAAGAACAACCTAAAGCTCCACCTAAGAAGAAGATCTGGATTCCTAAGCCTAAAACTCTTCACACTTCTCTTGATTCTTTACCTGGACCGTCTCACACCAAAGATGCTTCACCCAACACCACCAAGCCTAAGAACCCTAAGCCACAACAACATCCCAAGAAGCCTACCTATCACTGTGAGTTCTGTCAGAGAGACGGGCATCTTGAGAAGTTTTGCTTTAGGAGGAAGCGGATTGAGCGAGCAGAGAAAGCTCGAGGTGGGCAAGAGCAGTTCTACCAGCAGAGTGGTAGACAGAGAGTCCCTCGACGTAGAGAGAGGCTAGAGGCCAGGCCACGTCGTCTAGGCAGTGGTAGTGGAGACGGTTTTTATGATCGTGCTCTGGAGGGTGGTTTCCGTTCCGGCAGAGTTCCGTATCGTTCGGTATACGGTTTTGGATCTCGCGACCGTAATTTTAGGCAGAACAGAGGACCGCGCTTTGATCTGCGCTTCAGTCCAAAATCATATGATTCCTTTTGCTTTCCTACATACGCGCAGATGGATCGACACTGGTTCAACACTTTTACTAAACCTGGCATTGGACCGTTTGGTCCCACTCATGATTATTGATTGTGTTTTTGGGAGCTGTGTATCCTTTTTAGGATATTTTGAGTCAGCTTTTCATTGGTATCAATTTTTTTCTTTCTTTATTTTTTATTGAGACTTTTTTGTGTGCGTTCATATTATGCATAATCATAAATCACATTTGAGCTTGCTTCTGTTATATGATTAATCTGCTTTATTTTGTCTAGCTAGTATATGCTTTTGATTACTTGTCGATGATCATGGTCTAGTTCAGTTCACATGATATATCTGATATTTGTCATATGCATTGCTTTTATGCTTTAAAATTGAAAAAATGATCACCATTGCTTCTGGTTACTAGCATGTGTAGGTTGAATGCTTTCGCTATCTTTTACATGCCTTGTAGATAGATCCTTACTTAGCTGCAGATATGCAACTTGGACATCTATATGCTTTAAATATGAAAAATGTGCTATAAAAATGATAAAAAATCCAGAAAAATGAAAAATTTATGCATTTTTATGATTATTAGAAAAGATCCAGGTGGGTTTGCTTTGTCGCATTGCATTGTTCTGGACTGCTTACCATAGCACTTTGGTATGAACTAGGACGGTGTAATGTATGCCAAGACCAATGTCTTAAGCTTCTGATGGTCTAGTTCTGGCCTAGGCTTGACTTGGTCGGTTAGCATAAGGTTTGACATGCAAATAACCCCTGGCAGAAATGAAAGGAAAAAGAATCAGTCTGAAAAATTTAAAAAGATGACAAGTTTGCTGAAGCACTTTGTTCTTGGACAATGCTTATCTTGGTAGATATCAGTTAGCTTTTGCATCTCATGCTTTACTTTGCTTGTTAACTAGAAAATGTGGTGATGCTTTTGTTTTTGCAAAAACCGAAAAATGCGTGCTAATGACTTTCTTAAGATATCATCTATTGCACTGATCATGTCATGTATCTTAGACAGTATATCTTTCGCTATACCCGTTAGATGTTGTTATTGCAGTTAATCATATCTAAGAAGCATGCTTTTCACACTCCACCTAAACCCCATCTGCATTCATGGCATATTTTGAGGGGGAGCTGCATTTCAGGGGGAGTTTGTGTTTATGTCTCTTTAAAGTGCATTTTAGTCTCACTTGATGAGTCCAATTGTCAACAAGGGGGAGAAATTTTGGTGTTTAGAGAACATTTTTTAGCTTTCTCTCGAATTTATTTCAGGGGGAGTTCCTTGTTGGTAATTCTGAGATTTGCACTTGTTTTTGAGCCTTTATTTTTTGGTTAACCATAATGACCATTTTTCTTGCTTCTGTTTGGCTTTTGGTCATTAGGGTTAAACTTTTATTTTCTTTCTTCTATTTTTTTTGTCTTTGTTTTCCTGTTTCCACATGTTTTGCAGGATCTGGAGATGAGCTGAAAAGGGTGTTGACAATGCACTCATCAAGGGGGAGATTGAGAAACCATGTTGAAGAATATGGTTTTGATATTCCAGATGTGATGAGTGATTGTCAACGGAAGTCAAAGGAAGGGAGAGATGAAGACCTGCCGAGTCTGAGGCGCATGTGACTCAGGTACACGGGCAGTGAGCGACGGCCGGGCAGAGGAGCCGCGGAGTCGGGCTAGCCCAATCCAGGTACATGGCTAGGAGCGGCAGATGATCCACTGGTCTGTTGACTGGGTTTGACTCAGGTACACGGGCGGCGAGCGATTGTCGGGCTGAGGAAGCTGCGGGGTCGGGTCGGCCCAATCCGGGTACCCGGTGCGAAGACGGTGGACGCTTTGTCAGTTTCGGTGTAAAACTGACAATCTATGTTTAAATTCATTTTTAGGATATTAATATTTAGTTTTTAAGTTTAGAATATTTTTATTTGAGTCAGGTAATTTTTCTAAGAATATTTTAGTAATTTTCAGAATTTATTTTAGAGTTAGTTTAATTTTACCCGAGGGTAAATTAGTTTTTTCATGTATTAGGATTTGCCTATAAATAGGCCCCTATCCCCTTGAGGATAGATGACCGTTTTTATTAGATCAATCTACAATCTGTAGTCCAACAAATTTTTTCGCCACAATAATTTTTCTGTACCCCCGATGAAACTTCTATCCGGCATCTTCCACGGCGATTTTTCCCTCGGCAGCCGGCTAACAGTGCAATTCCTCGTTGTTGCTGCACGGCGGAAGCAGAGCAACAGCTGTGGCTGCTTTTTCCATCACGAGCCCTTGGCCATCATCACGCATGTGGCAGGAGATCACAAACGTGCTTTTTCTTCTTGCGTGGGGCCCATCCGTGCGGCAGGAGTGAGGCTAGGGGTCCAAGCACAGCTTTCTGCCGCTGCAAGTGCTTCGGCCGGCGTGCGGAAGCAGGCTATCAGCCGGAGGCAGTACGTCAGGCAAGCAGTCCGGTTGTTCCATCGCAAAGCACTGTGTTAGTTATCTGTATCTCTTATTTGTTAGTAGATCATTTTTAGAGATAAACATCTATTAATTAATTAGCTGAAAATTTGTTTAGAAATTTCGTGGGTAATTTAATCTGCCTAAATATTTTAGTACTCGTATATTTTTATCTGCTCGTATAAAAAGAAAAATTTATTATTAGTAGCAGTAATATTTTTATTATAGATTTAATTGAAATATTTTAGGTTAATTTCTAAATTAATTTCTGGATGCTACATGTTTTATTCATTTGGTTGGTATTTTAGTTTTTAGACTAAAATATAAATATCTCGTGATTTATCTAGGTGTTTTTATTTACTGCAGTATTCTTTCATTTTATCTTTAATATCATTTAAATTAAGATACCGATCATTTTTTGGTCTGGACAACTTTAATTTCAGTAATTTGCTTTGCTAATATTATTTGTCAGATCATAGTTTAGCAAGAAATTTTTAGGCGCCCATTCACCCTCCCTCTGGTCGCTATTTTTGGTCCTACAATAGGGCGGTGAGACTAACCATAGTGGGTCGGTCAAACCGACCGTTGTTAGTCATTCGGCACGGGGCAGTTAGACCGGCCTGACTTGGCCGGTCAGACTGACTACGTACCTGCGGTTGGTACGGCCATGTTAGGCCGGTCAAGCCGATATGTTATGACTAGCATGGTAAAAATATGTCAAGCATCGGTTTTCCCTATACAAACAATTTACCTCTCTTGACCTGGTAACTAGATGTCTGTTGAGCCAATTCATTTGCAACTGAATTGGCTCCTCTAGAGACATGAGAAATATTGAAATCATCAAAAGTGACAATTATGTTTAGACATTTATCCAAATAGCTATTTAAAAAACCATTAAAGCACTAGGCATCCTTAGCTACTTGTTAGACAACTAATAGAGAATCACCATATGCATGAACATATTAACACTCATGGAATCTAAAATTTCAAGTCCTAGCAATAGAGCCATTTATACTAAAACCTGACGGTTAAAGCGCCAAGCGAACTGACACTGATCCAATGATCCAAAAGTGTGTGGATACTGAGAGGTAAACCCCTAAGCGTAACATGATGCTGACGTCACATTCCGATGACCCTAGATAGTGATAAGGGAAATAAACGGAGTCGCCAGGCAATTAAATAATACAAAATATTATCCAATTAACCAAAGTGTAGGGGTGAATTAAACTAAATCGGCCAAGCAGCCGATTTAAACTTGACAAAATAGGATCGGTCAAACCAGCCTAGAAGTGTCGGTCAAACCATCGAGTGTTGGCATGGCCTGGTCAGACTGAACGCCCACCGTCAGGCAAACCGAATAGGCTAATGGCGGCTATTTCACGCTTACTGGCAAGGGGCTGATAGATCTGGCACACACCGGTCAGACTGACAGGGACCGTTGGTCAGACCGAAGTGGCGAGGAGTTGTCGCCTCGCGTTGCCGGCACGCTTGATGATGAATCCAGCACATGCCAGTTAGACCGACAGGGATCCATCGGTCAGATCGAAGTGGCGAGGAGTTGTCGCCTTATGTTGTCAGCACGCCTGATGACGAATCCAGCACACACCGGTCATACCGACCAGACCACATCGGTTAGACCGACAATACCAGATCAGAATGCTTAGAGTTTCCGGTGACTGTCTTGCCATGGATAGTTTGCAACAAAAGTTCTTGGAGAAGAAGATGAGGTGGAAACACGGCAAGAACTCCAAAAGATCAAAGGAAATTCAGCAAAGAGACCAAATCACTGGTAAAAACCGATAAAACGATAGAAATCCATTACGTGGATGAAAGAGATGATTCAGAAAGGAATCAACAAGGACTTACCATGTTTACGACGCGATGACGGGAGGTTTACAGCGCAAACCAGCAAAGATGGATGTTACTTGGCTAATCCTAGAGAAGGGAAAGGTAGATTGAAAACTAAAAGTACGATTCAAGGTAAATAATAGATTGGATCTATTAGGGTTTTGGGGGGAGAGCCCTTGAATCGGCCTTGCCTCTATTTATAGAGGTTAGACATGATAAGCCTGGGGTCTAATCTGAGTTAGATTCGAGTCCAAGTCATTAAAAACTAATTAGGGATAAAAATACCCCAAAATCACTAATCTGACTCGGATTCAGATTAAATCCGGTCAAACTAGCCTTATGGGCCCGGTCAGACCGGCCCGTGCCATGACTTGGCATATTTTCTGTCCAAATTACCAATTTTGCCTTTTTGACAATTTTGACCATTAATGCCATTTTTTCTATCAACAAGAGCTTCATATTCGGCTTGATTAGTAGTACAGGAAATTCCAAATGGCTCGAGGTCTCGAAACTCAAACCACTAGGTGATATGAGTACCACTCCGACACCTTGGCCATTTTTACAAACTGAACCATCAAAATAAAGTTTCCATAGTACTACATCAATCAGAGTAGTATAACTACTCCAATTGACATCTACATGGTGATCAATTATGAAGTTTGCGATGACTTGGCCTTTCATAGCTTTCAAGGGTTCATAAGCCAAGTCGTACTCAATTAAAGCATAAGCCCACTTTCCGATTCTCCCACTTAGAATCGGCTTTTGCAACATGTACTTTATAACATAGGTTTGGCAAGTGACGATACTTGTGCCAGATAGAAGATAGTGGCAAAGTTTGGTACATGCATAATAAAGTGATAAACATAAACGCTCCAAAAACACGTACCTCGTCTCAACATCTAACAGGCGGCGACTTAAGAACGTGATGATGTACTCTTTTCCCTCCATCTCCTGAGTCAACATAGCTCCTATCACACTATCACACTACCTTTGGTGCTCTTACCATAGGTGGTGATGACAAGCACTCTTTAATTCGATCAAAAGCACGTTGCTGACTTGCCCCCAAGTGAATTCGGCTTCGTTCTTTGTGAAACCTAGTGTGGTCTCACTGAGGTTTCTGTATTTATGATGAGTGATTGACAAGGATGAGCGATCAAGTGGATGAGTGAGTGTTGGTTTGTGATGATTTGATTGCATCGATGGGATTGGTGTGTGGTCATGGAGAGTGGATGCCGAGGGGATCGATGTGCATCACGTTCTTTTTTTGGCTTGTCTCATGAGGGCAGGGTTGAGATGCTAACCAATTGTCAGCGGAAAGTGATCAAGGGTCAAGCGGGAGCTCGATGGTGGAGGATCAAGGAGGTCGGGTGAAGTTGGAGATGATCTCAAGAGTGCACAAAGAGACCGAGCAAGACATGGACGAACGGATGGTCGAGACGTCGTGATGGTCAAGTCAGCAAAAGGGAGGCCAGTGCAAGTGATCAGGCAGCTCGAGGGGATCGAGAGCGGGAGAGACTTGCTGGCGGTCGAGCTCGTGGATTGGTGTCACATGTCGGCGATCGAGGAGGCTTTGTCGGTTTTTGCTGAAAATCGTCTCATCTTTAAATGTGTTTTAATTCCAAGAATAAGAGTCTTTTGTGTTTAGTTTGTTAGTTTAATAGTGTAAACTTTTGGTATATTTTTAGAATTGTCAAGTTCTGAAAATATATTAAAAGGTTGAGTCAAGTTGTATTTCTTTTTGAGTCAAGTAGGAGAGTTATTTTCAGGTTGTTTAATTCTGAAATTGTGTCTTGTTCTTTTGTGTAATTCTGAACAAGTTGTAGGACTCATGTGTAAAGTTGGCTCTTAGGGTATGGCTATATAATGGGCCTCATACCTAAGGAGTTGGCTGCCCTTTTTAAAGAAATATACAACTAGATTTTTCTGTTCTAAATTTTCTGATCTTTGATTCTTGATACTTCAGATTCAAGCTCATTTTTCTGTGATTTTGCTCATATTTTCGGATTTACTCCTTCTGCAATCACTATTCCCGTTCTGAAAACACTGTTTCCTATCTAGTTTTCTTCAAGGCATTTACTGCTGCGCCGCAAGGCTTGTTGTTGATGAGTTTTGTTCCATGAAGTCTGATTTCTGCACAGCGTTTTTGGAGAGTTTGAAGTTCATCTTCGATTTGAGTTTTCTGTGATTTACTATGTTGTTTTGACATCACTGTTCACCATCTAAAGTTTTTGCTGAGAATTGTTGTTGCATACCCAGAAACACTTTGCTCTGAAAATCAATTAGCAGAACTTTTTGATCTGATTTCTCTTGTATTCTGGTACTGGTTTTGTGTATGATTCAACATCAAGTCATTCAGTCAAGGATTCAATTGAGGAAGTAAAGGTTATGATCAAGACAATTTTCAGAAGATCAAGAAAAAGGTGCTGAAGTTTCTTCAGGTGATATTTTGTTCTTGAGCAGAGTTGTTTTATTTTGAGTAGTGTCGAGTCCCTTTTCTGGTTGTTTGAGGAGTTAGCTGGTCCAATCTTGTGTATGTACTGAATTTAAATGAATCATGATTTTGATTGAGTAAATTTTATCTGAATGAATGTAATATGTTCTAAGGATATATCTCTGCTGTTGATTATTCAGATCTGAAAGTCTTGATTAAACTGTTTGAGTGTTGATGAATTTTTCAGTAAAAACATTATCAGAATATTGTTCTATGTTCTAGCTAGGTCTGTACATCCTGTGTGATCTTTAGAAAGGGTTTTCAGAAGTGGTTCAGAAGTATTGAACTTGATTCCAAAAATTTTATTCATTGCTCCAAACTTTGTTTGAATCAAACCTTGAGTCAGTTTCAGTTCTGTTCAGAGTTTTACTGTGAGTATATAATTTTAGATTCTCTGTCTGTATCAGGTTTTAGTTTTCAGATTTGTGTCAAGATTATGCAATATAAAGTTTGAATGTTTGTTACTAAAGCAATCAAAACATTTAAAGTTTTTTGACTCTGTTTGAGGATATCAATTTCCTAGGACTGGTCTGTTTGTTGTGTTGTAAATCAGTTTTGTTCCTTAGAACTAAGAGTATCAATCCAAGTTGTTTGTTATGGGCAATTTGTTTAGAGTTTCAGCATTTGTGAATTGTTTCAGGATTCAATTCTGAACTCTTGAACTATTTTTAAACCTTTTGTCATCTGGTAATTCTTTTGATGAACACAGAATTGATTTAGTGAGTAAACTATTTATTGTCCAGATTTTGTCAATTTTGTGATTACCACTGTTTGTACTGTTCAGTTTCAGTCTGTAGGAAGTTTTAAAGTGTTGCTGATAAGTAAGCAAGCTTTAAGTGAACAATTGAATCCAAACTTGTGATATTACTTGATTTTAGTTACTAATACATTTTCAGTAAACTGATTCAAACTGAACTCTATGTGTAGTAAACTAAATTGAATTGGCTGTCTGATTTGAAAAATAATCTTCAGTTCTGAACACTGGTGTTTTGAAATTTCTGTTTATTGCCTAACCTAGTGCTAAACAAACATTCCATCTATATTTTCAGTACTGTTTCACATCTAGTTTGTGCCAATACATCAAATCTTGTTCTGAATATGAATGTCTGAAATTTCTGTTTTGAAGTGAGTTGTTAAACTGCAAATTGTTTTCAGATGTAAATTAAATTGTTTCAGTCTAGATCTGTTTTCTGAAATCACAGTCTTGTTTCAGTTCATAATTACCTCTAAAATCACTGTTCATTTTCAGAAGTGTATTTTCAGTTTCAGTTTATAGGTTGAGCTCATCCTTGAATCTGTTGCAGTTTGTTTAGATGATTGAGTTTGTTTACTTCTGAGTTCAAAATCTGATATAGATATGAAATAGCATTGTAAAGTGGCTGTTTGAAGGAATCATTTGATCTGAAGAGAGTTTGGTTAATTTGATTGATTTCTGGTGTCTAGTTTCAGCTCAAGTGTCGAGTTCATGTGTTAACCAAGTTTTCTGAATTGGTAAAGATATCGTTGCTCTGATTCGTATTGGTTGGTTTAAATTTGAATCTGAATTTTTGGAGGAGCGTTGGGTGAATTGAGTAGGCCATCTTATTCATGAGAATTTGTCGAGGCGCCTATTCACCCCCCTCTAGTCGCCATTCTGATCCCACATTCGTTAGCCAAAGTATAGGGACAAAAAGCATCAATCTTGCCAGACAAGTTAGATATAAAGCAATGCGAATAATTTATCTTGCCTAACAACTTTTGCACATCTCTCCTACATGTCGGTGCTTCAAAGTTCATAATCTTCTCAAGTCTCTTAGGATCAATCTCAATACCTCTCTCATGAATCATAAATCCTAGGAACTTGCCCACCGACACGCCAAAAGCACACTTAAGCGGTTGAGGAGCCATGGTGAAGATCATGGGCCTCATGGCTCCAGATGTGATGAGTGATTGTCAACATAAGTCAAAGAGAAGACGTGAAAAGAAGATGAGACCTGCCGTGTATGGGCCGCGTGTGACTCAGGTACACGGGCACCCATTCACCCCCCTGCGGTCGCTACTTTCGGTCCTACAAGTAGTATCAAAGCCTGGTTAGGGTTTTTCCATACCTTAACTGGTTCTAACTCAAGGTAGTGATCATGACTTCCTCTGGCAAGGTCCCGTCCCTTGAAGCTTTTGGCTACAATTATTGGAAGACTCGCATGCGAGCCTATCTCATGAGCCAGAGCTCAGAAATTTGGGATGTGTTTGTTCACGAAAATTTTACTGTGCTTCCTGTTGTTGAGCGCACTTCCCTCGAGATAGTTGCCCACCATCAGAACAACAACAAAGCAGTGAACATTTTATTTTCTGATTTAGGTCCCACTGAGTTTGAGCGTGTGAGCCATCTTAGCACTACTAGAGATATCTGGGCTACCCTCCAGGCACACCATGAGGGGACAGCCTAGGTCAAGGCTCGTCTCTATCAGACCTACCGGCATGAATATGAAAATTTCACACAAAAGTCGGGTGAATCTGTTGAAGCTTTGTTTGGTCGTTTTCAATCGATCATCAACAAGCTTCGGGCCAACAAGGCCGATGGAGTTCAGCTGGTCTCAGATCATGAGCAGGCGCTCAAGGTTCTTCATAGCTTGGACCCTAAGATCTGGAAGATCAAGGTATCCTCTATCATTGAGAGCACCTCTTACGATACCTTGACTATCGCAGAGCTTTTCAGTAAGCTCAAGGCCACAAAGGTTGATATCTAGTTGAGATCAAATCTCACTGGTTCTGGCTCAAAAACCCTAGCCCTTGCGACACCTTCTGCTGACTCCTCTTTGAGTTGTGCTGCGTTCTCCCTGATGTCTATCACTGAGGACCAGCTTGATTCATTAGGAGACAATGATTTGTGTCTTTTTAACAACCGGATGCGTTGTGTCTATGATAAACAAATGTTCAAAAGACATGGCACAAAATCCGGATGCTTTGAGTGTGGTGATCCAGGTCACTTCATTGTCGACATCCCCAAGCGGAACAGTCACAAGAAGGGCACTGGTGGTGGCTCCTATGACTCCGGCAAGCACGACAGCTCCACCTTCACAAAGGGCAAGCCCAAGACGAGGTTCTTTCGAAAGGCCCTGAAGGACTACCGACGTGAGAACAAGAAGCGAGACAAGGCCTTCTTCGCCGAGATGGAGAGAAGCTACTCCAAGAGGTCGTCTTCTTCTCCCTCTTCATCGAGCTCAAGCGATGAGGAGATCGTGATCAAGAAGGGGAAGAACAAGGATGATCTGGCGGGCCTCTGCTTCATGGCCTTTGGGGACAAGCTGAAGAGCCGCTTGCACCTCAGCCAGAGATCCCGCAAGAGCTTCTACTCAATGGCTCTTGGGGATAAGGAAGAGAAGGGCTCTCCAGACAACTCCGACGATGACGACGATGAAAAGGTATCCTCCTATGAACAAGAAGTCGTTGCATTGATTGAAGAGAACCATCAGGAGTTGTGGTGTTGGGAGAAACTGCTTAGAGGGGCTAAGAAGAGGATAGATGAGCTTGAGAGTGAGCTTGCCATGACCAATGGCAAGATTTAGAGTCTATCTTCTTCCCCTTGCTTGGGTGGTAGCAGTGAGTGCCCTAACTACAAGGTGTTGTTGTGTGACCTGACGACTCTAAAGTCCAGGTACACAGAGATGGTAGATGAGAGAGACGCTTTGGCCACTGAGCTTGAGAGCACTCAACTGGAGCTGAAAGATGCTCATGCCACTATCATCGTGCCCTGTGTAGACTGCCCATCCCATATACCTAGTTTAGCTAAGCTGAGAGCCAAGAGTAATGAGCGTTTGGGCGAGTTAGCGAAAGTCAGAGCTGAGCTGGAGCAGTCTAAGCTAGAGCTTGAGACATTGTCAGTTCCACCCATTGTTTGTGAGAACTGCTTGTCCCTGAGATTGGAACTGATCAAGCTAAAAGCTGAGAAGTCTGTCCAAGTTGATAGAGAGTGTGAGATCTGCTTGTCTCAGGTGGAGGTGCTAGCTTCCTTGAGAGAGGAGCTAGCTGATGCTCAGAATGAGAACTCTTACCTCCGTTAGATCCTGAGTTGGGTGAGTGCTAGAGATCCACAGCTCAGCATGATGATCCAGCAGTTGAAGAGGCAGGATGGGTTTGGGGTAGGTTACACTACACCAAGGCTGACTTTGAGAGTGCCATTAGCCATGCAGTGGAGTGGAGTAAGATGACTCTAGAGCAGAGATATCCCAAGACTCACTCCACTGGGTCTTTTCAGGCCTATCAACCCAAGGATGGAGTGTTCCAAGAACAACCTAAAGCTCCACCCAAGAAGCCTGTCTAGATCCCAAAGCCCAAGCATCTCCACACTTCTCTTGACTCTCTACCCAGACTCTCTCACACTAAAGAGTCTACACCCAACACCACCAAGCCCAAGAATCCCAAGCCTCAACCACCAAACTCTTATGATTCCTTCTGCTTTCCTTCTTTTGAGTAGATGGCTCGACACTAGTTTAGCTCCTTTGCTAAAACTAGTGTCGGACCATTTGCTCCAACTTATGACTATTGACCGTGCAGGATCGAGGACTGGAGGACGTGTGGATCATGGATTCAAATTGCTCTCGCCACATGACGGGACATCGCAGATGGTTCTCCAGCCTCACTTCCCCGAGCTCCAAGGAATACATCACCTTCGGGAATAGTGGTCAAGGGAAGGTACACGACATTGGCTCAATTCGAATCTCTGATCGTTTCTCTTTGAAGAATGTTGCTTTGGTTGGAAACTTGAGTTTTAATTTGGTCTCTGTTTCGCAACTTCTTGAGGATGGTTTAGAGGTTTGTTTTAAGAAGGGCATGTCTTCTGTTGTTGACTCTAGCAGATCTTTGGTTTGCCAGATCTTACCCTTCGGTAAGGTTTTTCGGATTGATTTCTCTAGTTATTTTGGCCCTTCTCGCTGTTTGATCGCTGGATCCTCTTCTGAGCTCTAGAGGTAGTATAGGAGGTTAGGTCATTTGAGTTTTGATCTACTAGTCATATTGAGCTCTATGGACCTCAACCGAGGATTGCCCAAGCTTAAGATGGAGAAGGATCTAGTTTGCCATCCTTATCATCATGGGAAAATGATTGCCGCTTCTCACGCACCTATGACTCAGGTGACGACTTCATACCCGGGAGAGCTTTTACACATGGATATTGTTGGTCCAGCTCGGGTACGTGTAACAGCCCCAAAATTAAAAGGGAATAAAATAAAGGAAAATAATATTAAATGAATTTCTGAATTTTGTTATTAATAAAAATTATAAAAGAGCCCTATTAAAGCCAAACCGAGATAAATATTCAAAATTTGGACTTGAAAATTTTATGGGATAAACTAGAGACCAAGAAATATTTTTGAGAATTTTTACAAAATTTTAGAAATAGTTCTTCAAGCCTTAATCAAATAAATAATTTTCTGGGATTATTTTTAATCAGAAAACAATTTTTAATCTTATTGGGCCGCAACCCCGTATTCCCCTCCAAAACCATTTCGGCCCAGCCCAACGCAGCCCTACACGCTGACAAGCGGGGCCAGCCTGTCGGCGCTCCCCCTCTCTCTCTCCTCCGCGCCACGCCCCGCCAGGCCCACCTGCCAGCCTCCGCACGCGTACGCCTCTCCCACTACCAACCCTGGCCCACCTGTCGGCCTCTTCCCTTCCACTCGCAACCGCTGACAGGTGGGGGCCACCTGTCAGGTTCTTCTTCCCCGACGGAAGGGGATCCCCTCCTTCCAAATCCGGCGACCCCCTTTCCAAATCCGCCGCCGGCCGGCCGGATTCGCTAAACTGAGCCCGTGATCCTCTTCCCTATTCACCGGTTATCTCTTTCCACTCAACATCGACACGTTTTTGTCCTTTTGGAAGCCAATCCGAGAGCTATCAAAACCTCGCCGGAGACCTCGGGATTTCGCCGGTTTCCTTCCATTTAAGCGTCGGCGAAGCCCCTATTTAAACCCCGCAACCTCACCGCCACCGATCATCCCATTCTCAGCCAAAGCCACCTTCATCCGACGCAAAGCGACGCCAAAACCTTGTTCCTCTCTGCTTTAGCTCCGGCGAGCCTTCGCCGGCGCCCCGGGCCACCGTCGCCCTCGCCGTCGCCTCCGCCGGAACCGTCGTCGCCCCCTCTACCCCGGCCTCACCTTGGTTGGCCGTGAGGGCCCCCGGAACTCATCGTCGCCGTCGGACCCGAAGGTCCTCATCGCCTCTCCTCGCCGCCGACCACCTCCGGTCTCCGTCCGTCCCCATCTCCGGTACGGTTGCACTCCCCTTCCTTTCCCCTTTCCATTTTCGCCGTCGCCTAGGGTCATGGGCCACCGCTACCGCCGCTCGCCGCTCGCCGTCGCTCCGCCAGCGCTGGGGACGAAGCCCTCGGCTTCCCCCGTGCCGCGCGGGTGCCGGACGGGCTCGGTGCCGTGCGATCTGAGATGAACGGCTAAGATTAGAACCCGCTCGGGTTTAATCTGGGCCGTCCACTCGGTCAAAAGGGTACCGAGGCCTCACGGCCGTAGGATCTCACTTAAACACCCCGCCCAGCCGGCAACCGTGGGATCTAGATCCAACGGTCCAGATCCGATCGGCTCACGCGCACAGTGCATGGGTCCATGGTGGACCTGGCTCACCGTGGACCCCACAGGTTTTCTTGTTTAAATAAAATACATAAATTAGTTTAAAACTTTAAAAATCCATATCTTGCTCAAATTAACTCCAAATTTCACCATTTTAATTCTAGAAAATTTGTCTTTTTATCCTCTACACTTTTATGCAATAAAAATAATATGTTTATTTGGCACATAATAATCTTATTAAATAATAAAAAAAGTCCCCTTTAGGAATTAATTAATATGTCAATTAAATAATTCAGAAAAACTCTTAAAAATTTTTAAACTAATTCCAGAAGATATAATGGCTCCATTTCACTATTATGAATACAATAAAAATGGATTGACCATTTTGACCATGACATTTTATTAAATAACATTTTTAAGACCCCTTTAGGATTTAATTATTATTTCATTCAGAAAAACACTTAAAAATTTATATATGAATTTTAGAAGAAATGTTGACTCCAGTACACTGTTTATAAGCCAATAAAAATATAATAATTCATTTTGCTCATTTTAATTTATTAAACAACATTTCCAAGGTACTTTAAAAATACATGATTAACTCAGATAATAAAAATGTAACATTTTACAAAAATATCATGAAAAAGTATATAATAAATTCAGAGGACTTAATGACTTTATTCCACTGTTTTAATGCAACAAAAATAACATGTTCACTTTGCCTACTTTAATCCATTAATTGATATTGCAAAAGCCCTTGTAGGATAATTAAGTAATTCATATAATAGAAGTTAAACACTTTATGAAAATGTCATGACAACTTTTATAATAATTTCAGAAAACCTAAACAACTTGAGTTCACTATTTTTAATACAATAAAAATAGAATATTCATTTTACCCACTTTAATCTATTCAATAATATTACAAAGGCCCTTTTAGGACATATAATTAATGCATTTAAGAAAAAGTCAACCCTTTATGGAAATATCCTAAAAATTTATATAACAACCTCAAGAAACCTAATAACTTAAGTCCAGTATTTTTACTACAATAATAATAAGGTTATTCAATACCTTTTTACTTCAACTTTAAAAACCCCCTTAGGAAAAATAATTATATCAAGTTATAAAATTAAGGAATCTCATTAAAAATTGATCTTAAATGTTTAAGTAACAAATCCCTAAAAGTTAAGACTCTATCTCCTTTACTCAATCCAACATAAACATGTATGTTAGTATGGTTGATTGTTTTAGATTGTTTATTGAATGTTTTATTTACTTTTTCGTATCAAGAGGACTACTACGTCGTCGAAGATCCCGAGTCTTACCCCGAGGTTCCACCTTCACCATTCACGGAGCAAGGCAAGTCATCGAACCTTCTGTGGAAATAGTTGATCATCATTGAGCCCCTGTTTTAGAAAACTATCGCTATAACTCATAGGTTAATATTGCATTAGTCAAAATCAAGCCTTACACTTATATTTATTAGATCCCCGTCCTTGTGTGCAAACCCAAGCCATGCTTATTGAGCCTTAACTCCTTGTCACTCCACAAATACTATATTAGCTAGTGCCCAATGTACCGGCACAACTGCTATTGGATAAAAATAATGAGTCGTAGTTAGATGGATTCTGGTATATGAAATACCCCGTTATTCTTGTCTCTAGACTCTGTTGGAGTTAGGTATGTTATAAGTATGGTGGGTTCCGGGTGCAAGCTCGGAAACTGGTTGGTCGCACCCGGGGCACTATAAGGACCAGTCTGCGGGATCTGTTGCAAAGCACTTCCGTACCAACCACAAGTCTAATGGGTAAGTCCTAACTGGAAGTGTGGAACACTCCGACTCTCGGCACCATAGTGGAGGGGGCAAGGGGCTAGCCCTCAGGGCGCCTTGTACCGACGATGGCTCAAGGGGGGGTATGTTGGAAACTCGACATGGCGAGACACGATACGAAACCCATAAGAGGGTGCTGTTGAGTCGGGGAAGACCATATGGAAGGTTTTGGCACGAGTTCCCATGAAATGGGTCATCTCGTTACACTTTGGTGTAAGTGATGAGTGCGTGCCTTGTGGGTACAGTGGTACATCTCTGATCAGAGTAATTTAATCTTTTCGAAAAGCCGAGCCCACGGTCAAGGGCGGGTTGTGTGACTACTCGCAGTTAGTTTACAATTGTTTGAATGATTGAGTTATTCATGGCATGTAAGGACTGTTGTGCGAGGAGGTAAAACGTACTCCTCGATTTAGAAGATGATGATGCATACACATGTTTACTTTTAAGTACTAATAAATTGATCACATTTGATGCTTTACAAATTACGCGCTTCCGCAAAACTAGCCACTATCTCCCTTGTTATTATCTTGCATTATATTTGCATTCGGTGGCTTGCTGAGTACATATGTACTCACCCCATTGACTTACACCATCAGAGCCCGTCTACTACGAGGAGGATGCAGGTCTAGAGTAGCGACCCAGTCAAGGCGAGACTGGAAGGAGGCGTTCATCTAGGACCCTTGATTTTATTAGTTTCTCTTCATTTTCATTCACTTTTGTATTAATGCAGTCTACGAACCGTGAATGATTGCTCGTATTGTACGTGGTCTCTTGATGAACGTCTTGGTTTATTGATTTTCTTTGGAATTTCAATAAAGGTCCTGATTTATTAAATCGGGGCGTGACAGTACGCTCAGTCGGTGGGAAGTGGTATGCGCTTGTGATAGTTAATGACTTTTTCTCGATTTTCGTGGGTTTTCTTTTTGGAGTCTAAGGATGAGGCTTTCCAGTTTCTTCATGACCTGGTTTTGAAGCTGAAGAATGATAACAATGGTTGGATGCGAGCAATTCGCTCTGATAATGGCTCTGAGTTCAAGAACTCTCAGTTCGTCAGCTTTTGTAGTGATCAGGGTCTTGAGCACTAGTTTTTTGCTCCTTATACTCCCCCACAGAACGGCGTCGTGGAACGAAAAAACAGCACACCGGTCGAGATGGCCAGGATGATGCTCGATGAGTATAGGACTCCTAGGCATATTTGGGCTAAAGCCATGAACACGGCTTGCTATCTAGCCAACCTCATTTTTCTTAGAGCTTACTTAGGTAAGACCTTATATGAGTTGCGGTTTAGCAGATAGCCCAAGGTGAGCCACTTGCGAGTGTTTGGCTGCAAGTGCTTTGTGCTCAAGAAGGGAGGGCATTTGGACACGTTTGAGTCTTGTTGCTGGGATGGAGTCTTTCTTGGCTATGCTTTGCATTCTCGAGGCTTCCGTGTTTGGAACCTTTACTCCCAACAGCTTGTCGAGACTTGCGAGGTTTCTTTTGATGAGTCCATGCCTTCGCTGACTCATTCTTTTGAGCTTTCTAGAGATGATGAGCTTGGAGATTCCATCTTCGAGGAAGATGATAACACTCTAGCTATTGATGAGGGTGGGCCTTCTGCACAGCATGCAGACCCCACACCTTCTGAGATTTTGACTAAGGACGAGGGCGGACCTCTGATCATGTCTTCCACATTGATCGATTCCCCTCAGTCAAGTCTAGAGGTGCCAGCTGCTGACTCTGGTGAGGTGACATCTGATCACCTGGGATCCCGAGTAGTTCAGCGTGATCACCCCTCAAAGCTCATCATCGGTGATCTCACTTCGAGATCCTTGAGTTCTTCTGTTGGCTCGCTCGCTATTTTTGTTGAGTCTGCGTTTGTTGCCACTTTTGAGCCCAGATATGTTTATCATGCTCTTTCTAATTCAAATTGGATAAACGCCATGTAATAAGAGCTTGAGAATTTTGTTCGCAATCGGGTTTGGACACTGGTTGAGCTGCCACCTGGATGCAACCCCATAGGCACCAAATGGGTGTTTAAGAACAAGCAAGGTGAAGATGTGGTTGTGGTGCGCAACAAAGCTCGATTAGATGCCCAAGGTTTTTGCCAGAAAGAGGGTATTGACTTTGAGGAGACTTTCGCCCCTGTTGTCCGTCTTGATTCCATTCACATACTTTTGGCATTCGCTACTTCTAAAGGTTTTAAACTTTTTCAAATGGATGTCAAGAGTGCTTTTCTAAACGGGTACATAGAGGAGGAGGTCTATGTTAGGCATCCCCCTGGTTTTGAGAACCCAAAGTTTCCTCGACATGTTTTCAAGTTGCAAAAAGCTTTATATCGTCTGAAGCAAGCCCCCAGGGCTTGGTATGATCGTCTAAAGTAGTTTTTGTTGGGGAGTGGCTTTGTGATGAGTTATGTGGACAAGACTCTTTTCTTGCTTAGAGCTGGCTTAGAGTTCTTGATTGCTTAGATTTACATGGATGACATTATTTTTGGTGGTTCTACTAATGACCTTGTGTCCAAGTTTTCTGAGTAGATGCATAGCGAGTTTGAGATGAGCCTCATGGGTGAGCTCAAGTACTTCTTAGGGCTCTAGATCAAGCAGACCAAGGATGGCATCTTCATCCACCAGAGCAAGTACACGTGGGACATGCTGAAGAAGTTCGACTTCGGTGGAGAGCTGAAGCCTCAGATGACCACAATGGGTACATCTGGGGGCCTGGACAAGGACGAGAGCGGCGTCAAGGTCAACAAGAGAGAGTATCGAGGGATGATCGAATCACTGCTGTACTTGATGGCGATGAGACCGAACATTCAGTTTGCCATGGGACTGTGCGCGCACTTCTAGTCTTCACCACACGCATCTCATCGGCAGGCTGTCAAGCGCATTTTTAGGTACCTTACCTATGCGCCTGATCTAGGTCTTTACTATTCAGCATCATCGTCTCTTGAGTTATCTAGCTTTTTCAATGCTGATTTTGGTGAGTATCGGCTGGATCGCAAGTTGACTTCCGGTATGTTGACACGAAAACGTGCCCCCACACTCGGGTCAGTTCGACAATCCAAAAGTGTGCAGATACTTATGGACAAGCCTAAGCGTAACACAACACCGACGTCACATTCCGACTACCCTTAGCCATAGTAAGGGGGGTGGAGTCGCCAGGCAATCAGATCACACAAAATAATCCAATTAGCCGAAAGAATTATATTAAACAGAATAAATCAGCAAACCGGTCGGAGCCTGTCTGCTTGGAAGTATAGTGTGAATGGGTTCACCGAAGTATACCTCCAGCGTTTGATGCGAAGTGTCCTGCCGAAGGGTATCTTCGGCGTTCGGACTGATCTGATCGAATAAGAACTCTGAATGGATCTGGACGCGACAATCACCTTTAAACGGTGAGGGTTCGGCGTGATGTCTCTGATACAGTAAGATGTAGAGTAATGAATCGAGCGTGACGGGCAAACGTGACTTCGTCCGGAGCGGAGTACGAACGTGGCGAAGCCTATCATGATGAAGTCTGTTGGCAAAGTGTGCGGTCGAAGTAAGCAACCTTGCCGAAGGGTGTTCTGGCAACCTACAAAACCGATCTCTCAGCTTAGAACACCTCCGACGAAGTAGCTCCGAACGTAGGTAACCTACAAAAGATAAGATTCGAAGTACTAATTCGGCCTGAGGACCGAATTCTGCTAAGTGTTGCACTAGTAGCAAAGGTAGCAATCTGTTACGCAGATTAGCGGATACTTCACAGGCGAAGTAACAAGGAGATAGCAATCTATTACGTAGATTAATGGATACTTCACAAGCGAAGTAACAAGGATTACCACTGTTCCGAAGTGGCCATCGAAGGGCTTCCAAGCAAACCCACAAAGAGTACATAAAAGTAAAGATAAAGTAAATGTGATCAAAACTAGGGCTTTGTGTTTGATTTGTGTTGGGGGGCCCTCTGAACTGGCTTCGCCTCTACATTTATAGGGGCTAGACCTCTGATCTAATCTGCTATAATTGGCTGAATAGAGATAAAGACTTCGCCGGAATCGTGTCCAACTCTACCTCTGCCGAAGTGGGCCTTCGGCCAGGCCCGTTGAAGCCTGCTCCTAGGGCCGAAGCTTCAGCGGCGTTGGCCTCCGAAGGCCTCTTGGCCGAAGGCCGTGGGCTGGCTGGAAGCTTCTGGAGCCCATAGCCCAATGGTCCTTAGGCCTTGTGAGGCTTCGGCCTGACCAGGGACATGTGTATTTTTGGCCCAAATTACCAAAATTGATATTTGGACAATCTCAACCATTAATGCCATTTTTTGCTACCAACACATGCCCCCTGCCTTTTAGTGAACTAAGCGAACTAAAAGCACAACGAGCTAAAGACGACACCTTCCATATCAGCCTTTCTACACCTTTTACGCCATTTGCCACACACTTGGGAAATACCTTTTCAAGTATCTACCATTCAAAGCTCTTCGAAACCGCTCTCCTTGCAGAGATTCTAACACATATGCATTGCCAGAAGTGATTTCAGCTATTTTGAAAGGGCCTTCCCAACTAGGTGATCATTTACCAAACTTAGGACTCTTAGTGCCTAAGGGCAAAATTGTCTTCCAAACCAAGTCTCCTACTTGAAATGATTTTGGTTTAACCTTCTTATTGGAGGCTTTAGCTACTCTCCTCTTGTCTACTTCTATGGCTTCTAAAGCCTTCAATCTCTTATCGGTCACTTCTTCTAGGTTGTCTTTCAAAAGAGTTTCATACTCGTCGACCGATAAGCCATCTTTCCTTAACACTCTTAAAGAGCCAAGATCTACTTCTACAGGTAGAACGACTTCTTGTCCATATACCAACTCATATGGACTGACTTTGGTAGCACCGTGCTTTGCAATTCTACAAGCCCATAGAACCTTAGAGAGCACCTCATGCCACCTTTTAGGGAACTCTTCGATTTTCTTCCTAATGAGCTTAATCACGGTTTTATTACTAGACTCGGCCTGACCATTGGCCTGAGCATAGTAGGGCGAAGAGTTTATCAACTTAATACCATAATATTCGGTGAAGTCCCTCACTTCTTTAGAAACAAATGAGCTGCCTTGATCTATAGTGAGAGTTTGAGGAATGCCGAATCTATGTATGATATGCTTCAAGATAAAGTCAAGTACCTCGTTGTGAGTCATGTTCTTGAGAGGCACGATCTCGATCCACTTGGTGAAGTAATCTGTTGCCATCAACACAAATCGATGCCCTTTTGTGGAAGGAGGGTGAATTTGGCCGATGAAGTCTAAGCCCCAACCTCGGAACGGCCATGGCTTGACAATAGGGTTGAGTAATGAAGCAGGAGCTAACTGAATATTGCCAAAACTTCTGGAATGCCTCACACCCTCTATAATACTTAAAACAATCCTCAGTCATAGTCGGCCTGTAGAAACCCGCTCTTTTGAGCATCCAACTCATTTTCTGGGCCGACTGATGAGTGCCACAAAGTCCTTCATGGACTTCTCCTGTAGCCACCTAGGATCGTTCGTGGTCTAGACACTTCAACAATACTTCGTCAATGGTTCAGCGATACGGTGTGTCATCTATCAATACAAATTTAAACGCTTGTCGCCGAACCTTCCGATCAACCCTTTTGCTAGTGTCTCTCAAATACTAGATGATTGGAATTCTCCAATCGCTCTTATGGGCTTTGGAGGGTCTTGCTAGCTCACTCCCTGAAAAGGACTCTAGGCTACTGATTTTGGGGTGCCCCCCGAGCCCTTCTCGCATCTGCCGAAGCTTGGCTGGACTGGCCGTACAGAGTGTATCAGGCCGAAGCCCCCTGCCAGAGGGTCCGCGCTCCCAGAGGCCCTCACTGTGCGAAGGACTTTGGCTCACAGTCTCCAGTGTGCTAGACCCCTTAGTGGGCAGAGCACTCTGGTCTTGGGACCTCGGCGTGCGGTTGCCTCCGGCAGCCGGAGGGGTCCGACCCGGAGGGTGTGCCTGCCCGAAGTCACTGGCTTCGGCAGTGAGACCAAACATCAGCTTCTCCTGTACAGAAAATTTTCCTCTCCTGACTTGGTAACCAGATGCTTGCTGAGCCAAATCATTTGCAACCGAATTGGCCTCTCTCGACACATGAGAAATTTTGAAGTCATCTAAAGTAGCAATTATGTCCATGAACTTATCCAAGTAGCTGTTTAGCAAGCCATTAAAATATTGAGCACTCTTAGCCACTTGCTGTACTACTAACAGGGAATCACCATGTGCATGGACATGTTTAACTCCCATGGAATCTAACATCTCAAGCCCTAGCAGTAAAGCCTCATATTCATCTTGGTTATTAGTAGAAGGAAACTCTAAATGAGCCGAGGTCTCAAAGTGCGCTCCGCTAGGTGATATGAGTACTACTCCAATACCTCAGCAATTTTTGCAAGCTGAACCATCAAAGTAAAGTTTCCATGGCATTACTTCAATCAAAGCAACATTGTCGCTCCAACCGACGTCTATGTGGTGATCAACTATAAAGTTGGCTACGATCTGGCCTTTCATAGCTCTTAGGGGTTCATAGGACAAATCATACTCAATTAAACCATAAGCCCATTTTCCAATTCTTCCACTTAGAATCGGCTTTTGTAACATGTGTTTTATAACATCGGTTTGGCAAATGACAACACATGTAGTAGGGAGAAGATAATGGCACAATTTGGTGCACGCGTAGTAGAGTGACAAACACAAACGTTCCACAAACATGTACCTGGTCTCAACATCTAGCAGGCGGCGGCTCAAGAACGTGATGACGTACTCTTTTCCTTCTACTTCCTAGGTTAGCACGGCCCCGATCACGCTATCTTCAGCAGTGATGTATAGCCGAAACGGAATCCTAGCTTTGGGTGCTCTCACCACGGGCAGTGATGACAAGCACTCCTTGATTTTCTCAAAGGTGCTTTGCTGGCTTTCCCCCCAAGCGAACTCGACTTCATTCTTTAGCCGGAGTATGGGGACAAAGGCATCAATTTTTCCAAACAAGTTGGATATAAAGCGACGCAAATAATTCATCTTGCATAGCAACTTTTGCACGTCCTTTTTGCATGTCAGCGTCATAACGTTTGTAATCTTTTCAAGCCTCTTAGGACCAATATCTATGCCTCTTTCATGAATCATGAAACCTAAGAACTTACCTGCCGACACGCCAAAAGCACATTTGAGTGGGTTCATCTTTAAACCATACTGCCGCATTCTATCAAAAGCAACTTTCAAATCGGCTAAATGGTTTCCCATAGCGTACGATTTGACTACAACATCGTCAATGTAAACTTCTAACATAACTCCTAGCAAGTCATGAAAGATCAAGTTCATAGCGCGCTGATATGTGGCGCCGGCGTTTTTCAAACCAAAAGTCATAACGACCCACTCGAATAAACTGACAAAACCAGGGCATCGAAAGGCAGTCTTGTAGGCGTCCTCTTTGGCCATAAAGATTTGATTATAACCAGCATTGCCATCAAGAAAACTTAGTACCTTGTGTCCTGAAGCATCGTTGATCAGCATGTCGGCTATTGGCATTGGATACTCATCCTTCGGAGTGGCTCTGTTCAGATCCCTGAAATCAATGCATACCCATATCTTGCCGCTCTCTTTCTTCTCTATAGGCACAATGTTGGCGACCCATTCTACGTACCTACATGGCCTATTAAATCCAGCTTTGAGCAGTCGCTCTACTTCTACTTTAACTCGGTCATAGATGGCCGAGTTAAAGTGATGAGGTGGCTGTTTATAAGGCCTAAATCCAGACTTGATGGGCAACCGATGCTCCACAAGCTCGCGACTTAGTCCTGGCATCTCGCTATACTCCCATGCAAAACAATCAACATACAACCGAAGCAACTTTATTACTTCAGCCTTTTCATCAGGCTGCAAACGTTGGTTCACAAAAGTCGGCCTCGGGATGCTACCATCACCTATGTCCACTTTCTCTAAGGGATCGGCCGACGCAAAACCTTGTCCTAATTTCTCTACTTCACTAAAGTCTTCGATGGCATCGACAATACCATCTTTATTAGAATGATTCTGCTCTACACGAGATTTTAGCCAATCCAGATTGCTCTTGCTAGACATGACTATTAATACAAAAATAGTCGTGCTACACTAGCCGGCTTTACAGACACTGGTACAAAACATCCTCCGGATACGCTAACAAAATCGTATCCGGATACACTGGTACAGACACTGGTACAGACACAGACCATGCTAGATGAGTACAAAACTTCGGACATCTTTTGGGCCAAAGCTGTCCACACCACATGCCACGCCATCAACCGTCTCTACCTCCACAAGATTATCAAGAAAATGACTTATGCACTATTAACCGGTAACAAACTAAATGTCTCATACTTTAGAGTTTTTGGTAGCAAATGTTACATTCTAGTTAAACATCCAAGAAGCTCAAAATTTGCCTCTAAAGTAGATGAAGGCTTCTTGGTCGGATACGAGTCAAATGAACATGCCTATCTTGTATTCAACAAAACCACTAGTGTTGTTAAAGTCACTAGGGATGTGACATTTGATGAAACTAATGGCTCTCAAGTAGAGCGAGTTGATCCAAGTGATGTAGGTGATGAAGCACCTCCATGCGAGGCAATAAAGAACATGCCTATTGGAGACATTAGGCCAAGAGAAGATGCGCCTACAGAACAACAAGAAGATCAACAAGAGGAAAACCCCACTCAAGAACGAGCGGTATTGGAGGATGTAGTGCCCGGATTTAATAAAACCCAGACTTTATTGAAATTTTATAGAAAATCAATAATCACAAGATTTTCATCACACGATGACACACATACATCAAACATTTGTGGCTCGTAGCCCACATTATTACACAAAGGTAAAAATAAAAGAAACTATGAAAATAATAAACTCAATGAACATCTTCTCGAGGGTCGCTTCCCTGACTAGGTCGCTACTCCAGACCATCCTCATCGTAGTATGCCCCTGAAGTGGTTTTTCCAATGGGTGAGTACAAACGTACTCAACAAGCCACCGAGAAAATGCAATAATAATGCAAGGTAATAACAAAGGGAGGTAATGGTTTAAAGTGTGGAAAAGTACATTTTTATCTTGCAGCCTTTAATGTGAGTCAGGTTTATTCATACAAAATATTTAAATCATGGAGGATGCAACATATTCTAACTCGAGGAGTACAGTCATCCCTCCTCGCTCAACAGTCCTTACATGCCCAATCAATCATGCAACACTTATCAAACATAGACTAACTGTGGGATGTCACACCACTCGCCCTTAACCATGGGCTCGACTTTTTGAAAAGATTTAACTCTGATTAGAGGTGTATCACTGTACCCACAAGGAACTCATTCCAACACACCACAGTGTGTCAAATGACCCAAGTCATAGGAACTTATACCGAAATTGTTAGCATGAACCGCTCCAACTCAATGACACACACTGTAGGTTTTGCCGGCGTGCCGGCGCACCAGACCAATGTCGCGTCCTCTTTTGTGCCACATGGCCCAAGCCACTCGCAGGTGCTACATGCCCCTCTCCACATAGTGCCTTGGGTTGGAACGACCCATACCTCTAGTTAAGACTTACCCACTAGACTTGTGGTTGGTACGGAAGTGCTTTGCGATGAATCCCGCATACTGGTCCTTATAGTGCCTCGGGTGCGACTAACCAATGCCATCGCTTGCACCCGGAACCCACCATGCTAACTTATCAAACCAATTCCAAGACCAACAAAATACCAGGGGTGAGAGATATAGGGGATCATATATCAAAATCCAAGTACCTACAACTCGTTTTAAGCCTATAGCAGTTGTGTCGATACATTGGACACTTCTAATATTAATAAGTATACTAGTGACAAGGAATTCAGGCTCGATAGCATGGCTTGGGTTTGCACATCAAGGTCGGGAATCCTATAAATATAATGTAGGGTTATTCACTTGACTAATGCAAATATAACCTATGAGTTTTAGTGATATTTAATTGACAACTGGGCTCAATATGCTCAAAATGGGGTTGGTGACTTGCCTTGTTCAGCAAAGGTGGCAGGGTAAACTTGGAGGAAGTCTTCGTACTCCTCAACGACGTCATAATCTTCTTGTTACGGAAATCAAGAAATAAAAATCAATCAAAACAATATAAAAGCACAATACAAGTATATAAATTTTATTGGGTCAAATTGAAGGGGATAAAATATAAATCCTTTGAAATTAAAATAGGAATTTTTAGAGTTAATTTCAAGGAGTTATGGATTCTTGAAGGTACAAAATGATTTCCCAAATTCTATTTTAATCCCCAATTAAATAATGTAAAATGTTTAGTATAAACATATAAATTTTATTGGATGAATTTGAAGATAACAAAAATACAAGTTCTCTGAAGTTGGAATGGTAATTTTTAGAGTTAATTCCAAGGAATTATGAATTTTTGAAGTTAGGAATTCTTTTCTTAAATTTTATTTTAATCCCAATTAAATATTATAAAATATCCAGTGTAAACATATAAATTTTATTGGATGAATAGGAAGAGAATAAAGTTATAAACTTTCTGAAATTTGAATGGTCAAATTTGGAGTTAATTTGAGCAAGTTATGAATTTCTAAAATTTAAACTAATTTCTGGAATTTAATTTAAATCCTAATTCGGCTCGTGGTCCACGGTGGACTGGGTTCATGACATTGTGCTGTGGACTGGTGGGCTTTAAGTGAAAACGGACGGCTAAGATCTCTCGATACCCCTTCGTCGAGATCAAGCGGCTAGGATTAAACTGCAGATACGATTTAATCCTTACCGTTCGATCGCGATCGAGCGGCCAAGATCAGATTCGACACGGCACAGTATAACTATTGTGCCGGTCGTCTTCTTTGGCGATGGCCAAGTACGACAAGGTCTCTAGCGGTGACGACAGTGGCCTAAAGTTCGACCTAAGCCCACAAATGCGATGAGAATAGTGAGGGGTCCCGATGGTATCGTCGGCGAGGCTCAGGGTCGACTGGACGAGGCCGGTGACATGCGGGGCGGTGGTGATCTCTCGGGTCCTCATCGGCGACGATGTTTTGGCGCAGTTGAGCTCGAGTGAAGTGGTGGACAAGGTCGAGAGGGTGATGGGGATTACTCTAGTGGCGTCAGTGGGGTGAGGGGAGTACTCCGGCGACTGCGAGCGGCGGCTAGAGGCAGGATAGAGAGGCGGTGCTAAAACGGGCTGCTAACGCTCGTGCTTGGGCGAGAGAGGGCAATTGAGTGGTGTGGTGAACGCGGTGTGGCTAGGGACCTTTTTATAGTGCTCCGGTGAGGTTAACAGCTGCGAGAAAGGGGAAAACCGAGGGATTAATTTCCATTACTCTGGTGAGGTGTTAAACGAGATAATTATAGTGCTCTAGAGCATAACGGCGAGGGGATCCGAGGGCAATCAAACACGGGAGTAACAGGGATCATCATTCTGGCGTTTAATCAGAGCTTGGGCCCACGACGGCGGTGATCGGGACTTAACCATGGTGGACGGGGATCTCAGGCGCGCGAGGAAGACAAATACCAACAGGTGGGACCCACTGCTCGATGAGCGCGAAAGGATGATGGGGCTAACGGTCGGCACCGATAGGTGGGGCCGGGGTGCGAGCTGTGAGGGGAGGGGACTAACAGGTGGGCCGGGGTCTGGGTGAGACTGAGTGCGCCGACAGGTGGGGCCATCTTGTCAGTGAGAGGATGGCATGGTGGATGGGTTGGGTCGGCCGTGGAGAGAGAAAGGAGGGGTGCGGCCCATTAGCATTTAAATTGATTTTCTGAATAAAAATAATTGCAGAATTTGATTCTTAAATTATGGACTAACATCCAAGGTTGGAAAAATTTGTAAAAATTCCCAAAATTGTATCATGGCCTTAGGAACATAATATAATTTTTTCAGACCATGGTTTGAATTATTTCTCTAGATTCTATTTATTCAGGCATTTATGACTTTATGAAAATTACAGAGGAAGAAAAATAAACTCAAGATGGAGTTACTCAAGAAACAACTCAACACCCAAGAGTCCACCAAAGCATTCAACGAGACCATCCCATCGACAACATCTTAGGAGACATTCAAAAGGGGGTAACTACTCGTTCTAGAATTGCAAATTTTTGTGAATATTACTCTTTTGTGTCTTCTTTGGAACCTATCAAGGTGGAAGAATCTCTTGAAGACCCGGATTGGGTAATGGCCATGCAAGAAGAGCTCAACAACTTCAAGAGGAATGAAGTTTGGGAGTTGGTGGAAAGACCAAAGCAAAACGTAATTGACACCAAATGGGTCTTACGCAACAAGCAATACGAGCACGACATGGTCACAAGGAACAAAGCAAGGTTTGTTGCTCAAGGCTACACACAAATCGAAGGTTTGTATTTTGGTGAGACTTATTCACCCGTAGCTATGCTTGAGTCAATTCAAATAGTATTAGCCTTTGCTACTCACCATGATTTCAAGCTTTATCAAATGGACGTGAAAAGTGTATTCTCCTAAATGGACCAATCTCCAAATTGGTGTTTGTGGAGAAACCACCCGGATTTGAAGATACAATCCAACCCGACCACGTCTACAAGCTCCATAAGGCGCTCTATGGGCTCAAGCAAGCCCCTAGAGCATGGTATGAATGCCTTAGGGACTTTCTCCTAAGGAAAGGCTTTGAAATAGGCAAAGTCGATCCTACTCTCTTCATTAAGCATTTCAATGATGATTTGTTTGTTTGCCAAATATATGTCGATGACATTATATTTGGTTCTACTAACAATGATTTTTCTTGAGAGTTTAGTGAGATGATGACTAAAAGGTTTGAGATGTCCATTGATGGAGACTTGGGTGGCCCGATCTTTCGGTAAGAGAAGATAAGTTCGATTGGTGAGAGGAGATAAGTTCAATTGGGTGGCCCACGTAAAAACCTTTGTTATTTAGCTTCTTCACATTCATCTATAGCACAACGTAATAAAAAAGCATGTATATCATGATAGTATGAGGCAACACTTCGGCTATCTTGTTTTAAACATTGTAGTTTCTTTAATAGAATATCGGCATAATATGGAGGAACAAAAGTGTCTCTTAAATATTTCTTTAAGTCTTTCCAAGATTAAGGTATTTTATCATGTCTACAAAGATGTTTCCAATGATATGTAGCATCTTTAACTAACATTTTAGAGGCAGCCATAACCTTTTCTTTTTTTAGACAAGGTATACTTTTTAAATTTATTATCTACAGCTAGCTCCCATTGAATATATGCATGAGGATCATAATTTCCTTTAAAATAAAATATTGTACATTTGAACCTAGCTAGAATTTCATCACATAACACATATTTATCGTGTTGATCCCTCATGTGTCGATGAAGATGTCGATATTGAGTTTCACTATATCCTATCTCCTTGTGTATCCCTACCATGATTAGTAGTAGACAAGAAACATACAAATAATATGTACGCTCCTATTAACTACAAGATTGTGAAGGCACAAAGTCACACTCGCTCAATCCTATATCAATCTCTTACAAGTTCTTACCAATGCAAGCATGAAGGTGTTGTACACCGACTTAACCACAAACACCATGGAGATTAGATGTATCGATGTTTTGGAAAACACTTGGTTGTACAAGTTGTAGTCAAATATGTGGAGCTCTAGGTAGGCTGAAATATGAAGCAATGAAAACTAGAACCACATTAGCATAAGAAAATTGAGTAATTGTTCAACGTCGGTATTGTGTTGGTCCTAGGCTTGAATGTACTAGAGACGCGAACCTAGACACAAATGATACCACCAAACCGACAATGGTAGAACTAGCTTTCCTCCTCTTTTGTCACAAGTTTTATTTCTTCCCTTTTTTCTCTTTTCTATTTTTTTGGTGCAGCTTTTTTTTGAGTACCCTTCTGCCTTTTCTTTTTTTCTTTCTTTTTTTTAAGGAACAACAAATGACAAGGTAGGGTATACACAATCTCTTACTACAAGACTCCCGAGCTTTGTACAATCTAAGATAGAATACAAACGACTGAGTCTAAAGATGACTATAACATGAACATTAAAGATCTTATTGTAAGATTTCAAAAGTATAAAAACTCTCTAATCCGAGTTTGCATGTGCGAGATATGATAGTTTTAGTAACACCCGCACAGCCTGTCTAAATTCTACCCGAATTCCAAAATAACAAACTGACTAAAATAGACCAAAACACGGTGGTAAAAATAGTGACAAGAACTTGAAACTCTAAATGAATTAAACGCTAAGACCAGCAACTTCACACGACGATGCAACCAAAAACTCAAAAGCCGATATCAAACAGAACTAGTAAAAGGCTCAAAGAGGCTTGGATATCGGGTAATTTTTTTGTGTGGCTTTTTCTAGACTGTAGGAAAAAATGAAATAAAAACTCATCGAGCAACGAAAGCTCTTATACCACTTTATGGGGGCTTGGGTGGCCCGATCTTTAAGTGAGAGGAGATAAGTTTGATTGGTGGGAGACAACATTGACGACCCGACTACAACCGTACGAGACGTTCGTGTTGCGCCTTAGCGATCGATACACCAACTCCAAGGGTTATTGATCTTTTGGTGATCAACCTTGTTCATGCAAGCAATCAAAGAACGAACAAGAACAAGATAAACGAGCAACTACAATTGCTGGATATGAAAGACGCACAAAGGGTAGTTGGGGTTCTGAAACATGAAACCGGTGATTTAACTGATCACGGGTTTACACGGACAAGTAGCATTGGCTAAACTTTTATCTAATCAACATCCAAATTACAACTGAAGTATCTAGGAGTATTTATAGCCCTAGGGACGTCCCCAAAGTTTGGAAACTTATTACATATGGAAACTAATTATTTCCAACACAGAATTACTAGAAAAAAAACTTAGATCCTTAAGCCTTGGTCGGGATTCTTTTGGTGGAATAAATATATTATCTTCCATCTAGACATCCTCATATTTCCAAAAAGTCCAAGATCATCTAAATCGGAGCTTCCATGTGAAAGATATGCATGTGTGAATCTCGTGCTCTCCTTGAGTCCGAGTTTGAGTAACACACATTGTTTTGGTTATTGCAATCTCCTCGGATTGAATCTGGAAGTGTAGATGCATCCGTTGGAAAGAGGGTGTCTCAAGCTTTCCAAAAAGTTCACGATCATCCAAATGAGAGCTTCCATGTAAAAGTTATGCACGTTTGAATTTTTTATTGTCCATGCAGTCCGAATCCAACTCAAAAACGTGTAGAAGTTAATCTCCGATTTCTCTTGACACATAAATAACGTCCCAAAATTGTATATTATGTTTTCATGGCCTTGACTTGGTCCCCAATCAATTTCCATGATCTTCCATGCGCTTGATGTGCTCTTAACGTGTCGCTTGATACATGAAAGAATTTCTATAATTGAAAACAAAGCCAACTCATGGTGTAGCATCCTTAGCTCAAATATATAAAATGTAAATCTAATATAGAATGGATGAAACTTAGGTTATTTATTGTAAAGTATAAGCATGGTTATATCTGAGCTAGTGATGTCCTCATCTCTCCAAATTGGTGTTTGTGGAGAAACCACCTAGATTTGAAGATCCAATCCAACCCAACCACGCCTATAAGCTCCATAAGGCGCTCTATGGGCTCAAGCAAGCCCCTAGAGCATGGTATGAATGTCTTAGGGACTTTCTCCTAAGGAAAGGCTTTGAAATAGGCAAAGTCAATCCAACTCTCTTCATTGAGCATTTCAATGATGACTGGTTTGTTTGCCAAATATATGTCGATGACATTATATTTGGTTCGACTAACAATGATTTTTCTGAAGAGTTTAGTGAGATTATGACTAAAAGGTTTGAGATGTCCATGATGGGTGAGTTGAAGTATTTCTTGGGATTCCAAATCAAGAAACTTAAGGAAGGCACCTTCATTTGCCAAACAAAGTACATCAAGGACATGTTGAAGAAGTTTGGCATGGAGAGTGCGAAGCCTATCAAGACCCCCATGCAAACCAATGACCACTTAGATCTAAATCAAGAATGGACCGTTGTCGATCAAAAGGTATATTGTTCCATGATCGGTTCCCTTTTATACTTATGTGCATCTAGGTCGGATATCATGCTTAGTGTTTGTATGTGCACGAGATTTCAAGCTGCACCAAAAGAAATTCATTTGGTAGCTGTTAAGAGAATTTTGAGATATTTGGCTCACACTTCAAACCTAGGACTTTGGTATCCGAAAGGCTCAACCTTTGAACTAATTGGCTATTCGAACACTGATTATGCCAGTTGCAAAGTGGATAGGAAAAGTACATCCGAAACTTGCCAATTTCTTGGAAGATCACTTGTTTCATGCTCTTCCAACAAACAAAATTTTGTAGCTTTATCCATAGCCGAAGCCGAATATGTAGTAGCCAGTAGTTGTTGTGCCCAACTCCTTTGGATGAAACAAACCTTAAAAGACTTTGGGCTCAACATGACCAAAATCCCACTTATGTGTGACAATAAAAGTTCCATCAAAATAGCCAGCAATCCCGTCCAACACTCAAGAACCAAACACATTTATATTCGCCACCATTTCTTTAGAGACCACAAGATCAAGGGAGATATTAGATTAAGCCATGTGAGAACCAAAAAACACATTGATATTTACCAAGCCTCTAGATGAGCAACGGTTTTGTGAGTTAAGAACTAAATATCCTTGATTCTCATAACATAGTTTGAAATTCTTGCATATTAATGGTGCCCATGTTGAAAATTGGGAGAGTAAATTAATTGCTCTCCTTCTCACTTATTGGGCCACATTTTTAAAATAACTACCAAAATAATCTTTTGTATATTCCACGAGTATGTTGAAGTGTCAAATGCTATTCCATGCCTATTCCATTAACAATGTCATGCTTGTGATACGCTGAAAATGCCACTTTGGGATGATTTTGGTTACTTGTGCAAATTTATGGTAAATGACTGATTATATGCCATTCATGATAATTTTATGGTCATATCCATGTTTGAATTGTTTGTGGTGAAATATTGTTGATTTTCCCAAAAAGTTCATGGCACTTAGCTTTCTTTTAGCTAAGTTCAGTTCTTGGTCTAGGGCAATCAGAAGTTCCGAATATATATCGGAAGTTTGATTCTGGGGCTATTTGTGCGTTTTTGGTCATAACGGAAGTTCTGATATCATATCAGAAGTTCGGATCGATCGGAATTTTCCGATCCTCTTTAGTCTCGTCGGAAGTTTCGATCGGGACTTGGTATAAATAGTCCGAGGCGCCCCTCATTTCCTCTCTTCTCCTCTTTGGCTCCTCTCTCTCGCGTTCTCACCATATCCACCTCTCGTTTTTCTCTGTGGGAATTGTGGGATCTCTTTAGGGGGAGTCAAGGACGTCCTCCGGAGCGCCGATCCGCAAGTTTCCCCATCGATTCTCATCGTTTTTGAGGTATTTTGCTCAAACCCTAGTTTTGGGTCTCTCCTTGATTAACCATCTAAATTCCATTCCTTTTAGCTCAAAATTCTACTAGGAACTAGTTTAGGTGTAGCCTAGACACATTGTGCAGATCAAAATATTTTACGCATTTTTGTCGAGATCGGAAGTTCTGATCCATCGGAAGTTCCGATGCTATGGCAGCACACTGAATTTGGTTCTAATTTATTCCATTCCTTGCTGCAGTTGTTCCTATGGGTCGTGAGCGCCGCATGAAGGCTCACCGTGATCCTCAGCCCCGCCAGGATGATTCAGGGCCAGGGAGTGAATACACTCCCTCTGACCATGAGTTAGTTCCGTCTCCCTCTTCAGCGGCTAGGTCCAAGCACATAGTTAAGCAAAAGACCGATCCTCCAGCTGCAGTTCCTTAGTCCTTAGCTCGCCAAAGTGCTCAAGCCCCTCGCCCAGCTGATGTCATCCACGTCTAATCTAAGGGTAAAGAAAGTGCTCCAACTGACGGGTCTTTTTCTTGAGGATTGATGGTTTTAAAGAGGAAGCTTGTGTCCTTCCTGCCTGACCAAGTTAGGAGGAAGTGTGACTACTCTAGATTCTCCAATAGAGTAGCCAGAGATTGGAATGGAGATCCAAGGGGCTATGAAAGGGATGCACATGACTATAGATTCTATAACACCTTTCATGACAACTATTATCACTATGTGATCGATCCTCAGAAGAATCCTATTGCCAATATGAAGTGGATCAACTGGTCAAATCTGAGGAAGAAGAACCATCTAGTGCTGAATGAAGTGATAAGGGCTTGCAAAGACAAGCATCTGTTTGACTTGATGGGATTGAAGAAAGACTGGTGTGAAGAGGTCGTCTGTCAGTTCTATACTACCCTCTTCTAGACCATTGAGGATGATGAGCCCACTTATCACTGGAGGATTGAGGGAGTTGATTATGAGGTCTCTATCTCAGACTTTGCCATCATTCTTCGGCTTGACCGGAATGACCTCAAGTGTCACCATCTGGACCTAGAGGAAACTCTAGAAGCAAATCATGTGAGGTATCTCTATGAGTCAGAATGTCTTCTGGGGATGACCAAGACACTTCTCCCCTTCTTCGAGGTACTGAACAACATGTTCAGGAAGACCTTGCTGCCCAAGCAAGGGGATGCCACCCATCTATTGTCCAATGCCAAAAATCTACTGAGTGCTTTGAGGGAGGATCAACCTCCATTCAGTGTGGCTCACTTCTTGTGGAGTGAAATTTGGAACTGCTCCGTCACGCCCAAGAGGAGTCTTATCAATGCTCCCTATATTCAAAATATCATCAACATTGTCACTCACCTGAAGATGGTCACAGAAGTGGAGCACTGTGACATCACTCCTAGAGCGCCCAAGGCTCCAGTGCCAGCTTCAGCTCCTGCTTCAGATCAAGCTTCTCTAGTGTCATCTTTCCCTCTAGCCCTGTTCAGTGGTCAAGCCTCTGGATGTAGATCCTCTCCCTCCTCGTCTCCCATCAAAACGATGCTCTCGAAGATCTTCACCATGTGCCATGGTATCTCAGTTGCCATGGATGCTCAGAGAGAGGTATCAAGGGAGATCTACTAGACTGTGAATGCAGCTCAGGAGCGTGTCGGGGAACCTCCTTTGGCCCCTTGTCCTGCTCGATATGATTAGTTTGATGCTACCGTAGGAGCGGAGGTCAGTGATGATCCATATGCCTACTTCTTTGGTGCTGCAGACACCATTCCTCAGCAGCCACCTCAGCCTCAACCTTAACCTCAGTTTTCAGCCTTCGAGGAGGCTTTCGGTAGTGGCGATGATGATGAGAGTGTCTCTGTGTGATCCTCTTATTTTCTTTCTTTTTGGTATCTTTGATGCCAAAGGGGGAGAAAAGTCAAAGAAGTAAAGTTAGTTTAGTTAGTTTTCTTATCTTTTCGTTTCATGAACACTTGGGTTGTAATAATGTTGAACCACTATTTACTCTATGTTTGTGTATGACGTGGATGCGTCAAACTTTCATGGATGCTTAATTTGCTTCAAGTTTAATATTAATCGTTATGAACTTGTGATTTATGGCATATATGATATAATTGTGATGAATTGTGAATCTCTAATGTGATTAGTTAGAGATGCCCTAAATGCAATATGTGTTGCTTGTGAACTTGTGCATACATTTAGGGGGAGCTAAATTGTCAAATTTGCATCTCTTGTAATAAGTTTATCACTTCTTTGATCATGTTGTCATCAATCACCAAAAAGGGGGAGATTGAAAGTGCATCAAGGTGCATCTTGGTCCCTATTTTCTTTTGGTGTATTAATGACAATATTTATCAAATGCTACTAATTAAGTTGCTAAGATTATTGCAGAGATTTCACAAGAAAAACAATTTCCGTTGAAACAAATTTGGAGAAGAAGCTCCATTTGGTCCAAATAGGCTCAAAGGTTAAAATTATTATTTTATTCTTCACATTGAGTCTAGGATCTCCATACTATTAAGAGGGATGCATTTGGGTTTTGTTCCAAAACTTTGTGCTCAAAGAAAAACCATTTTTGAAAGATTTTTGGACAAGTTCAAACTGAGATCTAGAATTTTTATACTGATCGAAACTTCCGGTTTGGATTGGAACTTCCGATTTGAGCTCTTGGGTTAAAAATTAAAATGCATCGGGACTTTCGGTTTGGATCAGAACTTCCAATTTGAACTCTCATCCTTGAATTTATTTTTTCATCGGAACTTCCGGTTTGGACCTGTACTTCCGATCTGAGCTCTCGGTCTTGAATTAATTTTTTCATCAGAACTTGCTCCCAAACTCTCTCACTTGCAAACCCTAACTCTCATTCTCAAGCTCTCTTGTGATTCAAGGCTAGATCTAGTGCAAGTATTTGCAATTCGCCTTGAGAGCGTATTAGAAATCTTCTCGAGCTTTTATTGCTGCATCTTTTGAGAAGATTTCCATGGGTTGCTTTTGTTGATTTTGTTGGATTTTGTTGCAAATCTTTGAGCACAAAAGTTTGAGTTGGCAAAATCTTCAAACACATTTGACTCTTGGAATATTCGTTCTCCTAGACGGCTAGGAGTCACTCCGTGAGCAACCAAGGAGTTTGCGGTTGCTCGAAGAAGTTTGTAAAAACTTTCCCTTGGCTTTGACAAGGAACCGAAGAGAAAAACCAAGTTTAGCGAAGGCTAAGACTTGGTGAGGAAAGGGTTGAAAGAGACCCGACCTTTCGAGGTCCCTCAATGGAGACGTAGGATCGGTGGATCTGAACTTTGGGAAATATATCATTTGTCTTGTGTGCTCTTGTGTTCATATTTCTTTTAGGGTTCATACTAAGTCGAACTTTATTATCACCCGGTCTGTCTTTTGACATATATCTAAAGAAACTCCCTTTGTTAAAGTTTCTCCTAGTATACTTGCGCACACTTCTATTCAAAAACTTTTTCTAGAAAACAAGTTTTTGATTTCGTCGATTTCTATCTACTGATCGGAACTTCCGATACATATCAGAACTTTCGATCCATCGGAAGCTTCAGAAAATCCGATAGATCGGAACTTCCGACAACACTTCGGAACTTCCGATCATGCATTTTCTCATAACACTATTTTTCCGCAAGAAATTTTTATATTGCCTATTCACCCGGTATGCCTTTCTATTTGTTGCATATCCAAGGAGAAATCCTTCATCACAACGACTTTAAAATTTTGTTAGTCTAACACTTTTTCTATAAATATAATATTTGCAACCAAAAACACAAAAATATGAAATATTTGGCTTTCTTACAATCAGAAGTTCATATGATGTCTTTTTCAAAAGGTGATGTATGTAAAGACAATTAAATGCATGGCAAGCGGTATTAATAGCTTCCGCCCAAAATGAGTCGGAGAAACTATACTCATCAAGTATAGTTCTAGCCATCTCAATTAGGGTTCTATTCTTTCTTTCCACAACACCATTTTGTTATGGAGAATAGGTGGCAGAAAGATCATGTTTAATGCCGAGATCATCACAATAATCCTCAATATTATTATTCTTAAACTCAGATCCATTGTCACTCCTAAATTTTACAATAGAAAAGCTAAATTTCTTTTGGGCTCTTTTGCAAACTTTTTGAAAATCTCGGAGGTTTTAGCCTTGTCATAAAAAACGAAAACCCAAGTATATCTTAAGTAATCATACACATTCACAAGACAATAGCTATTACCATCGATGCTTTTATAAGTTGTTGGACCAAATAAATCTATATAAGAAGCTCTAGAGGTCTAGAAGTGGACATAACGCTTTTGCTAGGGTGCGAGCAAGCAACTTGTTTTCACACTTGACAAGCACTACAAAGTTTATCTTTTTCAAATTTTATATCTTTTAAACCAACAACTAAATATCGTTCTAAAAGCTTGTATAATTGACTCATCTTTACATGAGCAAGTCTTCTATGCCAAAGCCAACCCAAGGAGGTTTTATCCATCAAACAAGTTTTTAAATTTGCATCACTTGAAGAAATATCCACCAAATAAAGATTTTCAAAACGAAAGCCTTTGAAAACTAAGAAGTTATCATGGATACAAGTTACAAATACTTCTTGAGAATTAAATGTGCATGAAAGGCCTAAATCACATAGTTGAGCAATAGATAACAAGTTAAAATTTAAGGTATCAACTAGTGAAACATTTGAAATGGAGAAATCATTTTAAATAGCAATTTTACTTAAACCTATTACCTTCCATTTGCTATTATCGCCTAAGGTCACCTTTTCTTGATCTTTGGCACCAACTTCAAATGCGGTGAACGTCTTCCTATCACCAGTCATGTGTTAAGTGCACCCACTATCAAGCACCCAATGTGATCCTCCAGTGTGGTAGTTCACCAACAAAAAAATCAAGCCTTTTTAGGTACCCAAATCTTTTTGGGTCCTTGTAGGTTAGTTACCAAAATTTTGGACACCCAAATAGATTTCTTCTTCTCACCCAAAATAGGAGTGTCTATGAACTTAGCATAAATATAACCATAATTTTCTCTCCTAAGCATATAGTGAAAATAAAAAACACCATATTTAAGAATCTTACCAACCGGGCATTCACCAACCATATTCCCAACTTTATGGCATTTATAACAAAATTTACCATTACTCTTAACAAATCTTGGAGCTCGGTTGGAAGGCTTTTTGCCCTTATTAGGAACAAACCCAAGCCCATCCTTGTTAAAGGAGCACCTTTGCTCACTTAAGATTTTGTCAAGAGTGCTTTTACCCTTGAAGCACCTTTCTAAGCTTTTACTTAGGTTGGCCACTTTCTTCTTGAGCTCATTGTTCTCAACAATTAATAAGGGATCACAAGATGATAATGTATTATTAGAACATAGTGAACCATCATTATTAGATGAGCATGGCATTGCAAGCAAGTCATCACATGAGGTGGATATACTAGCCTTAGTTGTAAAGCAATTTACGACATCAAGAAAGTATCATCAAGAATTTCACAAGTAATGCCTACATCCACCTTGGGCTTATTGAGTGTAGAGGCAAAGAGGGTTTCATGAGCTTCCTCAAGCTTCTCATGAGACACCAAAATCTTCTCATGAGAAATTTAGCTCCTCATATTTTTCCACTAAAGAATCATGGTATTTCTTTAGGAATTTAAACTTGACCCTCTCTTTGCCACTCAACTCATTAAGCTCCTCAAGCATTTGTGATAGATCATCATATGACATTTCATCTTCACTATCATCATTTTCACTAACACAAGCGGATTTTACCTTGGTACTTTATTTTGCCATGAGACAAAAAGGAGAGTATAGTGATGAAGCCTCCTTGATTGCAATACCCGTCATTTTCTTCTTTCTTGAGTTTGACTCACAACCGGAGTCAGAGCTTGAGGAGGAATCAGAGCTATCTTCATTTGAGTCCCATTCTCCCACAAAAGCTTCATTTTTGCCCTTCTTCTTGTTCAACTTCTTGAAGAGCTTTTTCGTTCCACTCTTCTCTTTATTCTTCTTCTGAGACTTTTCATCTTCACTTTCTTATTTGTTGGGACACCTTGAGGAAAAATGACCCTTCTCATTGTACTCATAACACCTCACATTTTTAAGGCTCTTCTTGTTTGACATCTTATCACCATTATTCTTGAAAGAACATGAGGAGTTTCCTCTCTTCTTCATGAACCGGTTGAACTTCTTCATGAAGAAAGCCATCTCCTCATCTTCGGTATGACCATCACAAGAAGTGTCTTCTTCCTCTTCACATTTCTTCTCTACCTTGGCCTTCAAGGCAATACTCTTCTTCTTAGATGAGGAATGATCCTCGGTCCTTCCCTCAATTCTTTTATTATTGTAAATCTCATTTGTGTTGATTGTTGCCAATAGAGTTGTGGGAGTTAAACTTGACATGTCCGAGTTTATGAGGAAAGTTACCAATGTGTCATACTTCTTGGGCAAGGCACTCAACATCTTTTGGGCAACCTCCAACTCATTGTACTTGACTCCAACACCCTTCAGATCATTGACAATCACATTAAGTCTTGCATACATCTCATTGACACTTTCATTTGGTAACATGGTGAATGTTTTATAATTTATTTGGGGATAGTGTGACTTCACATTCTTCACACTAGTTGTTCCATCATGAATGTCTTGAAGTGTGACCCAAATGTCATGTGCCGTTGGAATATTGCTTATCCTATTGAATTCTTCGACACATAAATAATTGAATAGAGCATTTGTAGCTTGGGTATCTAGTTGCATATATTTCTTGTTTTGAGAGGTTAGCATAGTCTTGTCTTCAACATCAAATCCTATTTCAACAATACGCCAAATCTCAAAGCTCATGGCTTTGAGGTGAGCGGCCATACGAATTTTCCATATAGAATAATTTGTGCCATCAAAGAAATGACCCTTGCCTACGTTATGCACCACCTCATCGGACATCTTCTCTCTAGATGGTAAAGCCTAAAATGAAAGACCAACCTCTAATACCACTTGTAGGATCGATGTACCGACTAGAAGGGGGTGAATAGGCGGTTTTTAAAATTGATTTAACTTTAATTTGAACTAGACAAATTTTAATAGATTTTCTTTTCAAGACGAAAGACTCTAGAAATAAATGAAGTATAAACTAAGTCTAAAGGTTTTCAACCTAGGGTGACAAGATCAAATTATTCTAAGAAAGTAAATTGCTCAAATTAAATTTCTCAAAGTAAAGTGGACAAGAGACAACCAAATTTTATCCCGAGGTTTGGAAAATTGCCAATTACCTACGTCTTCGTTGAGGCGCGCTTCACTTGTCCTCTCTCTTCACCAAGCCACCGGATTCCTCAAGGAGGAATGAGCTTGATGACGAGCTGGCACCGAAAGTGCAACTCTTGGGCCTCTATCACTAGTGGTAGCTCTTCTCCACTTCGGATAGACGAGCTCTGGCCTTCACAATCCTCCGGGTCTTCTCCAAAACCTCCTTAGAGAGATCACCGGGTTTTCCTCCAAGCCATCTAGGAGGTGGCAACCTCCAAGAGTAACAAGCTGCAATCAAAGCTAAGAGGATATGATCAAGTGCCAAGAAATGCAAATGCAACTCAATTACCGATCACTTGATCACGCTTTTCTTCCCAACCACACTAGTGCTCAATTTTAGTGCTCAGTTGGTGGGAGAGACTCTCTAGTGCTCAAGTATGCTCAAATGAATTCCAAAAGTGTAGCAAAGGAGTCGTAGCAAAGGTTTATATAGCCACACACACAAGCACTAGCTGTTATACTAGTTAGGTGGCTCTCTGCGCATTGTCGGTCTGATCGCCCATTTTGGGCTAGTCGGACTGACCCCCTTTTAACGGCTAGAAAACTAGCCATTTTGCTGACGTAACAGGGTGACTCGGTCTGACCAGCCATGCTGGCCTGGTCGGACTAGCCTTACCCGGTCTGACCGGCCATTGGCTCGGTCAGACCGATAGCCCCTGTTTCGGCTCTGTATCGCTCCACAAGAAAATCCCGCATGCCCTGGTCGGACAGGCCCCTGGCCGATCGGACCTCCCAACACAGGACAGTCTGACCGCCCAACATAGGCTGGTATGATCGGACCCCCTTGGCCGGTCAGACTGCCAATTCCAGGCCGGTTAGACCGCTACACAAAAACAACACTTTGCAATTTTTGTAACTCTCGCTATTTTGTAAGTTTTGTAATTTTAACACGTGATCAAAAGCTACTATATTCAATGCAAATTGGCACTTGAAAATCAACTCATAACCAAGATGCAAACCCCTCTTGATAGTACGGCAAAATAAAAATAAATACAAGCATCTCGATCAATTTCTAGTTTCCTCAATCCTTTTTCCGTCACTTTTCATCACGTCAAATTTTCGGGGTTTTCCATCTTGTGATCCATTTGCGTGGGACCTAATCATCTCCTTCACACTTAAGAAAAATATTAGTCCACAAGCGCCTGTTATTAATTACAAAAACTCACATGGGGCCAAGATCTTCAGCGTCCATTATATATGGTCTTTTTTATGGGTGCGGTGCCTGGTGCTAGTTCTATGGCAAACTCTATCTCTCTGTCTAGTGGCATTCCAGGTAACTCTTCCTGAAAAACTTCAGGGTATTCATTTACTATTGGTACTTCCTCCAAACTAATAGCTTGGACATTATTCAACATGAGCTGCTGCCTAGAATTCCCTCCGAAAATATGTGTCACATCTTTTCCTTAGAGGTTCACTAGGGTTACTGTCCTTTTAGAATAGTTTATATGACCATGGTACTTGGACAACCAATTCATTCCAAGGAAGGTCTAAACCTTGATTAGGGATTATAATGGGGTTAACAATAAATGTCACTCCTTGAAACTCTAGGCTCAACTTGGGATAGAACTAGTTTGCCCTAATTATCCACATTTTTTCTTGAAATAAAGGAATGAGAACCACTAGAATCAAATAATACGGTAGTCAGTACTAGATTGAGTAAGAACATTCCCATGACCACTTCTGGAGCTTCTTGAGCGACGTTAGCTTGCACAAGGTCCACTCTTCCTCTACCAAAATTGTTGGTGGCCTCGAAGGTTGGAGCACTAGCAACGAGTATAGCTCTAGCTTGACTTGCAGGTGGGGCACGAGTAGTACACACACTTGAACGAGCAGGGGTTATGTTACCTTGATTTTGTGGGCAGTTATGAGCTATGTGTCCATAATTGTGATAATGGAAGCATTATATCCTGGCAACTGAAGTGAAACTCTTGGCAGATGGAGTGAATGAAGTAGAATTATGTCCTCTGAGATTTATGTGGGTTGTCCTTGGTGGAGGATTTTGGAGGTAGCGAGGAGTTGGTGGACGGTATGTAGGTTGACTGGTATGATGGGTGAAATTGCTTGGCAGAGGTCGGTGGAAAGTTGTGTGTTGGGATTGGGATGACTAGCTCAAATGAGGGTGAGAGATACACCGAGAAGAGTTGCCTTGCTGGAAATTCATACACTTACGGAAATAAACTGCCTCCTTTCTAGCACTTTCTATTAGGATGGCTTTATTGACTAGTGTTTGGAAGTCTAGAAAATCAAGTCCTACCAACTGAACTCTCAAATTTGTATCTATCCCTTTTAGAAACCTTCTAGTCTTCTTTTTGTCTATGTCCACTTCATCACTTGCATATCTAGACAATCGAGTGAACTGGTTGAGGTTCTCAGTGAGGCTAGATCCACCTTGGCAAAGCCGGTCAAATTCTGCCCTTTTAAGCTCTAACATGTTATATGGAATATATGCCGCTTTGAAAGCTTCTGCAAACTCAGCCCACTCAATGTTGGCAGCATTAGGCATGGAATGCCCTAAAATTTTCCCACCAATTTGTGGCGTGACCTCACAGCTGGTGAGTAGCATAAAGCACTTTCTCAACTGGGTTACATTATACCAAGTCTAACTTCCTCTCTACATCTCTAAGCCACTCATCTACATCAATAAGTTCAGCTGTTTGAGAAAATTCTAGCGGGGGAGAACAGAGAAATTTTGTCAACTTGGGTCGCCCTTGTTGTGGAGCTAGGTGGGGTGCTAACTGCTGTTGCAAGACAGCGAAACCTTGAGCCATGCCTTGAAGAACTAGAATTTGTGCATTTTGAGAGTGTGGGATCAGAATGGCGACTAGAGGGGGGTGAATAGGTGCCTCGACAAATTCCTGTGAACCAGATGGCCTTTTCAAATCACCCAACGCACCTCTAAAATATCAGATTCAAATTTAAATCAATCAGTGCAAATCAGAACAACACAATCTTTTCAAATTCAAAATTCAGTTTTGTTCGGAGGTTGAAGTGTCGAAGCACTTTGTTGACAATTGATATTCAGAACTACAATGAGTTGATCGAAAACTGTGTGATCGACAGAGTTAATTCGATAACTGAAACTTCAAAACAGACTAGATATTCAGAATACTACTTTACCAATTTCAAATGATACTCTAAACCACACTTGACACAAAAATGAATAAAAATGACTAAAGATTCAAGATCAAGAACTATTTGTTAAACTAGCTATTAGAGACTAAAGCATAATAAACTATCAAAAGTGAATATATTCAAGCTCAACACATAATTTCAGCATATTCAAGAATGGACCAAAACACGTAATCTGAAATAGATAATAGAATTCTGACAGTGAACAGTGGATTCAGAGAGAATATGTACTTAAAATTTATAGCAATTAAGAAATCAAAGATTGACTGAATCAATTTAAACTAATCTGAAAACAGATTTCAGTTTTATAAAAGATTTCAAAACAGAAATGTAGAAGCTAAAACAGATTAGTTCTGACCAATTTTAGTTGAAATCACTGTACTTCTGTAAATTTCTTGCAGATGAACAGTAAGTACACATATTCTGATTCTAACTTCAGGATTTAGCAATTTCAATAACAAAACCTTACTGCAGTATATTCAAGATGAGTTCAATCGATATTCTAAAAAACACTGGATAATGAACAGTAGTACTCCACTCAAAACAGAATATAGAAAAGGACTATCTAAAAGCCTTCAATTCAAATTACCTCAAACATGTTTTAGATTCAATTTCAGTACAAAATTATGCTGAACATCACCATGTTGAATGTAGAACAACAGTGATCACAATATACATGTTCAGCACAAAGGTCAGTTTTAGTTGAAGTAGTAAATAAACAGAAAATATCAGTTCTGATAAACTATGCAGTGAAAACTTGGAGAAGTTTAGACACAACTGATTTAGAGAGGAGTTTCTCAAGATTTCAAGAGTTGATCTCAGATCATGTTTGACAAATACCTAACTGAACACATTTGATACAGACTCATGACTATGGACAATAGACACTAAATAGTGAGAGACTGAACAAACTACAGTTAAGATGAATTTAGAGATTTGCACAAAAGCTGCAAGTTCAGTGTTGAGTAAAACCAGTTCAACTAGAATTACTGACTTCAAAAAAGAAATCAGATTAGATAGATTAGAGTTTTGATTTCAAAGTTTGTTCAAGATCCAAGTGAACTTTTGATTAATTCAGTTTCACTAACTTTGATTCTGGAATATTCAAATTAACAAATTTCAGACAACAACATTACTACTTCAGAATAGAACAAAAACTTCACAACAATTTTTGTGCAACCAAGCTGTTAACCAAAAAGAACATACTGCCTTGAATACTTGAGTGAATTCTCAAGGATTCAAATAGGACAACAGAAATTTCTTGTCAAGTTCAAAATTCCAATACTCAACCAAATCTCAAACTAATTAACTCTTATTCAGCCAAAGCAAAATCAAAAATCAGGAAGGCTTTTAGTTTCTTCAAAACATAATCAAAAAATTTACACACTCACATCATCAATCATCTACATAAAAGCTTAGCTATACCCATGACAAGGAAGAAAAATAATTCTGCCAAAGTTTAAGAAACTTACCAGATGAAGAACATCAGTTTTATCTTCTCTTCAGAACAAGTTTTCTTGAGCAGACTAATCTCCTCCACAGATGATTTCTTGACTGATTGCTTGAAGATGATCCTCATGATCAAACACGCAAAGCCAGAAAAATACTACTGCAAGATCAGATCAAGCAAAGCAGCAATACAAATCACACAGAGAGCACACATCTATTTCGGCGCAACAAGTTTCAGGATTCCAGGATGAAGAATAGTGTTTTCGAAAACGAACAGTGTTTGCAGGAGAACAAATCTGACGATGAACAACATACTTCACAAAATTAAAATCCAGGAATGGAAAATTTCAGGAGCAAAAAGGAATCAACAAGTAATCAGCCAAAAAAAGCAAAATTTTGGTTCTCTTTCCCCTCAAAAATAAGCTACCAACTCCTTAGGTATAAGGCCCATTATATAGCCATACCCTAAGAGCCAACTTTACATATGAGTCCACCTACTTTTCAGATTTATACATAAGGACAAGACCCAATTTCAGAAATAGAAAACCTGAAAATAACTCTCCTACTTGACTCAAAAAGAAATACAACTTGACTCAACCTTTTAATATATTTTCAGAACTTGACAATTCTAAAAATATACCAAAAGTTTACACTATTAAACTGAAATACTCAAATAAAACTAAACTCCTATTTATTGTATTTGAAACATTTAGTGATTCGACGGTTTTCAGCAAAAACCGATAAAGCCTCCCCTGATCGTCGATGATCGTCATTAGTCCGCGAACTCGACTGCCAGCAAGTCTCTCCCGCTCTCGATCCCTCGAGTTGTTTTGTCACTTGAACTGGTTTCCCTTTCGCTGACTCAACCGACGCTTTGTCTTGATCAACCTTTAACTCATGTCCTGCTCGATCTCCATGCGTACATCTGACTCCACTCTCGACTTCGACTGACACCCTCGGCCATCTAGCATTAGACTCCCTGTCTAACCCTGATCCCTTGCCATCGACAGTTGACGAGTAAATCAAGCCTGCACACACGAGACAAACACAGACACACACGCATATCCAAACATCCAGACACAAACTCATGACAAATCCTGTCAATCACTCATCATAACCATGAACCATAGTGACAAACCTCACTATGTTCCTCAATCTCCCCCTTGATGAGTGCATTGACAACTCAAGATCAAAAGAAGGTTAAAGAAAAAATTCAGCACACAAGTGACCATGAAAGCTCTAAAGAGAGCAAAATGAAGAAACATGTCACTTGCCAAATGATAAAGCAAAAACTACCTCAAAAGCTCAAAAAATCAATAAATTCACCAAAAAGCTCAAGTACTCTCCCCTCTTTGGCAATGCAGACATCAAGATAGCCCCATGAGTTGAGAGAGTAAAGTGTACATGCAATGCTTCCAGAATATGATTAAGTCCAATTACAGTACAAACACTTATTGTGCCTCACAAACTGTCCTAGCTAACTGTATGACTAGCTTGAACGTACACAATCCAAATATCAATATGAGCAAGCATTTTGATGTTTAAGCAAATAAAAGCATCCCTACCGAGGCTAGCATACTAGATATGGCAAGGTAAGAGATACAAAAGCTAGTAAAAATAGACTCGAAAAGCACATCCCACTACAAGGAGCTGCAGCAAACTTGATATGCGAGAAAAATTAAACTTTTTATTATTATTTTTCAATTCCAGGGGTTATTTGCAAGTCAACCTTATCCTAACCGATCAAGCCAAGACTAGGATAAACCATCGGAAGCTTAAGGCATTGATCATGGTATACACTTCAATGTCCCAGTTCAAACCAAAGTGCAATGGTAAGCAGTCTAGAACAAAGTAGTGCGACTACGCAAACACACATGGATCTTTTCAATTTTATCACAACTTCAGTAATTTTTTTGTTTCATTTTCATCTTGGCCATTCTTCAATTTTTCCATTTTTTATTTTTTATTTTTTTAAGCATAACAAGATCAAGTTTCTTAAGAGCATCCAAGTGAAAAGGACAAAGCTATCAAGTAAGTAATGAATAGCAAAAGCACCCTAGCCTATTCATGCTAGTTTCTAGACTTTGTAGTGACCATTTTCAAATTTTCACAAAGAAAAGTCATGCTCAAGACATATAGATAGATGAGTTCATTCTAAGCATAATCAAATAGGAATATAAGACAGAAATGTAAAGTGCACACAAAAGCATGTACATGTGAAAGCAATTAATCATATTTCAGAAGCATATGCAAAAGTACACAACTTCCCCTCACATGATGCCATAAGGATGAAAAATGCCAAGCTCTCCCCTAAAAAATGCAAAACGAGAAACAGTGAGAGGTTTGGTGAAAATATCTGCAAGCTGATTTTGAGTATCGACAAAACGCAATTCAATATCTCTTTTTTCATTGTGATCTCTTAAAAAGTGATAACGCACGTCAATGTGTTTGGTCCTAGAATGTTGTACTGGGTTGTTTGCTAAACTGATTGCACTTGTGTTATCGCAAAACAATGGAACACGTGAAAAATCCAACCCAAAGTCCCACAAAGTAGAAACCATCCACAAAATCTGTGCGCAATAGCTAGCGGCAGCTACATATTCAGCCTCGGCTGTAGACTGTGCCACACTAGACTATTGGCTTGAAGACCAACATACAAGAGACGAACCTAGAAAATGACATGTCCCAGAAGTACTCTTGCGATCAATACGACATCCAACAAAGTCAGCATCAGAAAAACCTCTCAAGCATAATGAAGATGATGCAGAGTACCAAATACCAAATTCAAGAGTGTGCTTGAGGTACCTTAGAATGCGCTTGACAGCTTGATGATTTGAAGCCCTGGGAGAAGCCTGATAACGAGCACACAAACACACAACAAAGTGTATATTCGGCCTCGTAGCCATCAAGTAAAGAAGGGAGCCGATCATGCTGCGGTACTCCTTATGGTCCACTTCTTCTCCATCTTCATCTAGATCAAGTGCAACAGATGTACCCATCGATGTAGCAAGAGGTTTTGCATCTGACATGTCAAATCGTTTTAGTAGGTCTTTAGTGTATTTTGTTTGATGGATAAATGTTCCTTGTTTGCTTTGCTTTATTTGCAAACCAAGGAAGAAAGTCAGCTCGCCCATCATCGACATCTCGAATTCCCTGCTCATGGATTCAGCAAACTCGGCAACAAGACTATGAGATGAACCACCAAATATTATATCATCAACATATATTTGAACGAGTAAGAAATCTTTGCCATGCATGAGAGTGAAAAAAGTCTTGTCAACTGAGCCTATTTTATACCCGTGCTCAATCAAGAATGTACTAAGGCGGTCGTACCAGGCCCTCAAAGCTTGCTTGAGCCCATATAGAGCTTTGTGAAGTTTAAAGACTCTATGAGGGTACTTGGGATTTTCAAAGCCAGGAGGCTGCTTGACATATACGTCCTCTCCTATGAAACCTGTTGGACCGGAAACAGCGACCAGAGGGGGGGGGGGGTGAATGAGAGCTTTTAAAAATCGGGCTAAAAACTTAGCCTTCGGGTTCAGTTCTGTCTCCTGCGGAACAGGCTTCGAACACTACCTTCGAAGGTCTGGTTCGGAGGTACTTCGACACCTTCGAACACAGGCTTCGGAGGAGCAACAGTTCGAAGCCAAGAAGACTTCGCTCCACTAACAACCCTCGAAAACCAACTCTGCTAAGTCAGTGCAGGCTCCGCACACAGGGTGCTTCGAGCAGACTTCGCACTTCACCCTTCGCAAGAGTGGACAGCCCTCTGAGGACTTCGACCAAGTACTTAGCGACAACAACTGGTGCTGGGCTTCGTACGCGAAGGTCTACACGCACACAAAACGGACTACGCTAAGGGCTTCGACACAGGAAGCAAAACGGGATACAACCAGGGCTTCGCTAGTAAGCAGCGAGGTCTTGCCTCGTGTTACACAGAGCGACAGCACACTGAAAAACACACTTCGCGAGAAAAACACCCTTCGCCAAGACAGGCTTCGGTGAACTAAAAACTAGCGAGGTATGCAATACGAGCTCAAGCAAAAGCACACAGACGCAGGGCTTCGCCGCTTGAACAAGGAACACAAAATATATTGAACTCTGGATGAAAACCAGCGAGGTATGTGTACAGGAGCTCAACAGTAAATGCTCAAAGTGTTCTTGAATGTTACCTACCGAGCCCCCATATTTATAGCCCATGGATTCATCCTAAGGAAGTGACTACTTTACCCCTAGGGTTTACATTCATTTTGTCTCTTCAGAACTAAGGGGTACAAAAGGTAGTCCACCTTTATTCTGGAGGCTTCTCTGTCAGCTGCAGAGGTAACAGTGTCAGCCTTTTTCAGAACAGACAGTGTCAGCCTTTACAGTGTTGACTTCTGGAACCTCCCTTCGCACCGGAGGGTGCGGTACCTTCGGCGAGAAGCCTGCAGCCTGTTGGCCTTCGCTCCGCCGAAGAAGTCCTTCGATACAGTGACGGTTTTAAGCCGAAGCCGTCAAAGCCCTTGGGCCTTCGCACCACCACTTTCGGAGTGGACCTCCACGGCTTCGCAGCTACTCCGAGCTCAACCACCGTCCGTCCGTGTACCGAAGCCATGCATGGCCGAAGCACCACAAGTCAACCTCACTCCGGAGCTAGCCTCGCTCCGAAGTCCTTCACACTCCGAAGCCCCACCTTCGGAGTACCACCCTTCGAAGTCCCTCCTTCGTCCAAGGCCTCCGCATGAAGCATTCCATGAGCACTTCGTCGCAGTGTCTCACTCCGAGCACACTCCTCGACGAGCCTCACCCGGACCATGCCTTCGATGCGCCTCGACTTCTGAGACCTTCGTCGGGTAACCTTCGAGTGTCTCCCTCCGGAGCACACTTCGAACACCTTGCCTCCGCAGAGGACTTGATCCACCAACTCCGAAGTCACTCCATTCGGAGTACCTTCGAAGTGCCTCATGTCCGAGGACTTTGTCTCGGAGCACCTTCAGCCGGAGCCACGCTCCGCACTCTCTGCCTTCACCTGGCACGCCTCGACCCGAGGACCGACCCGGACCACCTTCGCAGCCACCGTGACGGAGCTCCCCGCTCCCCTGGCATCAAGCCTCCCGCTTGACCCAGGTTCACCCGGCTCGAACCCTGTCCGTCGCCTCCGAAGTCCCTGCGCACCACCGACAAGCAAACAAGTGTATCCAGTACTCCGGAGACCTCTCCGGGTTACCAACCTTCGGTACACACTCCGGTGTACCGCCCAAAGTACCGAAGCCTACGGTACAAACCCAGTCATCGCGTACTGTCGGATCCCTCCGACGAGCACACTCCGCTGCACAGCTGCAGCAAGCAAAACACCGAACACACTTCGGTGAACCCACCTCCGAACACCCTTCGGAGGTACCACCTCCGAAGCCCCTTCGGAGGTACCCTTCGAACAGAGGGTAAAAAGCCTGTCAATCACTCATCACAAAACACCGAAACCAACCCTTGGTTTCTCAATCTCCCCCTTGATGAGTGCATTGACAACCAAATCCAAGTTCAAGAAAATTTAAAAACTTTCAGCACACAAGTGACCATAAAAACTCAGAAAAGAGCCAAAGCATGTCACTTGATAAAAGAATTTTTCTCCCCCTTTCTCAAAAGAGTAAAAGCCCTTTGGCAAATCTCCCCTTGAAAAGAACTCCCCCTGAGTTACAAATTTATCTCCCCCTTTATGTCAAACATCTCTCCCCTTTTTCGAAATTATGCCTTCTTGCGGCAGAAATCAAGGCAAATCTCTCCCCCTTTGGCAATGCAAGCATCAAGGAGCATGTAAAAGATGCAAAGCGTCGAAATGAAATAAAATTGCAAAGACATATAATGCAAAAATATGCCAACAGTAACATCAATGATCATGTGCTCAGCTCAATTTAACATTCTGTGAAACAAGATGATGGCATGTGATTTTGTCATTTTGAAGTAAAAGCATCACCACTTAATCACAGCAGCTAGACATGGGAAGGCAAGGACTGCGCAAAGCTAACAAATTCTACCCTAGACAGACAAGTCTTGTTCAAAAGGAGCTGTTGAAAGCAAACTTGATGAGCAATTAATTTTGTTGTTCTTTTCTTAATGCCAGGGGTTATTTGTTTGTCCACCTTATACTTTCCAATCAAGCCAAGCCTAGGCATGAAAGCCATCTGAAGCTTAAGGCGGTGATTTTGGCATACACTACACCATCCCAGTTCAGACCAAAGTGCAATGGTAAGCAGTCTAGGATAGAGTAGTGCGACAAACAAACCCTCCTGGATCTTTTCATTTTAACCAGGCAAATCATGGATTTTTGATTTTGTTTCAGATGAATGAATTATTGTGATGAATATCCATGAAAAAGAACACAATTTTTCAAGTTACAACTTTTAGCATCCAAAGAACAGTGTCTTGCTGACAAGTAGATAAAAGATAGCTAAGAGCAGTCCTGCCTAAACGAGCTAGATACACGATTGAGCAGTGAGCAAGTTTTGATGTTAGAAAATAAAACATCATGCACAATCAATGTTCCAGACATATTTCATAGAGCTGAGCTGACATGATTTCTTTGAATTCAAAAGCAGGCATATAATAGCAAAAGATGTAAATGCAATTCCACACATAATGAGCATATGCAAGGCAATTTAAACTCAGCTCCCCCTCACAAAATGCCGTAGGGATGACAAATACCAAGTTCCCCACGCAAGTAAGCAAACCGAGAAGCATCGAGGGGTTTTGTAAAAATATCGGCAAGCTGGTGTTGGGTATCAACATATTGAAGTTCAATATCACCCTTCTCATTGTGATCTCTGAGAAAATGATACCGTACATCAATGTGTTTGGTTCTGGAGTGCTGAACCTGGTTGTTTGCAATACAAATAGCACTAGTGTTATCACAGAAAAGTGGAACACTCTTATAATCTAACCCGAAATCCCGCAAAGTGGAAACCATCCACAAAATCTGAGAGCAACAGCTAGCTGCAGCAACATATTCGGCCTCAGCCGTCGATTGTGCAACACTAGACTGTTTGCGGGAAGACCAGCAAACCAGAGACGTACCCAGAAAATGACAAGTACCAGAGGTACTCTTCCTATCAATTCTACACCCAGCAAAATCCGCATCTGAATAGCCTCTAAGACATAAGGATGAAGACGAAGAATACCATATGCCAAATTCAAGGGTGTGTTTGAGATACCTTAGGATGCGCTTGACCGCTTGGCGGTGCGAAGCTCGTGGTGAAGCCTGAAAACGAGCGCACAGACACACTGCGAAGTGTATGTCCGGCCTCGTGGCAGTCAAGTAGAGGAGGGAGCCGATCATGCTTCGGAACTCCTTCTGATCTACGACTTCTCCATCTTCGTCAGGGTCCAATGCTACAGATGTAGCCATTGGAGTGGCGAGGGGCTTCGCATCGGACATGTCGAACTTCTTGAGCAGGTCCTTGGTGTACTTTGTCTGGTGGACAAAAGTACCTTGTTTGCTTTGCTTGATTTGCAAACCAAGGAAAAAGGTGAGTTCACCCATCATTGACATTTCAAATTCCCTGCTCATGGTATCTGCAAACTCGGCAACTAAAGCATGAGAAGAGCCACCAAAGATGATATCATCCACATAAATCTGCACTAGGAGGAAATCTTTGCCATGCTTGAGAGTAAACAATGTTTTATCAACAGAGCCCATCACGTACCCTCGCTCAAGCAGAAAAGACTTAAGTCTATCATACCACGCCCGAGGGGCCTGCTTGAGTCCATAAAGAGCCTTATGAAGTTTAAGGACTTTATGTGGGTACTTGGGGTTTTCAAAACCAGGGGGTTGTTTTACATAAACATCTTCACCTATGAAGCCATTAAGAAAAGCACTTTTGACATCCATTTGATAGAGTTTGAATCCCCGGGATGTCGCAAAGGCAAGCAAAATCCTAATGGCCTCAAGGCGAGCAACAGGTGCAAAAGTTTCAGTAAAATCAATCCCTTCTAGTTGAGAAAAGCCCTGAGCTACAAGTCTAGCCTTGTTTCTAACTATAGTCCCATCCTCCCCTTGTTTATTTTTAAAAATCCATTTTGTTCCAATGAAATGAACATTAGGTGGAGGATCAACTAAAGTCCAGACTTGGTTTCTTTCAAAATTCTCAAGCTCTTCATGCATGGCATTGATCCAACTAGAATCAGAAAGTGCATGACTAACATCTAAAGGCTCGAAAGAAGCAACAAAAGCAGCATTAGTGAAATGGGCATGAGAACGAGTTACCCTTTGATCAAGCTCACCAATGATCTGCTCGGGAGGGTGCATCCTTTGGACATGATGTGGAGCCTCGCGGCGGGATGCAGTCTCCCCCTCAACTTGTGCGTTGGAGTGGTCCAAGATGACCGATGTTGAGGTAGTCGCTTCGGGACCTCGTGCCGAAGTAGTTGAAGCGGGGTCAGCTTCGGGGGTTGATGTCGAGGGTAGTAGGGGTTCATCCTCGAATTCTCCGGGATCTTCTTCTTCAAATAAGGTCTGTTCCATGTCGTGTTCATTTGCCTGTTCAAAAGCAGAACTAACAGAGGGGGTTGATTCATCAAAAGTCACATCACATGACTCGATGACAGTGTTAGTTTCCAAATTATAAACACGATAAGAGTGACCATGAGTAGTATACCCCAAAAATATCCCGTCAGAAGATCGCGACTCAAATTTATCCAAATTTCCACGCTTTAGGATGAAACAGCGACAGCCAAAAACTCGAAGATGAGTAACCTTGGGCTGTCTCCCAAAACGCAGCTCATAAGATGTCAAGTTTAAAATTGAGCGCAAGAAAATTCGGTTCGAGATGTAGCAAGCAGTGTTCATGGCCTCAGCCCAGAATTTTCTAGGAGTCCTATGCTCATCAAGCATCGTCCTAGCCATCTCAACCAAAGTGCGGTTCTTTCTCTCAACAACACCGTTCTGTTGAGGAACCCGCGGAGCAGAGAATTGATGTTCTATGCCATGCTCCATGCAAAAGTCAACAAAGAGACTATTTTTGAACTCGGTGCCATTATCGCTTCGAATGAATTTTAATGCACCAGGGAGTTCAGTAAAAAGTCTCAAAGCCAAGCTCCGAAAGTGTGAAAACACTTCATCCTTGCTGGCAAGAAAGAAGACCCAAGAGAAGCGAGAGAAATCGTCGACAATTACTAGAACATACCACTTCCCGCCTAAAGAACTAACCCGAGAAGGACCTACAGTGTCCATATGGAGAAGTTCTCCGGGCTGTTCAGTCATCACTGTGGTGACTGGCGAATGCGAAGCGGCAATCATTTTTCCATGTCGACAAGGAGCGCAAACTAAATTCTTCTCCAACTTGAGCTTGGGCAATCCTCGGATCAGGCCTAGGGCACTCAGACGAGCGAGCAACTCAAAGCTCATATGCCCTAGTCTCCTATGCCACTTCCAAAGCTCAGAAGTCGAATGTGCAACAAGACAATGAGAAGAACCAGACGACTCTGAAAAATCAGCTCCAAAAACTCTCCCAACCCTAAAGATCTTACACACCACAACGCCATCAGAATTGAGCACTTGCGAAGTATCGCGATGAAATCGCACTTCGAAGCCCTCATCAAGCAACTGAGATACAGACAGCAAATTGTATCCCAGGTTTTCAACCAAAGCAACATCTTTGAGAGTGAAGTTCGAGTTAATTCTTACCACACCTTTACCTTTCACTCTACTCCTTCGATTGTTTCCGAAGGTGATATGTTCCCTTTGCTTGGTTGTGGTGAGGCTGGAGAACCAATTTGCATCTCCGGTCATGTGGCGCGAACAACCGGAGTCCATGATCCACGTGCCCTCCAAGCCTCGACCTGTCGCCTACACATGATAAGAACGTCTCGATCGCTCAGTGCTGGGGTGAGTGAAATAATGACGAGGCATCCAGCACTGAGTGACACGAGTAGTAGGCACAGTAAAAGTAGATGGTCTACGCACATAATAATCAGAATGATGCAAAGTGCGAGGTCTACCTACATGCTGTGAAAGAACAACATGTCGAGGTCTCCTACTCTGACGAGGTGCAAATCTGCTAGCCCGCGGTCTACCACCATATGGAACATGGTGAAGACCTCGAGGAGCAAAACCTCTCCGAGAAGCACGAGGAGCCTCAAAAGCAGGACGATAGTACATCTCAGACTCATGCATACCTAAAGATGGGTAATGCATGTCCTGGTAACTCATCGCCTGTGCGCGTCGCTCATCCTTGATGCGACGAAAACAGAACCCAACCAAATGACCCGCCCGCTGACAATAAGAACAATGAAACACTCTCCTGGGGGCACTCTCATGGGTCACAGGAGCAACTCTCACAGGCTCCTTGGGTTTCTTTTGAGTGGTTTTCTTGGGAGGATTTTTCTTGGTAGGAGGAGTGGTTTTCTTTGGTGGATGGGTAGGCTTTTTGGTTGGAGGGGTGTCCAACAGAGCTCTCTCTTTCTCTAGGGTGGTGGGAGAGGTAAAAACAGTTTTGGTCTTACTGTCTGAAGCTATCCTCTCAAAACCCAAACCTAGAGCTACCCCGGCTCTGTCAGCACACATCTTGGTCTTGGCCAAGAGCAAATCCATCCTACCCTTCCCCTCAGTGCATTTGTTAACCACGGACAGGAGGTATTCATTTTCAGACATGAGGTTCTCAGCTCGCTCTCTAACAGTGCTTAGCTGGTCCTTAAGAGTGATGCAAGTGTCACAAACAGGTTGCACATCCTTAGAACTACCGGCCCTTTCCAATCTAGCCTCCAAATCATGAACATGCTTATCACGTAAATTAATGCTATCGCGTAATAAAGAGCAGTTCATGCAATCAATTATATCATGAGGTCTAGAATCCACCTCCAAAAGCTGCTTCTGTGCAGTCTCAAGCTCAGAAAGAGTTTGAGCATGAACAGAACGCAACTGAGCAAGCTCACTCATGACAACAGAACATGATTCACATTCAGCATCATCAAATTTAGACTTAAGCATGGCATATTCAGTAGAAATAGTTTCTAGCCTAAGTCTAAGGTCTTTTCTTTCTCTAGCGGCTTGCACAAGTAATCTATCCTGACCTAGCACAACTTCATTCAGCTCATCTAATTTAATTAGAAGCTGGTCATATGATAGGTTTACCTCAGATGAGTCAAGCTCATCGCCGCTGTGATCGCTGTCGGCCATGAAGCAAAGGCCGGTGAAGTCACGTCCCTTCTTGTCCTTCTTGTACTCCTTCCTTGGGGACTCCTCCTCTTCAGAGCTCGACTCCTCAGTTGAGGATGTGTCGATGTCGCTGAGAGCAGCAACAAAGGCTCTGGAAGCGGCCTTGGCTACTTTCTTAGCCATCTTGCCGCGCTTGCCCTTCACAAAGGGCTTCCTCTCCTTTTTGTGGAATTTGGGGCGGTCACTCTCTTCTCTCTTCTTGACCTTGGGGCAATTGGCCTTAATGTGAGAGGTGTCGCCACATTCATAGCAGCCACTAAAACCACTTCTCCTCTGATCCCGTCTCTCATGATGAAAGCGGGTGAACCTCCGGGCAATGAGAGCAAGCTCGTCATCAGCTAGAGTATCCACCTGCTCCTTTGTGACGGAGACCAGGGAGGACAAAGCAAAACCATCTGCAAGAACACAAGTGCCTGATGTGCTTGGTTCTGCAGTGGTGCCACGGCTTGTGCTAGAAACCAATGCCAACGGCTGTGGCAAAGAGCTTCTGTGCACAGCAAGAGACGCCTTGGCAATCTCTGTGGACTTCAGCTTGCTAAAGAGTTCGTCACAGGTCAATGTGTCATAGCCTGTGGACTCCTCAATGCTGGATATCTTCACCTCCCATATGCTACGGTCAAGTGCATAGAGAAGCTTGATAGCCCTATCATGATCACTGTAAGCAAGCGTCCCGTTGGATCGCAAGTTACTCACTATAGCATCAAAGCGCGAAAACATGGCATCTATAGATTCACCAGGTGCCTGCACAAACAGCTGATACTGTTGGTTGTAGGTGCTTTGGCGCCTGGCCTTAATCTGAGTAGAGCCCTCATGAAAAATAGTGAGCGTTGTCCAAATTTCCCTAGCAGTCCTAAGGTGCTGCACCCTATCAAACTCACTCCGACTCAAACCAATGAACAATATGTTCCTTGCCTTCGAGTTGGCATTGTACTGATCTTTTTCAGTTTGAGTGGTGCGGGTATCAGGGATGGAGTATTGTGATTCCACAATCTCCCAAATTGCATTTCCTTGGCTTAACAAGTAAGCCTCCATGCGCACCTTCCAGTATGCAAAATCTGTCCCATCGAACAGAGGAATTTTACTGCCTCTATCCATGTCGCCAACAGATCACAAAACCGGTTAAGGTCAACTGGTGATCTTAACCTGCTCTGATACCAATTGTTGGACCGGAAACGGCGACCAGAGGGGGGGGTGAATGGGAGCTTTTAAAAATCGGGCTAAAAACTTATCCTTCGGGTTCAGTTCTGTCTCCTGCGGAACAGGCTTCGAACACTACCTTCGAAGGTCTGGTTCGGAGGTACTTCGACACCTTCGAACACAGGCTTCGGAGGAGCAACAGTTCGAAGCCAAGAAGACTTCGCTCCACTAACAACCCTCGAAAACCAACTCTGCTAAGTCAGTGCAGGCTCCGCACACAGGGTGCTTCGAGCAGACTTCGCACTTCACCCTTCGCAAGAGTGGACAGCCCTCTGAGGACTTCGACCAAGTACTTAGCGACAGCAACTGGTGCTGGGCTTCGTACGCGAAGGTCTACACGCACACAAAACGGACTACGCTAAGGGCTTCGACACAGGAAGCAAAACGGGATACAACCAGGGCTTCGCTAGTAAGCAGCGAGGTCTTGCCTCGTGTTACACAGAGCGACAGCACACTGAAAAACACACTTCGCGAGAAAAACACCCTTCGCCAAGACAGGCTTCGGTGAACTAAAAACTAGCGAGGTATGCAATACGAGCTCAAGCAAAAGCACACAGACGCAGGGCTTCGCCGCTTGAACAAGGAACACAAAATATATTGAACTCTGGATGAAAACCAGCGAGGTATGTGTACAGGAGCTCAACAGTAAATGCTCAAAGTGTTCTTGAATGTTACCTACCGAGCCCCCCTATTTATAGCCCATGGATTCATCCTAAGGAAGTGACTACTTTACCCCTAGGGTTTACATTCATTTTGTCTCTTCAGAACTAAGGGGTACAAAAGGTAGTCCACCTTTATTCTGGAGGCTTCTCTGTCAGCTGCAGAGGGGACAGTGTCAGCCTTTTTCAGAACAGACAGTGTCAGCCTTTACAGTGTTGACTTCTGGAACCTCCCTTCGCACCGGAGGGTGCGGTACCTTCAGCGAGAAGCCTGCAGCCTGTTGGCCTTCGCTCCGCCGAAGAAGTCCTTCGATACAGTGACGGTTTTAAGCCGAAGCCGTCAAAGCCCTTGGGCCTTCGCACCACCACTTTCGGAGTGGACCTCCACGGCTTCGCAGCTACTCCGAGCTCAACCACCGTCCGTCCGTGTACCGAAGCCATGCATGGCCGAAGCACCACAAGTCAACCTCACTCCGGAGCTAGCCTCGCTCCGAAGTCCTTCACACTCCGAAGCCCCACCTTCGGAGTACCACCCTTCGAAGTCCCTCCTTCGTCCAAGGCCTCCGCATGAAGCATTCCATGAGCACTTCGTCGCAGTGTCTCACTCCAAGCACACTCCTCGACGAGCCTCACCCGGACCATGCCTTCGATGCGCCTCGACTTCTGAGACCTTCGTCGGGTAACCTTCGAGTGTCTCCCTCCGGAGCACACTTCGAACACCTTGCCTCCGCAGAGGACTTGATCCACCAACTCCGAAGTCACTCCATTCGGAGTACCTTCGAAGTGCCTCATGTCCGAGGACTTTGTCTCAGAGCACCTTCAGCCGGAGCCACGCTCCGCACTCTCTGCCTTCACCTGGCACGCCTCGACCCGAGGACCGACCCGGACCACCTTCGCAGCCACCGTGACGGAGCTCCCCGCTCCCCTGGCATCAAGCCTCCCGCTTGACCCAGGTTCACCCGGCTCGAACCCTGTCCGTCGCCTCCGAAGTCCCTGCGCACCACCGACAAGCAAACAAGTGTATCCAGTACTCCGGAGACCTCTCCGGGTTACCAACCTTCGGTACACACTCCGGTGTACCGCCCAAAGTACTGAAGCCTACGGTACAAACCCAGTCATCGCGTACTGTCGGATCCCTCCGACGAGCACACTCCGCTGCACAGCTGCAGCAAGCAAAACACCGAACACACTTCGGTGAACCCACCTCCGAACACCCTTCGGAGGTACCACCTCCGAAGCCCCTTCGGAGGTACCCTTCGAACAGAGGGTAAAAAGCCTGTCAATCACTCATCACAAAACACCGAAACCAACCCTTGGTTTCTCAAAACCATTTAAGAAAGCGCTTTTTACATCCATTTGAAAAAGTTTAAAGCCACGCGAAGATGCAAAGGCAAGCAAGATCCTAATGGCCTCAACTCGAGCTACCGGTGCAAAAGTTTCTCCAAAATCAACCCCCTCGACTTGAGAATACCCTTGAGCCACAAGCCTAGCCTTGTTTCTCACTATAGCCCCATCCTCCCCCTGTTTGTTTCTGAAAATCCATTTTGTTCCAATGATGTGAATGTTAGGGGGTGGATCAACGAGAATCCAAACCTGATTTCTATCAAAATTTCCAAGTTCCTCATGCATGGCGTTGATACAACTCGCATCAGACAAAGCGTGACTAACATCCAATGGTTCAAAATTTCCAACAAAAGCAGAATCAACGAAATGAGCATGAGATCAGGTTACTCGATCATTTAGCTTGCCGATGATCTGATCCGGAGGATGCATTCTTTGTATATGAAGTGGTGCATCTCTCTACGACAGAATCTCCCCCTCAACTCTTGCCGAAGTTTGCTCCAAGCTCTCAAAAGTAGAATCTTTAGGTCCTCTTGTCGAATTAGACGAATGTAACACCCCAAATTTCCAAAAGAAATAAAAATACATTTTATCATATTTATTCGCTGAAAAGAATTATTTTTATTCCTTTAATGAAATTTATGCCTAAATAAACTAAAACCTAGAGGAGGTGTCCAAACCAGGGGCTAGAAAAATTTGTATATGATCCCAAGGCCAAGATATATTTTTGAGAATTTTTACAAATTTTTATCACTCATGGAAGCAACCCAAATAATTTAAACCTATTTCAGCAATTATTTTTATTCAGAAAAGAATTTAAACAGTAACGGGCCTCCCTCCCCCCTTCTCCCCCAACCAGCCGACCAAGCCCACTCCCTCCCCATGCCCCACACTGACAGATGGGCCCCGCTCGTCAGCCACCCCCTCTCCCTCCATGCGCGCGCCCGACGCCTTGGCCCCACCTGTCGGCGCCGACTCCCCCTCTCGACCGAGCCTGACCCCACCGGTCAGACCCAACTGTTGCCACGCCCGCATCCCCGCGCTCGCTGACCGCTGTGGCCCACCTGTTGGATCCGTCATCTCTGCGTGATCTACCCCCAAATCCCCCCTCACCGGCCGAAGCTCTAACCCCGCCCCGCGATCCGCTCCCGTCGGCCCCCTCCCATTAAATTAGCACCATTAAACTGCACCCCGAGGCCCGCTGGCCGTTTCCCCGCATTAAGCCTCGTGTTTACGCCCCGAGATCACGCTGCGCGTGCATGGCCGAGGCTTACTGGCGCCATTGAAGACCCTCCCCCTTGGCTTTCCATGTATACGCCCCCTCTGACCCCGTCGGTACCTCTATTTAAGCCCCCAGCTACCGCCGTGCTCAACCCCCACGCTAATTCACACCGAGAATGAACAGGACGCCCCCACTCTAGTTTTTAACACCACATCGCCACCTTCGCTCCAGCCGCCGCTCGCTGTCGCCGAAGTCCTCCTCCACTCTCGGCGACCGCACCAACGTGACTGCTGAAGCCTCCCCGACCACGTCCACCCCTCTGTCGCCAATAAAGACCGCTGGAACCGCATCGCCGACGAGGGACCCGAGCAACTCCGTCGCCTACGCTCATTGCCGGCTGCACTCCATTGACCTCGGACCACCGCAACGGTACCCCTGTACTCCCCTACTCGCCCTCTTTCTGTTTCTAGGTGTAGATAGGACCCCCGTCGCTCGCCGTGGCCTCTGGCCCACTCGCCGTCGCTGGAGAAGATGACCGGCACGGGAGAGTACCCGTGCCGTGTCGGATTCAATCGCGACCGTGCGATCACGATCGGACGACTCATGTTATATCACGTGTTCAGTTTAATCTGGTTCGTCGGATCACAGTGAAGGGGTACGTTTTAATCTCATGCGTCCGTTAGTATTCAAAACCCACAGTGAATCTAGGCCATCCATCGCGTACCGATTCGATCTTTTAATCTCGACCGTCGGTTTTCACAGAAACCGCCCACATCGCCCATGGCCGCCCGATCGTGATCCAACGGCGATCCGCGATCTGGTGCACGCGCACAGTGCGCGGGTTCACGGTGGATCCAGTTCACCGTGGACCGGCGAATGTTTTGGATTTAATTTAAATTCCAGAAATAGTTCTAAACCTCTAAAATTCATATCTTGCTCATTTTAACTCCAAATTTAACCATTTCAATTCCTGAAAATTCATAATTTTATTCTCTACATGTTTGTACAATAAAATCAGTAGGTTTACTTTGAGTATTTTATCTTTGTTTAATAAAGTATTAAAATGCACTTTAGGATAAACTCAAAATGTGTTCATTTCAATTTTAGAAAAAAATTATCTTTTTATCCTCTTCATATTGATGTAATAGAAACAATAGGTTTATTCTGAACTTTTTATTATTCATTAATTGGAAGTTTAAAATACATTAGAATACATTTTTATTCCTTTTTTAGAAAATTCCTAACTCCATCAAAGTTCATTTTAAAAATTCATATAATAATTTTCAGAAGCTTAATAACTTATTTTCCTTAATTTAACCGAATCAAAACCCATATGCTTATTGTGTGATTTTGGATTGTTTAATTGAATGTTGCGTTTATTTTATTCGTATCGAGAAGACTACGACGCCGTCGAGGAGCCGGAATACTTCCCAGAAGTTCCTCCCTCTCCTTTCGCTGATCAAGGCATGTCACCAAACTAATCTTTTGAGCATATTGAACCCAGTTTTGTTAAACTATCGCTAAAACACATAGGTTATACATGCATTAGTCAAATGAAAGTCCTACATTATATTTATCTAGATCCCCGACCTTGAAGTGCCAACCCAAGCCATGCTATCTAGCCTAAACTCATTGTCACCATATAATTAGTACTATTAGCTAGTGTTCAGTGTATTGGCACAACCGCTATAGGTTAAAGATGAGTCATAGCAAATTGGATTCTACTATATGATCCCCGTTATTCTCATCTCTGGAATTCTGTTGGTGATAGAGTTATGGTTAAGTATGCATGGTGGGTTCTGGGTGCAAGCTAGGGCATTGGTCGGTAGTACCCGGGGCACTATAAGGACCAGTCTGCGGGTTTCGTTGCAATACATTTACGTACTAACCACAAGTCTAGTGGGTAAGTCCTAACTAAGGTATGGAGTGTTCCAATCCGAGGCACCACTTGGAGATTGGTCAAGTAGAACCTGCGGGTGTCTTGTACCGATGTGGCACAGAAGGGGGTGCGACGTTAGCCGGGATGCGGCCCGACGTGTCGGCGAAACCTAGAGCGGGTGATTATCGCTTGGAGCATTTCATGCTGAGGTTTTGGCACGAGTTCCCGTGGTATGGGTCATCTCGTTACACTTTGGTGTTTGGGATGAGTGCGTGCCTTGTGGGTACAGTGGTAAACCTCTGATCAGAGTCTTAAATCTTTTCGAAAAGCCGAGCCCACGGTCAAGGGCGGGTTGCGTGACATCCCACAGTTAGCTTACTTTTAATGAATGCACATGATGATTTTGCATGTAAGGACTGTTGAGCGAGGAGGGAAAATGCACTCCTCGAGTTAGATGGTATTATGTTGTTCATGTTTAATATTCCGCATGATTAAATTTGACTACACTAAATGCTATAACTGAAAAATGTACTTTTCCACACTTTTAGCCATTATCATTCCTTTGTTATCATCCCGCATTATTATTGCATTCTCGATGGCTTGTTGAGTACTTTTTATACTCATACCCATTGGACACACACTTCAGAGGCCGCTTACGATGAGGAGGATGGTCTGGAGTAGCGACCCAATCAAGATGAAGATCCTGAAGAAGGTGTTCGTCATGCTATTTATTTTTGGTTGTTTATTTTATTTTTACTCTTATGTAATAAGGTGGTCTGCGTACCACGAATGATTGCCCGTATGTACGTTGTCGCATGATGAGCCTCTTGTTATTATTGTTTTTATTTGGAAATTTAATAATGTTCCAATTTGGTAAATCGGGGTGTCACAATGAAGCTTCTGGAGTTGCCAGAGAGGGAGGTAGTGGCACAACATTGAGATCTTCACCATCTGATAGTTTTTCTTCCTCAAAAAGTGTTTCACTCATATCGTGCTCACTTGCAAGTTCAAAATTAGTACTAACACAAGGAGAAGACTCATAAAAAGACACATCACAAGATTCAACAATAGTGTTAGTTTCAAGATTGTAAACACGATAAGAGTGACCATGCAAAGAATATCCTAAGAAGATCCCATCAGATGCGCGCGATTCAAATTTGTCCAAATTACCTCGCTTTAGGATGAAGCAACGGCATCCAAACACTCTAAAGTGAGTGACCTTGGGCTTCCTCCCAAAGCAAAGTTCATAAGAAGTCACATTCAGCAAAGAGCGCAAAAAGATCCTGTTGGAGATGTAGCATGCTGTACTCATGGCTTCAGCCCAAAATCTTCTATTAGTCCTATGCTCGTTGAGCATCGTCCTAGCCATCTCCACAAGTGTGTGATTTTTCCTCTCAACCACACCATTTTGTTGAGGGACTCTAGGTGCAGAAAACTGATGTTCAATTCCATGTTCAAGGTGAAATTCTGCAAAACAGCTATTCTTGAACTCGGTGCCATTGTCGCTTTGAATTGCTTTCATTGCACCGGGGAGTTCATTGAATAGCCTCAATGCTAAGCTCTGAAAGTGTATGAACACTTCATCCTTGCTCACAAGAAAGAAAACCCAAGAGTAACGAGAGTAGTCGTCAACAACAACAAGAACGTACCATTTTCCGCCTAATGAGCTAAGCCGGGATGGACCAACAGTATCCATGTGAAGAAGCTCACTGGGTCGCTCAGTCATTACCATGTTTATGGGGGAATGCGAGGCGACAACCATTTTTCCAAGACGACATGGAGCACAAATTAGGTTCTTCTCAAATTTTAGCTTGGGCAATCCTCGGATGAGTCATAGGGCACTCAATCTCACAAGAAGATCAAAGCTCATGTGTCCTAGTCTCCTATGCCACATACAAAGCTCTGAAGAAGGTTCAGCTAAAAGGCAATGAGAAGATCCAAATGACTCAGAGAAATCAGCTCCAAAAACTCTCCCTACTCTTAAGATTTTGCAAATGAAAGCACCAGAAGAATCAAGCACATAAGAGGTATCACGACCAAAATGAACCTCAAAGCCCTAATCAAGCAATTGTGAAATAGAAAGTCAATTGTACCCTAAGTCCTCAACCAAAGCAACATTAGTGAGAGTGAAATTTTCATTAATTTTGATTATACCTTGGCCTTTCACTCTGCTTTTGCAATTATTTCCAAATGTGATGCTTTCTCAATGCTTCGCTGAGGTGAAGCTGGAGAACCATGAAGACTTTCTGGTCATGTGGCGCGAACACCCAGAATCAATGATCCAGTTGTCCTCCAGCCTTCCATGCCTCCCCTAAGTAGAGACGGGAGATCTCGAGTACTTAGTGCTGGGTTTAGAAATAAGATGCCTAGGTATCCAGCACTGAACTACTCGAGAGGTAGGTAAAGCAAGAGACTGAGTAGGATGAGAGTCATACTGAACATGAGGTCTTCTTGCAAAGTGATGAGGTCTCCTAAAATGATTTGAACCAAAACGTCTACATGGTCTATCATCATACGAAGCATGATATAAACCACGATGGGCATAGCCACTCATATAACTATGTGGAACCTCATAATCAGAATAAGTATGATAACCATAATCATGCACATCAAATGAAGAATAATCATGAAAGTTTAAAGCATGAGCACGATGTTCATCTTTCATACGTCTATAGCAAAAACCAATCAAATGACCTACACGATGACAATAAGAGCAATGAAAAACTTTCTTGTGTGTAGGTTTATAGGTTTCTGGTGCAAACCTCACATTTTTTCTAGGTTTTTGCTTGGAGTCTGTCTTGAGTGGTGGAATGATTATCTTTTTAGGTTGGGTAGGATTTTTGTCTTTCTGAGATGTGTCTAACTGGGCTCTCTCTTTCTCAAGGGTAGTAGGTAGAGTGAACATAGTTTAGCTTGGGGTATTTGATGAAGTTCTCTCATAACCTAACCCAAGAGCTAACCCTGCCATGTCAGCACACATTTTTGTTTTATCCAAAAGTAAATCCATTTTTTCCTTCCCTTCAGTGCATTTGTCTACAATGGAAACAAGGAAATCATTCTCACACTTAAGTTTTTCTACTTGTTCTCTAGCGAAGTTGAGTTGGTCCTTCAGGATGATGCAGGTGGAACATGATGGCTGCACATCCTTAGAACACTCAGCACTCTCCAATCTAGCCTTAAGCTCATCAATATGCTTATCTCTCAGATTAATGCTTTCAACAAGTAAAGGACAATTTAAACATTCATTGATGACACAAGGACTAGAATCCACCTCCAAGAGTTGCTTCTGAACATTTTCAAGTTTTTCAAGGTTTTGTGCATGAATCAGACGCAACTTGAGCAAGTTCATCCATAACAACAAGACATGACTCACATTCAGCAATTTTAGACTTAGACTTCAACAAAGCAAGTTCAGTAGAAAGAGATTCAATTTTAAGTTTTAGTTCCTTTCGTTCTTTAGCAGCAAGTTTGAGCAGTCTATCTTGTGAAATAATTGCATCATGTAATTCATCGTTTTGAACAAGTAACTAGTCAAGTGATAGACTAACCTCAGATGAGTCAAGCTCATCGCTGTTGTGCTTGTCATTGGCCATGAAACAGAGGCCATTGAAGTCCTTCGTATTTTCCTTCCTTTCTTCACTCTTGCCTGGTTCTTCTTCATCAGAGCTTGGTTCTTCACTCGAGGTGTTGTCGATGTCACTAAGTGCCTCCACAAAAGCTCTAGCCATCCTTTTTGCCACTTTTCCTCTTTTGCCTTTGAAGAATGGTTTTTTGTTTTTTTTCTGATATTTGTGTTCATGTTCATTCTTGGATTTCAGTTTTGGGCAATTTGCTTTAATATGATTAAGATCACCGCACTCAAAACACCCTCAAGAGCTTCCTCTTCTTTGATCTCTTCTATCATTGTAGAACCTAATGAACTTTTTGACTATAAGAGCAAGCTCTTCATCGTCCAATGTGTCCACTTGTTCTTTTGTGATAGAGACCAAAGAAGACAAGGCAAAACCTCCAGACAAAGCACAAACTCCAGACACACTACCTCTAGATGAGGTGCCACTACTAGAACTAGAAACTAGTGCCATGGATTGTGGCAAAGAGTTCCTAATTCCAGAACGAGATGCCTTGGTGTTGGGGGAAATTGCTTCACTTTCTAGACTTACAGATTAATAACTCGAAGGTTCCCTAAGCTTCGGAGCTGGTTGGCTCTTGTTCGAAGGTGGAGGCATCGAGCCAAAGGATGCCTCGATATGAAGTCCTGAGTGAGAAGCCCTCCTCAAGATATGAAGGCTCCGAAGCAGAGCGACAAGATTGATAAGATGTTTGGCTTATCCATCCGCCTTGGGGAGTTTTACCCTCTTTAACCTTGCTCCGGGTACCGAATAGTTTCCACTATGTTGGTTGTAATCTAGGGGTAGTTAGGTCTTTTCCTTAGACATTCTTGCCTATAAATACCCCCCTCTCTACCCTATAACGAGGACTAAACACCCGGCCATTTAATACACATATTCGAACTACTTGAGTTATTATCCAATACGGAGGCCCAAGTAAGTTCTTAAGCACAAGCTCAGTGTTTATCCGTTCTTGATCTAAGAGAACCTATTGGCGTAATCTTTTACGCCAACAGTTGGCACCGTCCGTGGGGAACCAAGTTCTAAAAGCTTGTTCTCTACTGCTGACCGCACTTCGAAGAGCACTTACGGAGGGAGCCTCGGAGTCCCAAGATTCCGCGCACCCTTCGGCAAGGGGCTTCTTAGTGTGATTCGAAGGCCCCCGCTCGCCTTCCCAGGTCAATCAAAGTCCCCGTCTTCGGACCTCTCCGTGACTAGCTATGCCTCCGAAGTGAAGCCAAGCCTCGGGTCCCCTCCGAAGGTCCCCTCGGACTGCAGGAGCTGGGCCCTCTACCGCTCCAATGATTCCCGAAGATGCCACTGGGCGTCGAGTGCCCAGGGGTCCCCGAGCTCCTCCTACGGTGCTTTGGACTGATTATGTCAGCTCCCAAGACCCGGAGCTACCCTCCGATGAAGACGAAGACCTTCCTGGAACTGAGGCTACTCAACTAGCCAGGCTTCAGGAGGAAGTAGCTAGGTGGAGGCAAGAGGCTACCGATCGCCTCCGCACTCAAGCCTCCATCGAGACTCCAGAAGGGCCTCAAGACGGTGGTGCTCGCAACCTCCCAGAAGCTATCCAAGTCCCGGAGGAGGCCGAAAACGCATCTTTCGATGATTAGTCTCCGCTACATTCGTACATGCAAAGAGTGCCCTTTGATCCCAGGTTCAAGGCCTCAAAGTTGCACAAGTACTCCGGTGGGTCAGACCCCGGAGAGTTCGCTCGCTCATATGCCCTTGCAATAGAAGCAAGCAGAGGGGTGCGCAACACGATGGCAAAGTGTTTCCCCCTCGCTCTCAAAGGTGTGGCACTCCGATGGTTCTGGTCCTTGAAGCCAGGATCGATCAGGTCCTGGGAGCAGCTGAAGAAGAAGTTTGTGAGCAACTTCCAAGGTACCTTTGTGGCCCCGATGTCCACAGGAAGCTTGTTCCAGGTTAAGCAGCGGGTGGGAGAAACACTCCGAGAATACTTCACGCGCTTCGCCCACACCAAGTCACAGATTAAGGGCCTGTCTACCTCTTCGGTAGTCGACGCCGCCCGCGAAGGGGTGCTAAACCCCGACCTCCTCAGCAAACTCCATCGGAAGCCGGTGATGTCTGTGGCACAACTGATGGCATACTTCGAATAGTATGCCAAGGTGAAAGAAGGCTGTCTCCGGCGAGCTGGAGCACCCGCACCTACCCTCCAAGAAGTCAAGATGGAGCCTGAAGCCTTGTCTCCTCTGCAACCCCCTCAAGATAACCGCTTCAACGAGCATAGACGAGGGAAGAAGCATTTCCGTTCAGAGGTGCTAAACATTGTGCCTTCTGCCCCGAAGGCACCTGCCAATTTTCAGCAGGTGCAGAACTTCAAGGCTGGAGCCCCGAAGCCTCAAGAGAGGGCGCCGGGCAGGCGCCAGAGTTTTTTCTGTTGCGTGCATGGCGACAATAGGAGCCATGACACGAAAGATTGCAAAGCAGTGTTGGCCCTTCGGGGCGATTACCTGGGGCGAAGTACCGGTCGGAGTACTTCGGATCGAGCCCCACCAGCGGCACGGTCGGAGCCTGTGCAGATCATGGCCCGAGCCGGTGCCCCAGAAACCCCCATGCGACTTCCGGTGGCCAATATTATGCCACCACCGAAGCAGGAAGACCCACAAGACTGCGACAAGAGAGTGGTCCTACCCATCTCCAGAGGGGGACCCTCGGGAGCATGTCAAAAAGGCAGCGGCGGGAGTACATCCGCGAGGTTGGGCACATTGGGACTTCGAGTTCCGCGGAAGGAATGCTAGAGTGGTCCCATGTGCCCATCTCGTTTACTGCCAGTGATGCCGCAGGGGTAAAGTTCCCTCATGCCGACCCCTTGGTCATCTCCGCAAACATAGCAGGGGTGGAGGTCCGAAGGATCGTGGTGGACGGAGGGAGCTCCGCAGGCATACTTTTCGTCCAGGCCTTCAATCAAATGTGCATCTCTCGGAAGCATCTGCTTCCAGCGGCCCGGCCACTTCAAGGGTTCTCAGGACCGCCTCTCGATGCCCTCGGCCAAATAGGCCTCGAGGTTGCCTTTGGAGAGGGGCCTCTGGCCAGGGTAGAAGAGGTGATCTTCGATGTTGTCGATGCCCCCTATGCTTACAATGCAATCTTCGGCAGAGGGATGCTGAACCAGTTCGGGGCTATAGCGCACCACAATTATCTTTGTCTCAAAATGCCCACGCAAGGTGGAGTGCTTACTATTGCAGGAGACCAAGCTATAGCCCGGAGAACGGAGTATGGGCACGGACAGCCGTTGGATCCCCGGCAAGTGCACAACGTAGCGGAAGGCACCAAAGAGGTAGCGGAGGTCGCTGGAGAGGCACCGGAGGTCTCGAACCTTTCAAAGGGGCTCTCTCTCAAGCCAAGCCCGGAAGGTGAAGTCGAGACAAGGATAATTTCAAAATATGGCAAAGAATATCCAGTGCAGTTCGGCAAAGGGCTATCCCCGGAGATAGCCGCCTCACTGGAAGAAGTCGTCAAGCAAAATCTGGACGTCTTTGCCTGGACTGACGAAGACATCACTGGGGTTGATCGAAGCATCATCGAGCATAGCCTGCTTGTCAACCCAAAGGCCAGGCCAGTGCGCCACGGGCTCCGCAAGCTGTCTGCAGAAAGAGCAAGCCTCGCCAAAACCGAAGTGGAGAAATTGTTAAGGGCTGGCATCATTAGGAAGGTAGCCCATACCGAGTGGTTGGCTAACCCTGTTTTTGTAAGGAAGAAGGACTCGAACAAATGGCGCATGTGTATTGACTTTACTTCATTAAATAAAGCATGCCCGCGAGACCCCTACCCGATGCCCCGAATAGATCAACTAGTGGATTCCACAGCCGGCTCTGAATTGCTAAGTTTCCTCGACGCTTATTCCGGGTATCATCAAGTCTGGCTGAAACGCGAGGACGAAGCCAAGACAAGCTTCATAACTCCTTCCGGAGTATTTTGCTATGTAAGAATGCCTTTTGGCCTTCGGAATGCCGGAGCCACCTTTTCACGTTTAATAGCTAAGGCTCTAGGTCATCAAATAGGCCGGAATGTCGAAGCCTACATGGATGATATTGTAATAAAAAGTGCTCAAAAGCACCAGCATAGCCTAGACCTAGCTGAAACATTTGAGAGCCTCCGAGCTTGTGGAGTACGCCTCAACCCAGAAAAATGTATATTCGGAGCCCAAGCAGGGAAGCTACTAGGGTACTTAGTTTCGAGCAGAGGAATCGAAGCTAGCCCAACGCAAATAAATGCACTACAAAGAATGGCTCCGCCAGGAAATTTGAAGCAGGTCCAGAAGCTAGCAGGAAGGCTCGCAGCCCTTAGCAGATTCCTAGCCAAGTCAGCAGAGCGAAGCCTCCCAATTTTCAAAGCCCTAAAGGGGTCCGAGAGCTTCAGTTGGACACCAGAGTGCTAGAAAAGCTTTGATGACATAAAAGCGTACCTCGGAAGCTTGTCAACACTTACTGTGCCCCTTCCAGAAGAAACACTTCTCCTTTATCTTGCAGCAACAGGCTCCGTAGTAAGTGCAGTGTTGGTCCGGGAAGTTGAGCTTAAGGGAAAGCTGGTGCAGAACCCAGTTTATTTTGTGTCAGAAGCTTTGTCTGGAGCTAAGATAAGATACTCCGAGCTCGAGAAATTTGCTTATGCCCTGGTAATGGCCTCGCGAAATCTAAGACATTATTTTTTGGCGCATAACCTAATCGTTCCAACCTCGTATCCTCTTGGGGATATGCTTCAGAGCAAAGACTCTACAGGAAGGATTGGAAAGTGGGCCATCAAGCTAGCCCCCTTCAGAATCTCCTTCACAGCAAGAACAGCTATCAAATCCCAAATCATAGCTGAATTCATAGCAGAGTGGACTCCATGTGTAGTTTGGGCCCTAGAGGAGCCCTCCGAAGGTTTATGGACGATTTTTTCTGATGGAGCTTATCAGGCATCCGGTGCCGGAGCGGGGGCAGTCATCATATCACCATCAGGGCAGAAGGCCATGTATTCTGCGAGGCTCAACATTAAAACCACCAATAACATCGCAGAGTACGAAGGGGTTCTGCTAGGCCTCCGAAAGGCTAAGGCACTTGGAGCTACAAGGATAATGATTAAGACAGATTCCCAAGTCGTTGCAGGGCATGTTGATAAAAGCTTTCAAGCAAAGAACGCGCATCTATCACAATACCTTGAAGAAATCCGCAAGGCTAAAGCAGCATTCAAAGGATTCACTGTTCGGAGTATCCCTCGAGCAGATAATCAGCTCGCAGATATTCTGGCAAAAGCCACAGCTGGAGCGGTGGACCTCCCGGAGGGTGCTTTCTACGAAGAACCAATGCAGCCCGCAGCTATCCAGTTACCCTCTGCAGAAATAATGTGCATTCCGACTACAGATTGGCGGGCTCCGATTATGAGCATATTGCAAGGTGGCATAGATCCTTCAGAAGGTCCGGATGCCCGAAGATTGCAAGCAAGAGCCCGAAATTACAAGCTTGTCAACGGAGTATTATACAAAGATGGCGTGTGTTCCCCTCTACTCCGATGCATCTCCCAACCCGAAGGTCAAGACATATTTCGGGACATTCACGAAGGTTTGTGCGGAAGTCATCTGGCCCCTCGTGCTCTAGCTGGCAAGACACTTCAGCAGGGGCTTTACTGGCCAACAATAGTGAGAGATGCAGAGGAGCTGGTTCAAACATGCCAGGGCTGCCAATGGATGGGCAGACGAAGCCACCGTCCGTGAGTTCAACTTCAAGTTATTACCCCGGTATGGCCAATGGCTCGATGGGGCATGGACCTCATAGGCCCTTTTCCAATGGCAAAAGGCGGCTTGAAGTTTGCGGTAGTAGCAATTGAATATTTTTCGAAGTGGGTTGAAGCGGAGCCATTGACTGCTATCACCTCGAGGAACGTGCAAAAATTTTCTGGCAGAACATTATATGCAGGTTCGGAGTGCCAAGGGAGTTGACAGTGGATAATGGAACCCAGTTCGAAGCTGACACATTCCAAGCATTTTGTGAAGAGCTGGGCATTAAGTTGTGCTTCGCCACGGTACGCCATCCACAGTCTAACGGAGCTGTCAAGAGAGCCAATGGGAACATCCTATCCGGTTTAAATCGAAGGATTGTGGGGCTAGCCAAGGGGCTGTGGGTCGAAGAGATCCCCAAGATCTTGTGGTCCATTCGAATCACTCAAACCATATCCATAGGCTTTACCCCATTCAGACTACTCTTCGGAGATGAAGCCATGACTCCTACGGAGCTCAAGGGGGGATCCCTTCGTACAATGCAGCCCGGAGACGAAGATGACAGAAACACTTCACTGGACTTATCAGAAGAAACAAGGCTTCGAGCTGTTGCCAACCTGACAAAGTACCAGGGACAAACAAAAACATGGTATGACCCGAAGATAAAGCCGAACGAGCTTAGACCAGGTCATCTAGTTTTGCGAAGTGTAATAGCACCGGGGAAGCTAGGGAATAAATGGGAAGGACCATATATTATCCTACGCTCAGGACGTCCCGAATCGTTTAAATTAGCTAATTTAGAAGGAGAAGAATTGAAACATGCATGGCATGCGGAGCACCTTAAGCGTTATTACGCTTAGGGGCTCCTTGTAATCACTTGTAAAACTTCCTTTTCTAAATAAAAGCGGGGGGTCGAATTTTTTTACTCTTCGAGTATCCCTTACTCCGGATGGACGCATCGGGAGGATGGAGATTCTTGTAGAGTCAAGCATCTTTCCCAAGACCCGGACAGCAGTCTGCGAACTATGGGTTCGAGGGCTCCGCTGCACCGTATGGATTCCAGGCTCCGACTTGTTAGGATCCGTAGAAGAGTCTAAGGACTTTAAAAGAGCAGATTTCCAGCCTCCGGGTTCGAAGTATCTGTAAAAGAGCCGAAGGTGGCCAGCCTACGGATTCCAGGCTCCGGCTTGTTAGGATATGTAGAAGAGTCTAAGGACTTTAAAAGAGCAGATTTCCGGCCTCCGGGTTCGAAGTATCTGTAAAAGAGTCGAAGGTGGCTAGCCTACGGATTCCAGGATCCGGCTTGTTAGGATCTGTAGAAGAGTCTAAGGACTTTAAAAAGAACAGATTTCCGGCCTCCGACTTCGAAGTATCTATAAAAGAGCCAAAGGTGGCCAGCCTACGGATTCCAGGATCCGACTTGTTAGGATCCGTAGAAGAGTCTAAGGACTTTAAAAGAACAGATTTCCGGCCTACGGGTTCGAAGCATCTATAAAAGAGTCAAAGGTGACCAAGTACTAAAGTTTCGAGGCCCAGGCTAACGAGACACTTTAAGCAAAAAAAAGAATCAAAGGTCCTAAGCGACAGATCTAACTTCGAAATTTACGAGGTAATAATACGGGAGTATGTTAGAAGAAGCCTCTAAAAATGTAAAGTACGAATATTAAGTGTGATACGAAGCATCAAGTTATCCGGCGCATCATTGTGTCCGGCGAACCCATTTGCACAGCAAAGGATCCCCCACCCACAAGGAGGGGTAGGAGGGTAAAAAGAAAACAAGATACTTTCGGAACAATTCACATTAATCCATCGTACTTGTACATCAGGAGAAGTTTTGGTCCAAGCCTAGGAAAATCGAAGACCCTATCGGCCTCTGGAGCTCCCCCTTCGACTACTTTGTCCTTCGGAGCTCGAAGCTGCCGGTTTAGTCCTTTTCGTCCGCGCACCTCTCTTCTTCTTCGAAGCTCGCAGTTTCTTTTGCTCCTCTTGGAGCTCGGCCCAGGTCAGAAGCCTTTCAGGGTTAACCTCCGTAGGGTCTTCGGCCTGATACTCCGAGTCAGACCAATGCATGTGTTCGGAAGACGAGGATGCCTTCTCTTTCTCCTCTTCCTTGATATACGCTAAGACCTCGTGAAAAACTTCGGGGGGTATCTCCCCTTTGTCTCCATGAGGAACAGAGAAGTGAGATCGGCGGTAGGGCCTTAATCTCTCGAGGCTTGTCCACTCCTTCCGGAGCCCCTCGGTAAACTCTAGTATTTCGAGGTCAGGGTTCGAAGGGCACGACAAAACCTAAAAAAGAAAGCAGAACACCCAAACGAGCTTCTCGATTATAACTTTTTCATTGATTAAAGGGGTGTTGGGACGACGGATTGAACCAGCAGGTTTTCTTAGTGGATGGAAGTAACGAAATGTTGTGTGCTCTATATTCTGGGATCGTGTGTCTTACAACTACAGTTGGGGGGGTATTTATAGGGTGGCCCGCTCTGAAGGGTCGGGTCCCTACAACCCCCAACTGTCACTCTGTCTGACATCGGTCAGTGGTACAGACAAAACAGACACTTCATAGTACAGACAAGCGTTACATAGTATAGACAAGAAGGTGTGATCTGGCGGCGTGTCTGCTGTGTCGGGCGCTACAAAGTCCGCCCGACACGACGTAGGCGATCATGATCTTGTCCCCCTACGGTCTTGACTGGTCTTCTTAACGTCCGGCCTCGTTCCGGGGCCTCAACTCGGCCCGAATGGTGGCCTCCGGCATTCGGCTGACCACTCTTCCTCCAAAGATCCCCCTTCGGCTCACCTCGGAGCCTCCGGAGGCCTCCGGCTCCTTCGCTCGGAGGTTTAAGTACCTCCGGCGCTGGGCTTCGGGTCTCCAGGTTGTGGTCTTCCTTCGGAGTAGTACGAACCTTCGTGCTCCCCTGCTATCATCGGGATTATCTCCCCCAACAGTAGCCCCTCACTTCTTTCCTCTTCGAGAGTCTTGCGTAAGAGAGGGTGGAAGCGCACATGATAATTCCGATAACCTTTATAAGAAATCGACTTACATAAAGATGCGGAATCTTGCTGTGAGGCGGCCTAGACTGGCAGTTTTGGGGACGCTTGTGTCGCGCCCCGATTTAATAAATCAGGACTTTATTGAAATTCCATAGAAAATCAATAAAACAAGACGTTCATCATGCGACCACGTACAATACGGACAATCATTCACGGTTCGTAGACCGCATTAATACAAAAGTGAATAAAGGTGAAGAGAAACTAATAAAACAAGGGTCCTAGATGAACGCCTCCTTCCAGTCTCGCCTTGACTGGGTCGCTACTCCAGACCTTCATCCTCCTCGTAGCAGACTGGCTCTGATGTTGTAAGTCAACGGGGTGAGTACAGATGTACTCAGCAAGCCACCGAATGCAAATATAATGCAAGGTAATAACAAGGGAGATAGTGGCTAATTCAGCGGAAGCAGCATAATTATAAAGCTTTAAATGTGAGCAAATTAATTAGTACGGAAAAGTAAACATGTGTGTGTGCATCATCATCTTCTAACTCGAGGGGTACAGTCAGCCCCACCTCGCTCAACAGTCCTTACGTGCCATGAATAACTTGAACATCCAAACAATGGTAAACTAACTGCGAGTAGTCACTCAACCCGTCCTTGACCGTGGGCTCGGCTTTTCGAAAAGATTAGTTTACTCTGATCAGAGATGTACCACTGTACCCACAAGGCACGCACTCATCACCTACACCGAAGTGTAACGAGATGACCCATCACACGGGAACTCGTGCCAAAACCTTCCATATAGTCCTCCCCGACCCAATAGCACCCTCTTATGGGTTTCATATGGTGTCCCGACGCATCGGAGCCCCACCATACCCCCCCTTGAGCCTCGTCGGTACAAGTCGCCCGCAGGCTAGCCCCTTGCCCCCTCCTCTATGGTGCATCGAGCCGGAGCATTCCATACTTCCAGTTAGGACTTACCCATTAGACTTGTGGTTGGTACGGAAGTGCTTTGCAACAGATCCCGCAGACCGGTCCTTATAGTGCCCCGGGTGCGACAAACCAGTGCCCGAGCTTGCACCCGGAACCCACCATACTTATAACCTAGCCAACTCCAACAGAGTCCAGAGACGAGAATAACAGGGAAATTCATATACAGAAATCCAGCTATCTACGACTCGTTCTTTTTAACCTATAGCAGTTGTGCCGGTACATTGGGCACTAGCTAATATTTTTATAGTAGAGTGACAAGGAGTTAAGGCTCAATAAGCATGGCTTGGGTTTGCACACAAGGACGGGGATCTAATAAATATAAGTGTAAGGCTTGAATATTGGACTAATGCAATATTAACCTATGAGTTATAGCGATAATTTATTAAATCATGGGCTCAATTATGATCAACTATTTCCACAGGGGTGGTCGATGACTTGCCTTGCTCAGCAAAGGGTGAAGGTGGAACCTCGGGATAGAACTCCTGCTCCTCGACGAACTCGTAGTCTTCTCGATACGGAAAATAAACAATACATTCACATTCAATAAAACAGATAAAATTCACCAGATAAAAGAACATACACTGTTGTGGGTGAAGTAATATTTATTATTCTGAGTCTTTACATATAACAGTGAATTTTAACCTTTTTAGGATTTTTCATAATTTATTTTGTTGGAGTAGTGATTTATCCTAAAGGGGTTTTATTCATTTATTTATTAATAATATTTTGGGCAATAGAAACATACTGTTTCTATGACATTAATGTGTAGGAAATAATATTCTGGTTCTAACAAAATTTGAATGGTGAAATTTGGAGTTAAAATGAGCAAGATATGAATTTTTGAAGTTTAAACAATTTTCTGGAATTTTATTTAAACTAAAAACAGTCTCTGGTCCACGGTGAACCAGGTTCACCGTGAACCCGTGACTATTCGCGTGGACCGGATCAACCAGGACCGTCGGATCTTGATCCGGCGATCAGGCGCGGGGCGGAGGGGTTTAATGAAATCGGACGGCCACGATTAAATCATACCGAACCGGTACGCGTGGACGCTCGAGATCACTCGGGGGGTTTAAGTGACGATCGACGGCCGAGAGACCTCGATACCCCTTTGACCAGATCCGAGGGCTCAGATTAAGTCAACAGGGGATCTAATCTTAGCCCTCCGATCGTGATCGAACGGCCGAGACGCGATCCGGCACGGCACAGAGTGAGGGGGCGTGTACCCTTCTTCTCCGGCGACGGCGAGGCCTTGGGTGCGGTGGCTGCGGCGGCGGCGAGCGCCTAGGGGCCTAGTTCTTGGCGAAAATGGAAAGAGGAGAGGGTGGATATCACGATGGTACCTCGGGTGGCGACGGAGGGCGACGGACGGTGGCCGGCGGTGAGGGTAGACGAAATAGGGCTTTCGGGTGCTCGTCGGCGACGGCGATCCGGCGACGTCCTCGACCAACGGAGTGGATGCCGAGGGGGGGCGGTCGACGGCGGACTCGACGGTGGTGGTGGCTAGGGCGGCGGGGGTCCGAGGCGACGGCGATCGCTCGCCGGAGTTGAAGTCGAGGGGATACTCGAAAATGCCAAGGGAGCGCTCTGAAGGGCTAAGGCTTTGGGCTACGGCGGTGTGAGGTGAGTGCGGTGACCGGAGGGGTATAAATAGGGGGTTTGCCGGCGTAAAGAGGGAAGGACGCCGGTGGAAATCCGAGGGGTTCCAATTTTGCGCCGGCGAGCTTCCATGCGTACGGGGAGGCTTCTATATTCATGAATCCGCGTCGGGTTTGGATGGAAAGAGATCGCCGGAGTGAGGGGATCACGATTTAGTGCTTGGTTGGGCGAAATCGGGCGGCCGGCGGCGGATTTGGGAGGGGATCTCGCCGGATAAGGAAGGGGGATCCCCTTCCAACGAAGAAGACGATGCTGACAGGTGGCCCCCACCTGTCAGCGGGCGAAACAGGAAAGGAAGGGCCTGGCAGGCGGGTCCGAGCGGTCAGTGGCGCGGCGGGGCTGGCAGGTGGGTCCAGGCGGGGCGCGAGCGGGAGGAGAGAGGGGAGGGCGGCGCCGACAGGCGGGCCCCTCCTGTCAGTGGGTGGGTGACAACGGGCTGGGCCAAAAGGCCGCTGGCGGGAGTTTCGGGGTTGAGGCCCATTAAGGTTAAAAATTGATTTTCTGATTTAAAATAATTCCAGAAATTTGAATATTTGATTAAGGGTTGAATCACTGTTGATAAAAATTTGTAAAAATTCCTAAAATTATATCTTGGCCTCTAGTTCATCTCATAAAATTTTCAAGTCCAGATTTTGAGTATTTCTCCCTGTTTGGCTTTATTTGAGTTCTTTTGGGATTTTTCCTTTAATATTAAATTCAGAAATGATTTAAATAATATTTTCTTTTTATTTATTCCTTTTTAATTTCTGGGGTGTTACAGCTTGGGAGCCTCGAGGCGCCCTAGGGTCCGGAGGCCGAGGGCTGCCTTCGGAGCGCCCCCGACTGGCTATTCGCTCTCCGCTCCTTCGGAGGAACAGGCCTGACCATTCGTCGGACACCGGCGCGGCTTGGACCGTCGGGTTCCGTTACTCGAGGAGATGAGTTAGCGCATTACTGGACACAGTAAATGCGGCGAGCGCGTGGGCGGCGCAAAGAAGGTGGACCGTTAGAGACCGGCGCGTGCAAAGCACCGGTAGTCTTAAATGCAGGCGTCGCGCAACCATCGCGCACACACGTTTGAACGGTGGAAGGTGGACTGGCGACCGCCCTCGTGCTTAAATAGCCACGGCTAGACCAGCCATTCCCTTTCCTGCTCGCTCTAAACCCTCAATCCCACTCTTGACGGCGAACGTTTGCTCTTGCGCCCCTGCCTTCTCCTTGTTCCTTCTTGTCATGGCGAAAGAGAGCACTCCTGCCGCATCGGTAGATCCCCGGTTCCTGCAGCGTCAAATAGCGGCGGCGGCGGCCGCGGCGGCTACCGCTTCTGGTCCGACCGAGGTGAGCGACTCGCGGGAGCTCCGTCCCGCCTCGGAGCGGTTCAGGGAGCAAACCCTAGAGCTTGGGCCATCGACATGCACTTACGAGTCCATCAAGTAAGCAACTAGGGGCCGCCTTGGCCCCGAATCGCCAGCCAGGAAGCCGGGCCCGGTGCCGGTCCTGGAGCCACGAGAAGGGGAGGTCGTCATTTTCGAGGCTTTCTTCGATGCGGGGCTAGGGTTCCCCGTTTCGGAGCTCCTAGCCAGAGTGTTGGATGCCTTCCACTTGGAGCTCCCGCAACTGTCTCCAAACTGCCTTCCAGCCCGCGGGGAGCGCGCTCTAGCGTGCCCCTCCCGTGCCCCTACTTGGCGGAGGGCGAGGACTTCGCATCGAAGCTGGCCCCAGTCCATGACTACTACCTTCGCTTGCGGGAGGTTCCGGAGATAGAAGAGCTCGGTCTGTCGGACAGTCTCGAGCTCGGCCGAGCCATCGAGACCGCCGCCGGCCAGGTATCCATTCGGAGTACCCTTTGTTGAGCCCCTAGACCTCCTTTTTCTGATTCGCCACTTCTTGTGCAGGTAGTCGCGCTGGCATAGGGATCGCTGCTCTCCCTGCTTTCCGAGCGCCACCATCACGAGAGCGATGCTTCGGAGCTCTCCGGTCGAGCGAACGCCGCCGAGAGGCTGGTTCGCGAGCAGGCGGCGGAGATTGAAAGCCTTCGTCTCTGGGCCGCTAGAGCCGAAGCGCTCGAGGCCCGGGTGGCAGAGGTTGATTCCCTCAAGGCTCAAGTCGCTGAGCTGGAGGGACTCCGGGCTCGGGCCGCTCGAGCAGACAAGATCGAGGTGGAGGTTGGCGCCCTTCGGGTCCGGGCTGCCGAGGCAGAGGGGCTCCGGTCTCGAGCCAAGGATGCGGAGCGACTCGAAGGGGAGGTCTTCATGCTCCAGGCCCAAGTCTCGGAGATGGACGAGCTCCGAGAGGCAGCAACCAACGCCGAAGCTCTCGAAGCCCGAGTGCTCCCGCTGGAGTGGACCGAGGTGGACCTCCTGGCCCGGAAGGAGGAGGAGACCGAGGCGCTCACTCAGGGGGAAAAGACGGTGGCGGACACCGTGACGTCTCTCCGGAGGGTGCTGGCGCGCTGTGGCACCGGATGCGCGGCCTTCGACGTTGCTCGGGAGCCCCTTCTTTGTCGGCTAAAGTTCATCCAGTCCACCAGATAAGCCTCACCATATCAAAGTATGGTGAGGTATCAGCTCGGGTAGCCGCCTTCGGGATCGTCCGGCACCTTGAGTTGTCCGGCCTTCCTCTTCCTTCACCTTCGAGCTCGCATCCCATTGCCTTCGGGGGGAGCCACCTCTGGTCGCCGAGTTCAGCGGTCGCTCAGTCTTGGAGAGTGCTCAGGGCGACCTGGCAAACCGAGGGCCCCGAGGTGATCAAAGCTTGGCTGGAGGAAGCCCTTCGTTCCAGTGAACCTCCGGTCCCTTCGAAGCCTTCGGCCACGGCGCGGCAACCGAACCCGAAGGTGTAATTTCTTTAGGACCCCTGCGCTGCACATCTTGTAATAGCTTTAGAAACTTATTTATGCAATTAATAGACAGTACTTGCTTTCCGAGGATTATTTAGGGTGTCTATGCCTACGATTGCGATATTGAGGCACTCGATCCTGACGATGCTCTTCTGCACCGATGGGCTATTCTCGAGGCCTTGAGGGCGAATCAGCCTGCACGCTTCGTCCTTCCCCGAGGTAGCGATGGGCACACGGACCCCGAGGTTCTTTGAGGGGTTCTGAGCCTAGTAAAGGAAGAAGAGAAGGAGCCCCGAGCTCCGTTTTCATCTCCCAAACCGGTGGATTGGTCTGACACGGAAGCTAGTCTGAGTGGAGCACCGTCTGGGGGCGAAGGTTTGCGTAGCTGGGCTCAATTGCGGGAAGACCAAAGGACTCTTCGCGCCCAGAGGAAGGAGGAGAAAAGGTAGAAGAGGAAAGAGAAGTCTACTTACGCAGCGCCGGAGCCTCGGACTAGGGCGGGCTCCGGCCCAGATGACTGTTCTGACCGAAGAGGCTTCCGGTTCCTGCTTGGTTTAGATGAAAACTTCTCTTGATCTCTCTTGCTTTTTGATTTGTGACAAACGCTGTATATTACATGCTGTATCGACGATGCACATAATCGAAGCCTTCCTCCTTGCTTCTTCCTCCCCCCCTCCGTCGTGGGTAGGCGGCTTGTCGACTGGGCACGAACATTAGTGAGGAAGGCGGCTTGTCGACTGGACGCGAACATTAGTGAGGAAGGCGGAGGGACTAAGTTGTATCGAACGGGGGGCTCGGGGCCCGAATCGAGGGTGCGTCGAGCCGGAGCTCGGAAACCGAATCGTGGGTGCGTCGAGCCGGAGCTCGGAACCCGAGTCGTGGGTGCGTCGAGCCGGAGCTCGGAACCCAAATCGAGGGTGCGTCGAGCCGGAGCTCAGAACCCGAATCATGGGTGCGTCGAGCCGGAGCTCGGAACCCTAGTCGTGGGTGCATCGAGCTGGAGCTCGAAACCCGAATCGAGGGTGCATCGAGCCGGAGCTCGGAACCCGAATCATGGGTGTGTCGAGCCGGAGCTCGGAACCCGAATCGAGGGTGCGTCGAGCCGGAGCTCGGAACCCGATTGTTTGGTGAAACTATGTTTTGGTACCACGGTGCATCCACCTTGGTCAAAAACTCACCCAATAGTTTTACCGAATTGATGGTTGAATACAACGGTGGCCGACATCGGTCAACGTCGGAATACACTTATGAAATTATGCGAAATAACGCTTCAGGTGCTCCGCGTGCCAAGTATGCTTCAGGTCCTCTCCTTCCAAGGTAGCGAGGCGGTAGGATCCCGGTCGCCCAGAGCCGGTCACGATGTACGGGCCTTCCCACTTGTTGCCTAGCTTCGTCGGAGCGGCAACCGCACGCAGGACAAGGTGCCCCGGCTGGAACTCACTCCGCCTGACCTTGGGGTCATACCACACCTTCGTTTGCTTCTAGTAGTGGGAAAGATTGGCGACGGCTCGGAGCCGTGTCTCCTCTGTGAGGTCGAGGGAGATGGCACGCTGCTCATCAGTCTCGGGTGCTGTGACACGCAGCGAACCAGCCCGAAGCTCCGTTGGAGTCATTGCTTCGTTGCCAAATAGGAGCCGGAACGGGGTGAACCCCGTAGCTCAGGAAGGGGTGGTCCAAATGGACCACAGGATCTTCGGTAGCTCTTCAGGCCACAACCCCTTGGCTAAGCCCACGATGCATTTATTGAGGCCTGAGAGTATATGCCCATTAGCCCGCTCAACAGCCCCATTTGATTGAGGGTGCTGAACTGCTGCGAAGCAGAGCTGGACTCCCAATTCTTCGCAGAATGCTCTGAAAGCCCCAGCATCGAACTGCGTGCCATTGTCCAGCGTGAGCTGCCTGGGTACTCCGAAGCGGTAGATGATATTCTACCAGAAGAATTTCTGGACGCTCCGGGATGTGATGGAAGTCAACGGCTCGACATCGACCCATTTGGAGAAGTATTCGACGGCTACGACAACGAAGCGTAGATTGCCTCTCGCTCTAGGGAATGGCCCAATGAGATCTATTCCCCAGCGAGCCAAAGGCCACACAGGCAGAATGGGCTGTAGAGTGACCGGGGGTCTGTGACTCCGTCGCCCCAACCACTGGCACCCTTGGCAAGTACGAACCAGACCTTCGGCATCGGCGACGATAGTGGGCCAGTATACTCCCTGCCGGAGAACTTTCCCGGCAAGTGCGCGAGGTGCCAAATGGCTACCACACAGCCCCTCGTGGATTACCCGGAGCATGGCTACACCGTCCAAGTGAGAGATGCATCGGAGCAGCGGGGAACATACCCCCGATTTGTAGAGGATGCCATCAATGACTTGGAAAGACCGGGCACGGAGCTGGAGCCATGCTTGAACTGGGCCGGGCCGGTCATCCGTGTTGCCGCCGAGTGTTCGCAAGATGGGCTCCCGCCAATCGTTGTTGATCGTGCAGAGAACTCGGGCTGGCTGAAGCGATGTCGGTGGTTCGGCTGGCGCGGAGGTTGATGCCTCGTCGTGGAGGAGCACCGAAGGTCGGGTAATTTCTTCGAAGAAGGTGCCCGGCAGCACGGCTTGGCCACTGGCTCCGGCTTTAGCAAGGGCGTCGGCTTGACAATTTTCGCTTCTTGGGATGCTTTGAATGGATATCCCCTTGAAGGATGCTTCAAATCTCCGAATGGCTTGGAGGTAGGAGGCGAGGTCTGGGTGCCGAGCTTGGAAACTCTTGTCGATGTGCCCGGCGATGACTTGGGAGTCGGTCTTGACTACGACATGGGCGGCTCCGAGTGCATGTGCCTTGCGGAGACCCAGTAGGACTCCTTTGTACTCGGTGATGTTGTTGGTAGCCTTGAAATTCAGCCGAGCGAAGTACGAGGCCTGTTGGCCAGAGGGGGAGACAATGACTGCTCCGGCCCCAGCCCCCGAAGCCTTGTAGGCACCGTCCGAATAGACAGTCCAAATTCCTTCACCTGCTTCGGTGCCGGCGTGATCAGCCGCGGATGTCCATTCGGCAACGAAGGAGATCCCGAATGGGGCCAATTCTACCGCCCACTTCCCGATGTGGCCGGTGGCATCCTTGTTTCGGAACATGTCGCCGAGCGGGTATGCAGTTGGAATAATGACGTCGTGAGCCAGGAAGTAGTGCCGAAGCTTGTGGGATGCCATGACAAGAGCGTATGACACCTTCTCGAGCTCGGAGTACCGTACTCTGGCTCCGGAGAGGGCTTCGGATACGAAGTAGACAGGGCGCTGTACCAACTTTCCGCCAAGTTCTTCTTCCTGGATCAGGGCTGCGCTCGCCGCACTACCGGAGGTGGCGAGGTAGACTAGAAGGGGACTGCCGGCTCGAGGCGTGGCGAGGGCGACGAGGCCAGAAAGGTACTCCTTTATCTGATCGAAGCAGCTCTGACACTCGGAGGTCCACTCGAATGTTTTAGAGCCCCGGAGCGCCTTGAAGATGGGCAAGCTTTTTTCAGCTGATTTTGCCAGAAATCGGCCAAGGGCGGCTAAGCGCCCGGCTAGCTTCTGTGCTTGCTTCAAATTCTGGGGGGGGACATGTTCTGCAATGCGTTGACTTGTGTTAGGCTGGCTTCAATGCCTCGGCTGGAAACCAGATACCCGAGTAGCTTCCCAGTGCGCGCTCCGAAGACACACTTCTCCGGTTTGAGGCGGATCCCACACCGCCGAAGGCTATCAAAGGTCTCAGCTATGTCCGCACTGTGGCGATCCTTGATGGTACTCTTGATAACAATATCGTCCATGTACGCTTCGATGTTGCGGCCTATCTGATGGCCCAAAGCCTTGGATATTAGTCTCGAAAAGGTGGCCCCGGCATTGCAGAGGCCGAAAGGCATTCGAACGTAGCAAAATACTCCTGCGGGGGTAATGAAGCTTGTCTTGACTTGATCCTCAGGCTTTAACCAGATCTGGTGATATCCTGAATAAGCATCGAGGAAACTGAGGAGCTCTGCACCGGCGGTGGAATCGACTAGTTGATCAATGCGAGGCATGGGGTAGGGGTCACGGGGGCAAGCTTTATTTAGAGAGGTGAAGTCGATACACATACGCCACTTTCCAGATGTTTTCTTCTGGACAAACACCGGGTTAGACAACCACTCAGTGTGACTCACTTCCCGGATGACCCCCGCTCGAAGCAACTTCTCAGTCTCGGCATTGGCAAGCTCGGCCCGTGCGACGGAGAGTTTCCGGAGCCCCTAGCGCACCGGTCGAGCCTTCGGGTCGACCGCCAGCGAATGCTCAATGATTGAGCGGTTGACGCCCAGGATATCTTCGTCGGACCATGCGAAGATGTCGAGGTTGTTGCGGATGACTTCCTCGAGCTGCGTCGACACCTCCGGCTCCAAGCCCCCTCTGAACTAGATCGGGCGCTCCTTCCCGTCTTGGATCAAGATCTTCGTGATGATCTCCCCCTTCGGGAGAGGCTTGACCAGGCACCCCTTCGGCATAGAGTCTCCGGCACCGGGGGGTCGACTCCTTCCATGCCTTCACGGACGCTATGAATCTGGCGTGGCTCCAGTGGCGCCGAGTGGCCGTATTCAACCCGACGGGCTGTGGCCTGGTCGCCTAGGACCGACAGCACCCCTCCTGGGGTCGGCATCTTGAGACACAAGTAGTTGTGGTGGGCGATGGCTCCAAAGCGGTTGAGCATCCCCCTCCCAAAGATGGCGTTGTAGGCGTACGGAGCGTCAACTACGTCGAAGAGGATCTCCTCACAGCGCTAGAGGGGGGAATCTCCGAAGGTCACCTCCAGCATGACTTGGCCCAGGGCATCGAGTGGGGGGCCTGCGAAGCCCTGGAGTGGACGGGAAGCTGGCAGCAAGTGCTTCCGAGAGAGACACAGCTGATCGAAGGCCTGCACAAAAATGATGTCAGTAGAGCTTCCCCCATCGACCAGGATGCGACGCACCTCGACTCCGGCGATATCTGCGGAGATGACGAGGGGGTCGGCATGCGGGAACTTGACTCCGGCGGCATCCTCAGCGGTGAAGGAGATGGTAACGTGGGACCATTCGGGGAGCGTAGAGGGGCTGGACGTGTCGATATGCCCGACCTCCCAAACATAGTCTCGCCGCTGGCGCTTGGACAGGGCTCCCAGGGCCCCTCCTCCGGATATGGGGAGGACCACCCGCTTCCCCAGATCCAGTGCGTCTTCAAGTTTAGGAGCCTGGGCCCGGCCGAACTCCGGGGCTAGGCACAGGACATCCGGCTCATCGCGGCGTCCGACCACCTGGACCGCTTCTGGGCAAGGTACAGGGTTCCCCTTGTCGGTGGAACCGCTGCCGGCATTTTACTCGAGGTAGTCGTTCCAGAGGGCGAGGATGGTCCGGCAGGAATCGGTGTCGTGGCTCCGGTTTTCACCGTGGACGCTGCAGTAAAGCGTGGCCCCTCCGAAGGGCGCCCATGATGAAGCTTTGGCTCCAGCGAAGCGACTCCCACCGGACGTGTGCTGGTGCTTAGCGAGGACTCGAGGTGTGATGTTGAGGACCTCCCCCCGAAGATGCTTCCGGCCTCACCGGGAGTCTCGGTGAAAGTCTTGCTGGCCAGAGTCTTGGCGGCGGAAGTCAGGAGCAGGGCGGGCTCCTCGGTCACGGTCTGGCGAGGCTTCGTACGCCTTAGCGCTCGTGGCTCGGACAGGGACTATCATCACCTGTCGGTGTATTTGGCCTTCCTCGGACCGGGCGTAATCTTCGAAGTACGTCATGAGCTGCGCCACCGAAGAGATGGGCTTTCGGTGGAACTTGTCGAGGAGGCCTGGGTGGGTGACACCTTCCCGGGAGGCAAGCCCCTTGATCTGGGCCTTAGTGTGCGCGAAGCGCTGGGAGTATTGCCGCAAAGTTTCCCTGGGTTGCTGCTTCACTTGGAAGAGGCTACCGGTGGATGTGGGGGCCACAAAGGTTCCGTGAAAGTTGTTGACGAACTTCTTCCTTAGCTGGTCCCACGAACAAATGGTCCCAGGCCGGAGCGACCAGAACCACCAGAGGGCAATCCCCTCAAGTGCTAGAGGGAAACATTTAGCCATAGTGTCGCGGCTCCCCCCGGACGCTTCTATTGCTAGAGCGTACGAGCGGGAGAACTCTCCGGGGTCGGAGTCCCTGGAGTACTTAGGAAGCTTGGCGGCGCGAAACTTCGAGCTAAAGCGCACCCTCTAGATATCTGGGTGCAGGGGAGACTCCTCATCGTACGACGCGTTTTCCTCCTCCACTTGATCTTCATCATCGCTCAGGGCTACGGTCGCGACCCTCGTGGCGCGGGAGGGCTCAGGAGGACGGAGCGACGCCTCCTGGCGCCACTGGGCTAGTTCCGCCTTCAGCCGGGCATTCTCGGCGGCCAGAGCATCGGCCTGACTCCCGCTTCCTCCTGAAGCAGTTTCAGGGTCTTGCGAACAGACGTAGTCGGTCCGGAGGGCCACCACTGGGGGCCCGCTCGGAGGGTGCACCTCCGATGGCCCCTCCTAGGGCCCTGTGGGACTGACGGAGGGCGGATCCGGAATGCTAGCAGAGCCCCGAACCTCCAGCGTCCCCTCTGGGGCCTGGGTTGGCTCCACGGTAGGCGCCCCGACGGACGCGATGACCGGCTGGTCGGGAATGGTGACTGGGGTGGGCTCGACTCCGGCGGTGCGGGCTGACCGTCGAAGAGGAACCGTGCTCGCGCCCTTCTGACCCAACATGCTTTGGTGACTGGATGTAGAGGACGCTAGCTTCTCGAACTAGGATCCCCACGGACGGCGCCAAGTGTTGGGACGACGGATCGAACTAGCAGGTTTTCTTAGTGGATGGAAGTAACGAAATGTTGTGTGCTCTGTATTCTGGGATCGTGTGTCTTACAACTACAGTTGGGGGGGTATTTATAGGGTGGCCCGCTCTAAAGGGTCGGGTCCCTGCAACCCCCAACTGTCACTCTGTTTGACATCGGTCAGTGGTACAGACAAAACAGACACTTCATAGTACAGACAAGCGTTACATAGTACAGACAAGAAGGTGTGATCTGGCGGCGTGTCTGCCATGTCGGGCGCTGCAAAGTCCGCCCGACACGGCGCAGGCGATCACGATCTTGTCCCCCTACGGTCTTGACTGGTCTTCTTAACGTCCGGTCACCTTCCGGGGCCTCAACTCGGCCCGAAGGGTGGCCTCCGGCATTCAGCTGACCACTCTTCCTCCGAAGATCCCCCTCCGGCGTGCCTCAGAGCCTCCGGAGGCCTCCGGCTCCTTCGCTCGGAGGTTTAAGTACCTCCGGCGCTGGGCTTCGGGTCTCCTGGTTGTGGTCTTCCTTCGGAGTAGTACGGACCTTCGTGTTCCCCTGCTATCATTGGGATTATCTCCCCCAACAAGGGGCTTTACAACAGTTTGCATACATGATGGCCCTAAGAGCTAGACCTGCGGGTTGGTTGGCAGAGCAGGGATTGCCGGAGCTGGCGACGCAGGAAGTGGCGGCCTTGTTTGTGCTTGCTTCTGCCGTCGGGCCTCGTCAATCCAAGCTTTGGCCGCAGCCTTATGGTTCGACTTCCAAGTTGACCGGAAGGCTTCCCAGGCCAAGGCTACGTCCGAATAAAGGTGCAGCTGGTCTTCAGAGGCGAAGCTTCCAGGGATCGAACCCCCGACTGAACCGAGGGGGATCTGAAGGGGCTCAAGGTGGTTAAGAACTCCGATGCCGGCACATTGCCTGAAGATCTCTCCGTACCGGACGCCGGAGCTCATCATCAACGACGCTGCCACTTGGATCCTCTTCAGCTTCCAATCGAGGGATTCGCTGGTTGCCGCAGAAGACGAAGGTCACATAGTGCCGAAGTATTCCAAGGTACCCTGAACGGCGTCCAAGGTACGTTCTGCCGCACTAGCGTTCTTCTTCTCCGTTGCCTCCAGCCCCGCAGCAGTAGCGGACACCTCGGCCACTTGGAGCATTAAAGAACTCTTCTAGGCCATCACTTGGTTAACAGCTCCTTGGAGCTCCACCAACTAGGCGCTCGAAGTGGCCGCCGATTGACGGAGCCTTTCAACCTCCGCCCGAAGAACTACGCGTTCGGCTTCAACCTCTTGGGCCGAAATGCGGAGCGCGTCGTTGTCTTCCCTCACCGTTCGGAGAGCTTCGTCGGCCGTAGCCCTAGCCCTCCATTCCGCTAGGGCTTCCTCCTCCAACATAAGGGATCTTTCGTTGGAGTCGTTGAGGGCGGTTTGGAGGGTGGTAACCTTCCTTTTGAGTCGATTAGTTTCGACCTCGTTGGAAGTCGCTGCCGCTCTAGCAAGGACGAATTGCTGTAAATGAAAAAGAACAAGTAAGTACCAAAGTGTTTATAGCCATTGATTCGAATTAGCTATGGTGTTTTTCATACCTGAAGGGTAGCCCTTTCGAGGGCCATGTTGAGCGTCGGATCCCTAGCTTCGCTCAGAGCGGAGACCAGGTCCGAATTGGCGATGTCCTGGATCTTCTCTGCCATTTCATTATTTAAACGGTAGTTTCGAGACAAGCCTGCTTAATTATTACACTTGTATTTTACAAAGGCCATAGGAAGCATACCTTGCGGCATAAAACAAGCATACAAGTAGTGGAAGTCTTAAGAGATCTACATATTACTAATTAACTCCTTATTGGGAACTAAGAGAAAAACCCTACTCTTCAAGGCCTTTGTCTTTTGGAATAGCCTCAAAATGTTCTTCCTCTCTTGGACCTTCAAATTCTAGGGAGATAGCAAGAGGAGGTGTGAGTACATACGTACTCAGCAAGCCTTGGAAGAGTTTATAGATGAGTTGAGACAAGGTGATGGAGACGAGGGTGGCTCGATCTTTCGGTGATAAGAGGAGGAGATAATTTCGATTGGTGAGAGACGACGTTGACGACCCGACTACAACCATACGAGACATTCATGTTGCACCTTAGCGATCGATACACCAACTCCAAGGGTTGTTGATCTAGCCGGTGATCAACCTTGTTCCTGCAAGCAATCAAAGAATGAGCAAGAACAAGATAAAGGAGCAACAAGTTTTGCTGGATGTGAAAGACGCACAAGGGTAGTTGGGGTTATGAAACGTGAGACCGGCGATCTAACCGATCACGGGTTTACATGGACAAGTAGCATTAGCTAAACTTTTATCTAATCAAAACCCGAATTACAACTGAAGTCTCGAGGGGTATTTATAGCCCTAGGGACGTCCCCAAAGTTTGGAAACTTATTACATATGGAAATCACTAATTATTTCCAAAACATAATTACTATAAAAAGGAAACTTAGATTCTTAAGCATTGGCTGGGATTCTTTCGGTGGAATAAATAGATTATCCTCCATGTAGACATCCTCAGCTTTCCAAAAAGTCCAAGATCATCTAAATCAGAGCTTCCATGTGAGAAATACGCATGTGTGAATCTAGTGCTCTCCTTGATGTCCGAGTCTGAGTAACACGCGTTATTTTTGTTATTGCAATCACCTAGGATCGAATCTAGAAGTGTATCTGCATCCGTTGGAAAGAGGACGTCTTAAGCTTTCCAAAAAGTCCATGATCATGTGAATCGGAGCTTCCATGTTAAAGTTGTGCATGTTTGAATTTGTTGCTATCCATGCAGTCTGAATCCGAGTCGAAAACATGTAGAAGTTAATCTCCACTCTCTCTTGGCACATAAATAACGTCCCAAAATTGTATATTATGTTTTCATTGCCTTGATTTGGTCCCCAATTAACTTCCATGATGTTCCATGCCCTTTGTGTGCTCTCAACGTGGCCCTTGATCCATGTGAGAATTTCTGTAATTGAAAATAAAAGTATCTCATGGTGTAGTATCCATAGTTCAAATAAATAAAATGTAAATCTAATGTACAAAGCATGCACCTTAGTTTGTTTGCTCACAATCATGGTCATATCCGAGCTAGTGATGTCCTCATCATTCTCTCCTTCTTGGCTACAAACCATCCTCAGTTTGTTATTGTATTCGCACTCATTGTAGCTCCTAGCAAAATAGATATCATTGTGAAATATCACTGGTCCTTTTGTTACATTGTGAGTAGGAGGAAACCAACTCACCTTGGCATTTAGTTTTGCATGTGTCAGTGAAGAACCATCCTTGATTAAAGAAGATGAAAATGTGATGTTGTTGAACAACTTAACATCCTCTCCTTGAAAACAAACATGTGTATTTAAATCAAAACAAGATACTCTCAAGATAATAGGATTAGTTAAAATGACTTGCTCGAGGTAATTATTTTTAGGCTTTACATGCAATTTCAAACCTGAACATATGCAAACTCTATGCACAAAGTATATGTCTTGCTTATGGTAGGTGCCAAATATATGAAAAATAACATTGGCAGGACATGGAAAATTAAACCGTGAAAATAATTTCTCCTTTAAACAAGTGAGCTCACAAAGATCCATAATTTTAAGGGTTTTTTAGATATATGTCATTACAATTAACGTGCTTTGGAACTTTGCCACTACAATTCGTCTATTTGGATATATGCCATTCTGGAATTGCAGCTCTCACAAAATCTAATGGCATATTTCAGATTTCTCTAAAATTGTAATAGCATATTTTGGAATTTTCTAAATTTGTAATGGTATAGTTTGGAGTTCTCTGAATTTGTAAAGGCATGAATCTAAATACGTGAATTGTAATGACATTTCTCCAAAGTCGCAAAATTGTAATGGCATGGATCCAAATTTCCCAATTTCAATATATCCCCATGTATTTAAAGATGATAACAATTTAATTTCTTCATTCTCATTAGTAATGTGGAAAACATGTTTAAAATCAGCGCTTGAGGAATTAACAATAGAAACAACACGTTCTTCCACTAGTTGTGGCATGTATATAAGTGAAGCATTAACACACAACTCTTCTTTGTCATGAGGAGTTTTAAGCAAATCATCTATTAACAAAGAAATTTCAGCAAAATATTCCACTAATGGTGGCTCTATAATAGCATGAATAGTGGACAATTGTGTTTTATCAGGAGTACACTCACCTTGATTAAATTCACCACATATATTACGTTGCAAAACCTTTTCCAATGATGTAAGTGCATTTTTATTCTCATTTTCCAGTTCAAGGTTAGTAGTACTAGCAGGCACACCAAATGGTGTTTCCTCTAAATCAATAGCTATCTGAATTTCAGCTTGACACGCATGTTCAAACAATTGAGAAAGACAATTATATGTTTCATGAAGAAACATTTCTTGAATTTCTTTGTTAAGCCCATGTAAAAACCTTTGTTCTGTAGCTTCTTCACATTCATCTATAGCACAACATAATAATCAAACATGCATATCATGATAGTATGAGGAAACACTTCTGCTATCTTGTTTTAAATATTGTAGTTTCTTTAACAGAATTTCGGTATAATATGGAGGAACAAACACATCTCTCAAATATTGTTTTAATTCTTTCCAAGATTCAGGTATTTTATCATGTCTACAAAGATGTTTATAATGATATGCAACTTCTTTAACTAACACTTTAAAGGCAGCCATAACATTTTCTCTTTCAGACAAGTTATACTTTTTAAATTCGTTATCTACAACTAGCTCCCATTGAATATATGCATGAGGATCATAATTTCCTTCAAAATAAGGTATTGTACATTTGAACCTAGCTATAATTTCATCACATACCTCATATTTATCATGTTGATGCCTCATGTGTCGATGAAGATGTCGATATTGAGCTTCACTATATCGTATCTCCTTGTGTATCGCTGCCATGATTAGTAGTAAACAAGAAACATACAAATAATATGTACGCTCCTATTAACTATAAGACTGTGAAGGAAAAGTCACAATCACTCAATCCTATATCAAGCTCTTACAAATTCTTACCAATGCAAGCATGAAGGTGTTGTACACTGACTTAACCACAAACACCACAGAGATTAGATGTATCGATGCCTTGGCAAACACTTGGTTGCACAAGCTGTAGTCAAATGTTTGGATCTCTAGGTAGGCTAAAATATGTAGCAAGGAAAACAAGAACCACATTAGCATAAGCAAATTGAGTAATTGTTCAACATCGGTATTGTGCTGGTTCTAGGCTTGAACGTATTAGAGACGGGAGCCTAGACACAAACGATACCACCAAACCGACAATGGTAGAACTAGCTTTCCTCCTATTTTGTCACAAGTTTTCTTTCTCCACTTTTTTCACTTTTTTGGTGTGGCTCTTTTTATTTAATTTTTATTTTTTTGAGCACCTTTCTGCCTTTTTTCCTTTTTTCTCTCATTTTTTAAAGAACAACAAATAACAAGGTGACTCTTAGTACAGGACTCCCGAACCTTGTACGTTCCAAAAAATAAAGCAAAGGACCGAATATGAAGATGATTCTAAACTGAAAAATAAAGATCTTGTTGTAAGCTTTCCAAAATGTATCAAAACTCTACAATCCAAGTTATGATATGTGAGATATGACAGTTTTAGTAACACCTGCACAACCTGCCCGAATTATCTTCGAATTTCAACAAACCGACTCCAGTTTGATTGAACTTGAAAACTAGAGGATAAAAATACCCTAAACACTTGATAAACAGACCAAATTGCAGTGGTAAAAATGTGAAAAGAACTAAAAACTCTAAATGAACTAAACACTAAGACCAGCAACTTCACAAGACGATGCAACCAAAAACTCAAAAAGTCGATACCAAGCAGAACTAGTAAAAGGCTCAAAGAGGCTTGGTACTCGGGTAAACTATTTTTGTGTGTAGCTTTTTATGGACTGTAGGAAAAAATGATAACTCAAAATATCTCACCGATCAACTGTAGCTCTAATACCACTTGATGGAGATGAAGGTGGCCCGATCTTTCGATGAGAAGAGGAGATAATTTGATTGGTGGGAGACGACGTTGACGACCCGACTACAACTATACGAGACATTCGTGTTGCGCCTTAGCGATCGATACACTAACTCCAAGAGTTGTTGATCTTTCAGTGATCAACCTTATTCCTGCAAGCAATCAAAGAATGAGCAAGAACAAGATAAAGGAGCAACTACAATTGCTGGATATGAAAGACGCACAAAGGGTAGTTGGGGTTCTGAAACGTGAGACCGACGATCTAACCGATCACGGGTTTACACGGATAAGTAGCTGAGAAACCAAGGGTGGTTTCGGTGTATGTGATGAGTGATTGACAGGATTATTTACCCTCTGTTCGAAGGGTACCTCCGAAGGGGCTTCGGAGGTGGTACCTCCGAAGGGTGTTCGGAGGTGTGTCACCGGAGTGTGTTCGGTGTTTGCTTGCTGCAGCTGCGCAGCGGAGTGTGCCTGTCGGAGGGGTCCGACAGTACGCGATGACTGGGTTCGTACCGATGGCTTCGGTACTTTGGGCGGTACACCGGAGTGTGTGCCGGAGGTTGCTAACCCGGAGAGGTCTCCGGAGTACTGGATACACTTGTCTGCTTGTCGGTGGTGCGCAGGGACTTCGGAGGCGGCGGACAGGGTTCGAGCCAGGTGAACTTGGGTCAAGCGGGTGGCTTGATGCCAGGGGAGCAGGGAGCTCCGTCACGGTGGCTGCGAAGGTGGTCCGGGTCGGTCCTCGGGTCGAGACGCGCCAGGTGAAGGCAGAGAGTGCGGAGCGTGGCTCCGGCTGAAGGTACTCCGAGACAAAGTCCTCGGAGGTGAGGCACTTCGAAGGTACTCCGGATGGAGTGACTTCGGAGTTGGTGGACCAAGTCCTCTGCGGAGGCAAGGTGTTCGAAGTGTGCTCCGGAGGGAGACACTCGAAGGTACCCTACGAAGGTCTCAGAAGTCGAGGTGCATCGAAGGCATTGTCCGGGTGAGGCTCGTCGTGGAGTGTGCTCGGGGAGAGGCACTGCGACGGAGTGCTCATGGAATGCTTCATGCGGAGGCCTTGGACGAAGGAGGGACTTCGAAGGGAGGTACTCCGAAGGTGGGGGCTTCGGAGTGAGGATGACTTGAGGTGCCTCGGCCATGCATGGCTTCGGTACACGGACGGACGGTGTTCGAGCTCGGAGTAGCTGCGAAGCCGTGGTGATCCACTCCGGAGGTGGTGGTGCGAAGGCCCATGGGCTTTGACGGCTTCGGCTCAAAACCGTCACTGTATCGAAGGACTTCTTCGGCGGAGCGAAGGCCAACAGGCTGCAGGCTTCTCGCCGAAGCTACCGCACCCTCGCGTGCGATGGGAGGTTCCAGAAGTCAACACTGTAAAGGCTGACACTGTCTGTTCTGAAAAAGGCTGACATTGTCCCCTCTGCAGATGACAGAGAAGCCTCCAAAATAAAGGTGGACTACCTTTTGTACCCCTTAGTTCTATAGAGACAAATCTGTTGTAAACCCTAGGGGTAAAGTAGTCACTTCCTTAGGATGAAGCCGTGGGCTATAAATATGGGGGCTCGGTAGGTAACATTTAACACTTTGAGCATTTACTGTTGAGCTCCTGTAGACAGACCTCACTGTATTCATTCTGAGTTCAATACATTTTGTGTTCCTTGTTCAAGCGGCTAAGCCCTGCTTCTGTGTGCTTTTGCTTGAGCTCGTATTGCATACTTCGCTAGTTTTAGTTCACCGAAGCCTGTCTTGGCTAAGGGTGTTTTTATCGCGAAGTGTGTTTTACAGTGTGCTGTCGCTCTGTGTAACACGAGGTGAGACCTCGCTGCTTACTAGCGAAGCCCTGTTCTGTTCCCGTAGTGCTTCTTGTGTCGAAGCCCTTAGCGTAGTCCATTTGCGTGTGCGTGTAGACCTTCGGGTACGAAGCCCAGCACCCGTTGCTGTCGCCAAGTACTTGGTCGAAGTCCTCAGAGGGCTGTCCACTCTTGCGAAGGGTGAAGTGCGAAGCCTGCTCGAAGCACCTCGTGTGCGGAGCCTGCACTGACTTAGCAGAGTAGATTTTCGAGGGTTGTTAGTGGAGCGAAGTCTTCTTGGCTTCGAACTTTTGCTCCTGCGAAGCCTGTGTTCGGAGCTGTCGACGTACCTCCGAACCAGACCTTCGAAGGTTGTGTTCGAAGCCTGTTCCGCAGAAGACAGAACAGAACCGAAGGCTAAGTTTTTAGCCAGAAATTTTAAAAGCTCCCATTCACCCCCCCCCTCTGGTCGCCGTTTCCGGTCCAACAATTGGTATCAGAGCAGGTTAAGATCACCAGTTGACCTTAACCGGTTTTGTGATCTGTTGGCGACATGGATAGAGGCAGTAAAATTCCTCTGTTCGATGGGACAGATTTTGCATACTGGAAGGTGCGCATGGAGGCTTACTTGTTAAGCCAAGGAAATGCAATTTGGGAGATTGTGGACTCACAATACTCCATCCCTGATACCCGCACCACTCAAACTGAAAAAGATCAGTATATTGCCAACTCGAAGGCAAGGAACATTCTGTTCATTGGTTTGAGTCGGAGTGAGTTTGATAGGGTGCAGCACCTTAGGACTGCTAGGGAAATTTGGTCAACACTCACTGTCTTTCATGAGGGCTCTGCTCAGATTAAGGCCAGGCGCCAAAGCACCTACAATCAACAGTATCAGCTGTTTGTGCAGGCACCTGGTGAATCTGTAGATGCCATGTTTTCTCGCTTTGACGCGATAGTGAGTAACTTGCGATCCAACGGGACGCTTGCTTACAGTGATCACGACAGGGCTATCAAGCTTCTCTATGCTCTTGACCGTAGCATATGGGAGGTGAAGATATCCAGCATTGAGGAGTCCACAGGCTATGACACATTGACCTGTGATGAGCTCTTTAGCAAGCTGAAGTCCACAGAGATTGCCAAGGCATCTCTTGCAGTGCACAGAAGCTCTTTGCCACAGCCATTGGCATTGGTTTCTAGCACTAGCCGTGGCACCACTGCAGAACCAAGCACATCAGGCACTTGTGTTCTTGCAGATGGTTTTGCTTTGTCCTCCCTGGTCTCCGTCACAAAGGAGCAGGTGGATACTCTAGCTGATGACGAGCTTGCTCTCATTGCCCGGAGGTTCACCCGCTTTCATCATGAGAGACGGGATCAGAGGAGAAATGGTTTTAGTGGCTGCTATGAATGTGGCGACACCTCTCACATTAAGGCAAATTGCCCCAAGGTCAAAAAGAGAGATGAGAGTGACCGCCCCAAATTCCACAAAAAAGAGAGGAAACCCTTTGTGAAGGGCAAGCGCGGCAAGATGGCTAAAAAAGTAGCCAAGGCCGCTTCCAGAGCATTTGTTGCTGCTCTCAGCGACATCGACACATCCTCAACTGAGGAGTCGAGCTCTGAGGAGGAGGAGTCCCCAAGGAAGGAGGACAAGAAGGATAAGAAGGGACGTGACTTCACCGGCCTTTGCTTCATGGCCGACAGCGATCACAGCGGCGATGAGCTTGACTCATCTGAGGTAAACCTATCATCTGACCAGCTTCTAATTAAATTAGATGAGCTGAATGAAGTTGTGCTAGGTCAGGATAGATTGCTTGTGCAAGCCGCTAGAGAAAGAAAAGACCTTAGACTTAGGCTAGAAAATGTTTCTACTGAATATGCCATGCTTAAGTCTAAGTTTGATGATGCTGAATGTGAATCATGTTCTGTTGTCATGAGTGAGCTTGCTCAGTTGCGTTCTGTACATGCTCAAACTCTTTCTGAGCTTGAGACTGCACAGAAGCAGCTTTTGGAGGTGGATTCTAGACCTCGTGATATTATTGATTGCATGAACTGCTCTTTATTGCGCGATAGCATTAATTTACGTGATAAGCATGTTCATGATTTAGAGGCTAGATTGGAGAGGGCCGGTAGTTCTAAGGATGTGCAACCTGTTTGTGACACTTGCATTACCCTTAAGGACCAGCTAGGCACTATTAGAGAGCGTGCTGAAAACCTCATGTCCGAAAATGAATACCTTCTTTCTGTGGTTAACAAATGCACTGAGGGAAAGGGTAGGATGGATTTGCTCTTGGCCAAGACCAAGTTGTGTGCTGACAGAGCCGGGGTAGCTCTAGGTTTGGGTTTTGAGAGGATAGCTTCAGACAGTAAAACCAAAACTGTTTTTACCTCTCCTACCACCCTAGAGAAAGAGAGAGCTCTGTTGGACACCCCTCCAGCCAAAAAGCCTACCCATCCACAAAAGAAAACCACTCCTCCTGCCAAGAAAAATCCTCCCAAGAAAACCACTCAAAAGAAACCCAAGGAGCCTGTGAGAGTTGCTCCTGTGACCCATGAGAGTGCCCCCAGGAGAGTGTTTCACTGTTCTTATTGTCATCGGGCGGGTCATTTGATTGGTTTCTGTTTCCGTCGCATCAAGGATGAGCGACGTGCACAGGCGATGAGCTATCAGGACATGCATTACCCATCTTTAGGTAGGCATGAGTCTGAGTATCACTCTCGTCCTGTTTTCGAGGCTCCTCGTGCTTCTCGGAGAGGTTTTGCTCCTCGAGGTGTTCACCATGTTCCATATGGTGGTAGACCTCGGGCGAGTAGCTTTGTACCTCGTCAGAGTAGGAGACCTCGACATGCTTTGAGTTCTTTGCATGTAGGTAGACCTCGCACTTTCCACCATTCTGATTTTTATGTGCGTAGACCGTCTACTTTTACTGTGCCTACTACTCGTGTCACTCAGTGCTGGATGCCTCGCCATTATTTTACTCACCCCAGCACTGAGCGATCGAGGCGTTCTTATCATGTGTAGGCGACAGGTCGAGGCTTGGAGGGCACGTGGATCATGGACTCCGGTTGTTCGCGCCACATGACCGGAGATGCAGCTTGGTTCTCCAGCCTCACCACAACCAAGCAAAGGGAACATATCACCTTCGGAAACAATCGAAGGAGTAGAGTGAAAGGTAAAGGTGTGGTAAGGATTAACACGAACTTCACTCTCAAAGATGTTGCTTTGGTTGAGAACCTGGGATACAATTTGTTGTCTGTATCTCAGTTGCTTGATGAGGGCTTCGAAGTGCGATTTCATCGCGATACTTCACAAGTGCTCAATTCTGATGGCGTTGTGGTATGTAAGATCTTTAGGGTTGGGAGAGTTTTTGGAGCTGATTTTTCAGAATCGTCTGGTTATTCTCATTGTCTTGTTGCACATTCGACTTCTGAGCTTTGGAAGTGGCATAGGAGACTAGGGCATATGAGCTTTGAGTTGCTCGCTCGTCTGAGCGCCCTAGGTCTGATCCGAGGATTGCCCAAGCTCAAGTTTGAGAAGAATTTAGTTTGCGCTCCTTGTCGACATGGAAAAATGATTGCTGCTTCGCATTCGCCAGTCACCACAGTGATGACTGAACAGCCCGGAGAAATTCTCCACATGGACACTGTAGGTCCTTCTCGGGTTAGTTCTTTAGGCGGGAAGTGGTATGTACTTGTTATTGTCGACGATTTCTCTCGCTACTCTTGGGTCTTCTTTCTTGCCAGCAAGGATGAAGTGTTTTCACACTTTCGGAGCTTGGCTTTGAGACTTTTCACTGAACTCCCAGGTGCATTAAAATTCATTCGAAGCGATAATGGCACCGAGTTCAAAAATAGTCTCTTTGTTGATTTTTGCATGGAGCATGGCATAGAACATCAATTCTCTGCTCCGCGGGTTCCTCAACAGAACGGTGTTGTTGAGAGGAAAAACCGCACTTTGGTTGAGATGGCTAGGACGATGCTTGATGAGCATAGGACTCCTAGAAAATTCTGGGCTGAGGCCATGAACACTGCTTGTTACATCTCAAACCGAATTTTCTTGCGCTCAATTTTAAATTTGACATCTTATGAGCTGCGTTTTGGGAGACAGCCCAAGGTTACTCATCTTCGAGTTTTTGGCTGTCGCTGCTTTATCCTAAAACGTGGTAACTTGGATAAATTTGAGTCGCGATCTTCTGACGGGATCTTTTTGGGTTATACTACTCATGGTCATTCTTATCGTGTTTATAACTTGGAAACTAACACTGTCATCGAGTCATGTGATGTGACTTTTGATGAATCAACCCCCTCTGTTAGTTCTGCTTTTGAACAGGCAAATGAACACGACATGGAACAGACCTTATTCGAAGATGAAGATCCCGGAGAATTCGAGGATGATCCCCTACTACCCTCGACATCAACCCCCGAAGCTGACCCCGCTTCAACTACTTCGGCACGAGGTCCCGAAGCGACTACCTCAACATCGGTCATCTTGGACCACTCCAACGCACAAGTTGAGGGGGAGACTGCATCCCGCCGCGAGGCTCCACATCATGTCCAAAGGATGCACCCTCCCGAGCAGATCATTGGTGAGCTTGATCAAAGGGTAACACGCTCTCATGCCCATTTCACTAATGCTGCTTTTGTTGCTTCTTTCGAGCCCTTAGATGTTAGTCATGCACTTTCTGATTCTAGTTGGATCAATGCCATGCATGAAGAGCTTGAGAATTTTGAAAGAAACCAAGTCTGGACTTTAGTTGATCCTCCACCTAATGTTCATTTCATTGGAACAAAATGGATTTTTAAAAATAAACAAGGGGAGGATGGGACAATTGTTAGAAATAAGGCTAGACTTGTAGCTCAGGGCTTTTCTCAACTAGAAGGGATTGATTTTACTGAAACTTTTGCACCTGTTGCTCGCCTTGAGGCCATTAGGATTTTGCTTGCCTTTGCGACATCCCGGGGATTCAAACTCTATCAAATGGATGTCAAAAGTGCTTTTCTTAATGGCTTCATAGGTGAAGATGTTTATGTAAAACAACCCCCTGGTTTTGAAAACCTCAAGTACCCACATAAAGTCCTTAAACTTCATAAGGCTCTTTATGGACTCAAGCAGGCCCCTCGGGCATGGTATGATAGACTTAAGTCTTTTCTGCTTGAGCGAGGGTATTTGATGGGCTCTGTTGATAAAACACTGTTTACTCTCAAGCATGGCAAAGATTTCCTCCTAGTTCAGATTTATGTGGATGATATCATCTTTGGTGGCTCTTCTCATGCTTTGGTTGCCGAGTTTGCAGATACCATGAGCAGGGAGTTTGAAATGTCAATGATGGGTGAACTCACCTTTTTCCTTGGTTTGCAAATCAAGCAAAGCAAACAAGGTACTTTTGTCCACCAGACAAAGTACACCAAGGACCTGCTCAAGAAGTTCGACATGTCCGATGCGAAGCCCCTCGCCACTCCAATGGCTACTTCGGTAGCATTGGACCCTGACGAAGATGGAGAAGCCGTAGATCAGAAGGAATTTCGGAGCATGATCGGCTCCCTCCTCTACTTGACTGCCACGAGGCCGGACATACACTTCGCAGTGTGTCTGTGCGCTCGTTTTCAGGCTTCGCCACGAGCTTCGCACCGCCAAGCGGTAAAGCGCATCTTAAGGTATCTCAAACACACCCTTGAATTTGGCATATGGTATTCATCGTCTTCATCTTTATGTCTTAGAGGTTATTCAGATGCGGATTTTGCTGGGTGTAGAATTGATAGGAAGAGTACCTCTGGTACTTGTCATTTTCTAGGTACGTCTCTGGTTTGCTGGTCTTCCCGCAAACAGTCTAGTGTTGCACAATCAACGGCTGAGGCCGAATATGTTGCTGCAGCTAGCTGTTGCTCTCAGATTTTGTGGATGGTTTCCACTTTGCGGGATTTCGGGTTAGATTATAAGAGTGTTCCACTTTTCTGTGATAACACTAGTGCTATTTGTATTGCAAACAACCCGGTTCAGCACTCCAGAACCAAACACATTGATGTACGGTATCATTTTCTCAGAGATCACAATGAGAAGGGTGATATTGAACTTCAATATGTTGATACCCAACACCAGCTTGCCGATATTTTTACAAAACCCCTCGATGCTTCTCGGTTTGCTTACTTGCGTGGGGAACTTGGCATTTGTCACCCTTACGGCATTTTGTGAGGGGGAGCTGATTTTAATTGTCTTGCATATGCTCATTATGTGTGGAATTGCACTTACATCTTTTGCTATTATATGCCTGCTTTTAATTCAACGAAATCATGTCAGCTCAGCTCTATGAAATATGTCTGGAACATTGATTGTGCATGATGTTCTATTTTCTAAAATCAAAACTTGCTCACCGCACAATCTTGTATTTAGCTTGTTTAGGCTGGACTGCTTTTAGCTACCTTTTATCTACTTGACAGCAAGACACTGTTCTTTGGATGCTAAACTTTGCAACTTGAAAAATGTGTTCATTATTCATGGATATTCATCAAAATATTTCATTCATCTGAATCAAAATCAAAAATCCATGATTTGCCTGGTTTAAATGAAAAGATCCAGGAGGGTTTGTTTGTCGCACTACTCTATTCTAGACTGCTTACCATTGCACTTTGGTCTGAACTGGGATAGTGTAGTGTATGCCAAAATCACCGCCTTAAGCTTCAGATGGCTTTCTTGCCTAGGCTTGGCCTGATTGGAAAGTATAAGGTGGACAAACAAATAACCCCTGGCATTAAGAAAAAGAACAACAAAATTAATTGCTCATCAAGGTTGCTTTCACAGCTCTTTTTGAACAAGACTTGTCTGTCTAGGGTAGAACTTGTTAGCTTTGCGCAGTCCTTGCCTTCACATGTCTAGCTGCTTTGATTCAGTGGTGATGCTTTTTACTTCCAAATGACAAAATCACATGCCGTCATCTTGTTTCACAGATTGTTAAATTGAGCTGAGCACATGATCATTGATGTTACTGTTGGCATATTTTTGCATTATATGTCTTTGCAATTCTATTCATTTCGCAGCTTTGCATCTTTTGAATGCTCCTTGATGCTTGCATTGCCAAAGGGGGAGAGATTTTGCTATGTTCTCTGCTGCAAGAAGGCATTATTTCTAAAGGGGGAGAGATTTTTGACATAAAGGGGGAGAAACATTTGCTCAACTCAGGGGGAGTTTTTTATCCAAAGGGAGTTTTGCCGAAGGGGCTTTTACTCTTTTACAAAGGGGGAGAAAATTTCTTTTATCAAGTGACATGCTTTGGCTCTTTTTGAGTTTTTATGGTCACTTGTGTGCTGAAAATTTTTACATTTTCTTGAACTTCAATTTGGTTGTCAATGCACTCATCAAGGGGGAGATTGAGAAACCAAGGGTGGTTTCGGTGTATGTGATGAGTGATTGACAGGATTATTTACCCTCTGTTCGAAGGGTACCTCCGAAGGGGCTTCGGAGGTGGTACCTCCGAAGGGTGTTCGGAGGTGTGTCACCGGAGTGTGTTCGGTGTTTGCTTGCTGCAGCTGCGCAGCGGAGTGTGCCTGTCGGAGGGGTCCGACAGTACGCGATGACTGGGTTCGTACCGATGGCTTCGGTACTTTGGGCGGTACACCGGAGTGTGTGCCGGAGGTTGCTAACCCGGAGAGGTCTCCGGAGTACTGGATACACTTGTCTGCTTGTCGGTGGTGCGCAGGGACTTCGGAGGCGGCGGACAGGGTTCGAGCCAGGTGAACTTGGGTCAAGCGGGTGGCTTGATGCCAGGGGAGCAGGGAGCTCCGTCACGGTGGCTGCGAAGGTGGTCCGGGTCGGTCCTCGGGTCGAGACGCGCCAGGTGAAGGCAGAGAGTGCGGAGCGTGGCTCCGGCTGAAGGTACTCCGAGACAAAGTCCTCGGAGGTGAGGCACTTCGAAGGTACTCCGGATGGAGTGACTTCGGAGTTGGTGGACCAAGTCCTCTGCGGAGGCAAGGTGTTCGAAGTGTGCTCCGGAGGGAGACACTCGAAGGTACCCTACGAAGGTCTCAGAAGTCGAGGTGCATCGAAGGCATTGTCCGGGTGAGGCTCGTCGTGGAGTGTGCTCGGGGAGAGGCACTGCGACGGAGTGCTCATGGAATGCTTCATGCGGAGGCCTTGGACGAAGGAGGGACTTCGAAGGGAGGTACTCCGAAGGTGGGGGCTTCGGAGTGAGGATGACTTGAGGTGCCTCGGCCATGCATGGCTTCGGTACACGGACGGACGGTGTTCGAGCTCGGAGTAGCTGCGAAGCCGTGGTGATCCACTCCGGAGGTGGTGGTGCGAAGGCCCATGGGCTTTGACGGCTTCGGCTCAAAACCGTCACTGTATCGAAGGACTTCTTCGGCGGAGCGAAGGCCAACAGGCTGCAGGCTTCTCGCCGAAGCTACCGCACCCTCGCGTGCGATGGGAGGTTCCAGAAGTCAACACTGTAAAGGCTGACACTGTCTGTTCTGAAAAAGGCTGACATTGTCCCTCTGCAGCTGACAGAGAAGCCTCCAAAATAAAGGTGGACTACCTTTTGTACCCCTTAGTTCTATAGAGACAAATCTGTTGTAAACCCTAGGGGTAAAGTAGTCACTTCCTTAGGATGAAGCCGTGGGCTATAAATATGGGGGCTCGGTAGGTAACATTTAACACTTTGAGCATTTACTGTTGAGCTCCTGTAGACAGACCTCACTGTATTCATTCTGAGTTCAATACATTTTGTGTTCCTTGTTCAAGCGGCTAAGCCCTGCTTCTGTGTGCTTTTGCTTGAGCTCGTATTGCATACTTCGCTAGTTTTAGTTCACCGAAGCCTGTCTTGGCTAAGGGTGTTTTTATCGCGAAGTGTGTTTTACAGTGTGCTGTCGCTCTGTGTAACACGAGGTGAGACCTCGCTGCTTACTAGCGAAGCCCTGTTCTGTTCCCGTAGTGCTTCTTGTGTCGAAGCCCTTAGCGTAGTCCATTTGCGTGTGCGTGTAGACCTTCGGGTACGAAGCCCAGCACCCGTTGCTGTCGCCAAGTACTTGGTCGAAGTCCTCAGAGGGCTGTCCACTCTTGCGAAGGGTGAAGTGCGAAGCCTGCTCGAAGCACCTCGTGTGCGGAGCCTGCACTGACTTAGCAGAGTAGATTTTCGAGGGTTGTTAGTGGAGCGAAGTCTTCTTGGCTTCGAACTTTTGCTCCTGCGAAGCCTGTGTTCGGAGCTGTCGACGTACCTCCGAACCAGACCTTCGAAGGTTGTGTTCGAAGCCTGTTCCGCAGAAGACAGAACAGAACCGAAGGCTAAGTTTTTAGCCAGAAATTTTAAAAGCTCCCATTCACCCCCCCCTCTGGTCGCCGTTTCCGGTCCAACAGTAGCATTGGCTAAACTTTTATCTAATGAAAACCCGAATTACAACTAAAGTCTCGAGGGGTATTTATAGCCCTAGGGACGTCCCCAAAGTTTGTAAACTTATTACATATGGAAACCACTAATTATTTCCAAAACAGAATTACTAGAAAAAGGAAGCTTAGATTCTTAAGCATTAACTGGGATTCTTTAGGTGGAATAAATAGATTATCTTCCATGTAGACATCCTCAGCTTTCCAAAAAGTCTAAGACCATCTAAATCAGAGCTTCCATGTGAGAAATACACATGAGTGAATCTAGTGCTCTCCTTGAAGTCTGAGCCTGAGTAACACGCATTGTTTTGGTTATTGCAATCACCTCGGATCGAATCTAGAAGTGTAGCTGTATCCGTTGGAAAGAGGATGTCTCAAGCTTTCCAAAAAGTCCACGATCATCCAAATCGGAGCTGCCATGTAAAAGTTGTGCATGTTTGAATTTGTTGCTATCCATGTAGTCCGAATTTGAGTCGAAAACGTGTAGAAGTTAATCTCCACTCTCTCTTGGCACATAAATAACGTCCCAAAATTGTATATTATGTTTGCATGGCCTTGATTTGGTCTCCAATCAACTTCCATGATGTTCCATGCCCTTTGTGCGCTCTCAATGTGTCGCTTGATCCATGTGAGAATTTCTGTAATTGAAAATAAAAGTATCTCATGGTGTAGCATCCATGGTTCAAATAAATAAAATGTAAATCTAACATACAAAGCATGCACCTTAGTTTATTTGCTCACAATCATGGTCATATCCGAGCTAGTGATATCCTCATCACAAGGGAGGCTTAGGGTTTAAAAATACGTGCATGTTTTAAATACTAAGTGTACCGTATCCAATGGTAAAGGTCCCAACCTCCACCTTAACCCGAGTGAGAAGATTTTGATATTCAAAAACTTGGGGAACCCCTAATTAAAAACTCTCCAGACCATCCTTCAAAATTTCTCAATTTCCAAACATTTTCTCATCACGGGTTTGGTTTGTAACAAAACTCCAATGAAACCATTAAATCACCACATCACCATTCTTAATTACTTTCCTCTTACCTCAGTACTAGTCTACCCCTCCATCGGGTAGATTTTTCCCATTTACCAAAACATATTTCATCTCTCGTCCTAGGATTGAACCTCAACCTCTCTATATAAAGCCAAACGACTTCCCGAGCTACACAAGCTCATTCCTAGCCACTAAGGCTAGCCGTACACCACGAAGGCGTACTCTGGTAATGCTTCCAAACCCACAAATTAGTTTATTGTTGAAAACAAAAGTCAAAGACTACGCATTGGCAACTATCATGACACTTTCCCATGACCATGTACACGATTGTTCAAACAGTTTATACTTCTGCAGAAGGTGTACACTTTGCCCTTGCGACATGAGCTTACTCCTACTACCCTGGTACTAGAGGAGGTTCGTGACAAGGCATTTCCAAAGCCTATCAAGGATAACCAATTACCACATAGAAGGGCCCCTTTCGACCAAGGATCAGGCGGCCTCTGCTCCTTCTCTGCTAAATCTCATGGGTGCTCAGACTCCTTACTCCTTATCCCTTCCTTCTTTATCTCCAACAATTCATATCAAGCCAAAATCACATCCGAGTAGGACTTCACAAATCATGCATAAACCATGAGACACCTCGGTGATTTTTCATGCATTGGTAATCAAGTGATCCTAAACCCACTAAGTACTTAACCATGGACACCCCATAATGCCTGCAAGGTTGCACTTTGGTGTACATGAGTTTTCCCAAAGAATCGGTCCTTATGCGCCACTTGAAGTTGGGCCTTAGAAGGCAACGACGACTCATGTTAATTTTTACCCAAAGCACTCCTTTTTCATTTGCTTGTAACATAACTAGTACTTGGTACCATTTTTCCAAAACAATCATTCGAACACATTTTATCCCACATGATTCATTCATTTCAGTAATTGCATTTGGTATGAAATAAAAGATAAAAATTGATTGAGTACAACCCACATCACAATACTAGGAAAGGGTTATACCAATCTTTGTGGTTACAAGGGTTTACAAGATTATCAACATTCAAAGGAAGGATAGTGTGACAAGTTTAGGTTTTAGTTGAGTTAACCACGCTTGGCAATCGTCGATATTGTTGAGTGTATGCGTGTGTGTCCTAAACATTCGTTTGTACATAAATAATTTGGTAATCATAGGAGCAAGCATGATCAAAGGAAGACTTGCCTTGCTCGAGAAGGTAATCTGGGTCTCCTAGGTCAAAGCCTTGCTGGTCCTCGGTATTGACAACTACTAAAAAATTAACAATAAAAAAATAAAAGAACACAAAAGTTTTACTAACAAATTTTTATTATGCACTAACATGGAGTTTAGAATTTTAGAAACATATAGAAACTTGAATGGAGTTAATGGAATTAAAATGAATTTTCTAGAGCTATCTGAATATTATCAAATTTTTAAAATATAAAAATTATGAATTAATTCCTAAGTTGTTGGTCAGTTATTATAAAAATAATATTTTTATTTTATTTTTATTTATTTATTCCAAAAAATGAATATATATATATAATAAAAAATAGAAAAGTACACTATGCAATTTGGCCGGCCGAGCCGGCCCAAAACGGCCGAGCGGCCAGGGCGCCATGCATGCAACAACGCACGCGCGCACTCGGGAGAGGCGGCGGTTGGCTCATGCGGGCCCAGCGGCCAGGTTGAGATAGCTAGGCATGCGCGCAACGGCGTAGGCACACGCCTGTGTAGGGGCGCAGCCAGCTGCTGGCGTGAGACCGAATGGCAGTCGGGCACTTAGTCACTAGCTAGCGGGCATGCGGCCAACGACAGGTGCATGAGAGGCACACAGTATAAGAAAGCCATGCGGCGAACGACATCAATACAGAAGAACAGGCCCACCGATCAGACGCATAGAGTAGAGGAAAGTCATCGGGCTGGAGCTTGAAGACAATCGCGGATGGCTTACATTTCTTCAGCACCATTCTCCCTCCCGGGTGCTCTGATTGAGCTAAAATTTTAACAGCTCTGATTGAGCTAAAATTTTAACAGCATGTCTTCCCAGTAGGTAGGCTAAAGATCAATGGTTATATTGCTAAATGGAGCTACGGTTTTGCCAAATAGAAGTACAGAGTAGAACCACCACTCGCCGGTGCAGATGACAACGGTGGCACTCCAGCGACCAACGAGAACACTTTTAACCAAATTAGACATGCTACAAACCTAACCATTCTATCTTATTGAGCTAGAAAAGGCTACAATATTCTATCCACGATGAACCTAAAGAACATTTGGGGCTTGACGGTGTCGGTGAGCTACGAACCATATTAGGATGATCTAGCTATTGGAACATGTTACACTAGGAATGAATTATGTATTGTAATGATTGATTGCAATAAGATGGTACCTAGGAGTAGATCGAGGAAGAGGCGATGAACTCAGGTTCGAAAGGGGGGTTTTTGCTGTAGTCTTGATCCGATGAAATTAGCTGTGGAAATGGAGTCAGTGAGGATTCACAAACACAATGCAGGTCTTGGTTCAAGCAATGGAGCAATAGAATAGGAAAAATCACGATGTACCGAGTTGGTGGCGTTGGGCTTCTTGATGAACGACAATGAAATCAGAGGCTCTGAGGGTGTGAGAGTTGTGGGGAGTGGCAGAGAACTCGGAGTAGAAGCTGGGGAATCACGCGAGGTGAGATGAATATAGATTTATACTCAAGCATGATTAGGGAAGCCATGATGAGATCTAGGGAGGAAGCTATGGCGAAGGGCGATGAATCACTCTTGTAGGCAGTGACGTGCAGAGATCATGAAGAGAGAGAAGAAGCGGCGAGTTGTAGGTTGATCGATGGCGATGAGACGTCGATGCAGAGATGGCGAAAGCACTACTTCCATACGGGTGACGCGTGCACCAGGGAAAGATGCATGGGTCCGCAGCTCTCTACAAGGAACACTATTGGCGCTGCTACCAGGAGTGATATGTGGCATAAGAAAGTAGCGGTAACGGAGAAACTATTGGCAGCCCAAAACCCGGTGTGACAAAATCATTCACCGTCGAGGAAGTGTCGCCCTTTCTTTTATCATCATCGGGCTTTCTCTCCTCATTGTCCCATCGATGTTTGTCTAGTCGGTCAGCTCCTCCCACTTCTTTCAGTAGCTAGTTCTGCAACTGAAAGCAACGTCGAGTAGTATGATTGTTGTTAGCATGGGTAATGCATGGCTTATCCAACAGTTCTTGCAATGGCGATCATGACTTCTTTCCCTCTTATCTTGTTGTCCTTGAGCCGAGGATGCTCAATGTTGTCATGGTCCCTGAAGGCGGGCGATCGGTGTGGCGCAGATGATCGGTGTGGCATGGGCGATCAGCGTGGTGTTGGCAATCGGCGATGGCCTTTCTTCTTCTAGTTACGTTTGTCAAAGCTTTGCGAACTCAGAAACATTTGTTCCCATTCGGCATCTTCGGTGTTAGCAAATTGTTCGGCGATGGTGATCATATGGTCGGGATTGTTCGGCTCATATATCACTAGGTGGCGAAATAGTTCTGATGGCTTCCACAAGCCATCTTGGTAAGTGGTTATCACATCAGTGTCGGAGATTCTAGCGATGGTGTTGTGGTTCTCAGAGAATCAACATATGGCTTCCTCAAGGATTCTCCTTCTCTTTGGTGAATTTGACGTAGGTCATGTCAGAAGGCATGCCTTTGCCAAGTTCCTCGATAGTTGGCGATGAAGATCTCACATAAGTCGTCCCAGGAGTTGATGGAGTTCTCTAGGAGTGAGGCAACCAGTTGACGGCGGACGTAGACAACATGATAGGAAGATAATTGAACATGATGTCCTGGTCTCCTCAAGCTTCACAAACTGTGGTATAGTACAATTGAAACCATTGGGACGAATTGGTTTTACCATCATATGGTGTGACCCCTATAGGGCGGAAGTTGTGGGGCCACTCAACGTGTCGTAGCTGCTAGAAAAAGGCGAGGAAGCCGTCGAGTCGAAAGACGTTGTGGTCGCGATGGTCTTCATTCAGAGCTCTATGATCGTGATCATATTGATCGCGACGGCACAACTCCCCATGTTCTTTCCCTTGTCGATGGTGGACGATGACATTGCGGGCGTCGAGTCGATTGTTGATGATCTAACGAGCATCACCAGCGTACGGGCTTCCTCTATGTTCGCTTCGATGACTACATTCCGACTGTCTAGGATATCAGGAACGCGAGCTCAATGTTAGCAAATGTGGTTCATGAGAAGGTGCCGACTCAACTATTTGAGCAGCTGCAGCCTGAGTCATGGCCTGGGCCCTTTGGAGTTCAGGTGTGTCAGGGAGTGTTGCCAACACTATCTCGATGGCGACCAAATTTGTGGTAGGTGTTTGGTACATGTCGTGGCCTTCGAAGGCCGTTGTGTACGCAGCTGGTTCATCCTGGCGGGAGACTCCTGCTCTCCCATGGGATTTTGCACGGTGATCACGTCTAGCGAGATTTCTCCTTCAGCACTCTCGGTGATGCGTGCTAGATTCTGTGTCATTAGAGAGCTCGTCCTCCGAAACAACCTCGGTGATCACCATGACGACAATTGTAGGAGAGGCTTGGTGGGATGTTGATCGGTGAGGTCGGTTGTTTACAACCATGGAGAACCGTTGATGTTGGTCGGTGCGCCCTTCGGGGCTAGCGAAGATGACATAGTCGACGGGCATTTTGACGACCTCCTTCGGGTGATCTTTGAGCGACGCTGTTGGTGAGGTAAGCCACCGTGACACATGAATTGTCGGTGAAGGAGCTACCGGCGATGGAGTGAGTGAAGCCTTCACTCTCCCCAGTGAAGCAGTTGTTGGAACTAGTTGGTTCATGCAGTCGTCGATGAAGGTTAGGCTTCCAAAGGCGATGACGGCGCCTTTTAGCACCTTGGTGTCAACTTTACAAATAACTGCCATCGATCCGATGAGTGGATCACAATACTCCACCCCTATCTAATATAATTGTTGATAGCAAAAAATGGCATTAATGGTTAAAATTTTCAAAATATCAATTTTTCGTAACTTAGCCGAAAATATGCCAAGTTCCTGGCACAGGCCAGTCTGACCGGCCAAGTACTACCAGTCTGACCGGCCATAAGTCTGATCAGACCGGCCTACTCTGTATCCAAGTCCAATTAGATGATTCCAGGGTATTTTTATCTCTAATTGATTTTTAATGACTTGGACTCGTGTCCAACTCAAATTAGAAGCCAGGGATGTCATTCCCAAACTCTATAAATAGAGGCAAGGCCGATTCAAGGAGAACCCCTCAAAACCCTAATAGATCCAATCTATTATGTACCTTGAATCACATTTACATTCAATATACTTTCCAAGACCTAGGTTTAGTTTAGCACATCCATCTTTGTTGGTTTGTACTGTAAACCATACGTCCGCACGTCGTAATCACGGTAAGTCCTTTTCAGTTCACTTGTGAATCGTTCATTTCATCCACGTAACAGATTTCTATCGTTTTATTGGGGTTTACCGGTGATTCAGTTTTTTGGCCGAATTGCCTCTAGTTGTTTGGAGTTCTTGCGGTATTTCCACCTCATCTTCTTTGCCAAGAACTTTGGTTGTAAGTTATCCATGGCAAGACGGTCACCGGAGACCCGGGCATTCTCATCTAGCATTGTCGGTTAGACCGACATTGTTTGGTTGGTCTGACCTGCGTGTGCCAGATTTGTCATCAGGCATGCCGGCGATGCAAAGCAGCAACTCACCGCCACTTCGGTGTGACCGATGGGTCTCTATCGGTCTGACCGGCGTGTGCTGGATCCTTCATCTCTATACCGGCAAGTGTGATTTGGCCATCGTTAGCTTGTTTGGTCTGACCGACGATGAGCGTTCGGTCTGACCGGGATGTGCCAGCAATCGACGGTTTTACCAGCCCTGGTTGGCTGGTCTGATTGATCCTATTCTGTCAGGTTCAAATCGGCTGCTTGGCCAGTTTAATTTAATTACTTTTCACAACACTTCGGTTAATTGAACATTATTTCTAAATACTTGTTTGATTGACTAGCAACTCCATTATTTCCTTACCACTGTTTAAGGATCGCCGGAAGGTGATGTCGGTGTTATGTTACCCTCAGGGGTTTACTCCTATGTATTTGCACGCTTTTGGATCGTCGGATTGGCGTAAGTGTGTTTGGCGTGTTTTTGTGTCAACACACTTTTTTGCGACTACACTAGGGACAGACATGCCAATCACTTCTACATCGGCGACGGGTACACCTAATACCTCTACATCAATGGGACCCTCGGCACCGATGAATCTGGTGGGGAGCTCAGAGATTGATGACGGCAACATCATCGTCCCCACCGTCGATGACCTCTCTAAGGTGGATAGAGCAGATCTCGAGGCTAGGACAAGGGAGCTACACACTCTTTTTCTTCGTCGCTTCACCAAGACCCATGGGGGCTTCGTCAAGCACGACAGCGACATCCCCGATCTCTCTGGGGTTAAGGTAACACCATCATCGCCTCAAATGTCCTCCTAGGACCTCGAGCAAAAGATAGCCAGCACAGTTGACCAAGCCATTAGTGCTACCATTGCAAACCGCGTAGAGGCCATAGTTGACTCGAAATTGGAGACGAAAATGTAGGCGATGTTTAGGAGATTCGGTTTTTCTGAGGCCGCTTCCCCCACTCCAATAGAAAGTGTACCCCCTGTTCATTGCATATATAGTAGAACCAATGGGAGTACCGAAAAAATTATTACGTCTTCGGCTACGCCATCCATGGCCAAAGTCCTGCATGACCCTGTCGGTCAGACCGATCCTTGGGCCGGTCAGACCAACATGTGTCAGATCCTACAGATGACAACGGTCAGTCAGACCGGCCATCAGGCTAGTCCGACCGGCCATTATACCATCGGTCTGACCGGCCCCACCCCTACCACATTTTATGCACTGTCGCCGCCCGCTACGTCCCGTAGCCACGTGGCTTTAGGCAGCCTGAGTTTACAAAATTTGATGGCGAAGGTAGTAAGACCACCCTAGAACACATAGGCCAATTCTTTGTGCAGTGCAGCAAAGCTAGTGGGTCAGATGCGTTAAAACTTAGATTATTTTCTCTATCGCTTTCTGGCACCGCTTTTACTTGGTTTTTGGTGTTACCGCCGAACTCCGTTCAGACTTGGGCCTAGTTGTAGCAGAAGTTCCATGATTATTTTTATGCCGGGGAGACTGATCTTAGACTTTCACACTTGACATCGGTTAGACAGAAGGCTAATGAGAGTGTCTCTGAGTACGTTAAACGTTTTAGGGACACTATAAACCGATGTTTTACTTTGAACATTTCTGATAGAGACTTGCCCAACCTAGATTTTAACGGTTTCCACTCTGAACTTAAGGAGAAACTAGATGGCCAGGATTTCTTCGATGTTAGTCAGGTGTTGTAGAAGTCTCTGGTTCAGGAAAGTCGAGCCAAAAGTAGAAAATTCACCAAGACATTTAACAAGCCTAAGGTCAAGGTGCACATCATGGAGCACTCCGATGAGGAATCATCGGAGAGCGAGGATGACTCGGCCGATATGTACACCGCAGAGTGCACTGAGTTACGGTCGTCTCAGACCAAGAGTCGGCCCATCGAGGTGAAATATTCTTTTGATGTGACCAAGTGCGATAAAATATTTGATTTTTTGTTGAAGAACAAACTTATCAGGTTACCGAAGGGTCACGTCATCCCAACTGCCAATGACTTGAAGAAGAGGGCTTATTGTAAGTGGCATGATTCTCATTCCCATTCTACCAACGATTGCAATGTTTTTTGTCGACAGGTTCAATCGGACATAGAAGAAGGATAGTTTAAATTGGATGCAAATCCCAAGATGAAGCTCGACCAGGACCCCTTTCCCGTGAACACTATTGACCTCGATGGGAAGAAGGTGCTGATTCGGCGTGAGCAGGCCGAGTCCGCTAAGGGGAAGGAGATCGTGATCGGAGAACCACACCCACACACGCTCATGTTGAGGAACCTTAAGGTAGGAGTGTGGAAAGTGAACACAAATGCATCGTCTTCGTCTGTGAATCGCAAGAAGCCAAAGGTGACATATGACATGCTACTCTAGAAGCACAAGAAGAGGGCCAAGAAGGCGAGCACTCGGCCAGGACCTCCAGCGAGGCCGAGTCCTCCTCGGAAGAGTGGGTTTGGCAAACGATGGCTGAGGCCATTGCTGCCACCTTTCCCTCTGTCGTCGTATCATCTATCGATGGCGCAGTGGCCCTCTTGCTACTTTCCGCCTCCCGGATACCCTGCCCCATATTATATTGCTCCATTCGTGCCGTCTGGATTTTATAACATGTAGGGTATGATGAGTGCTCCAAGAGGCGATGTCTTCAGTAGATTATCTGTCGCGCCACAAAGGAGCCCAGAGACGGCGTCTGAGGCTATCGTCGTCAAGGTGGGGTCCTAGGATGTCCCAATCCCTAAAGGGGCCTCCACGGAGCAAGACGGAGGCCAACCACAGGAGACGAGCACCGTCGGTCTGACCACAGCCTCAGGACTGGTTAGACCGATGTCACCACTTTAGTCTGACCGGCCTACTATGGTCGGTCCGACCGACACTTTGTAGGAACCCAACACAAGTTAGTCCGACTGGCCCAGTAAGGCTGGTCTGACCGATAGAGTACAAGAGCAGAACTCCACTAAACGCAAGTTTGTCGAGGCCGACCCGGCAATTCCCGTTCGTCCAAAAGTTCCAGGAACAAAGTTGTGGTGCCCGACACTAATTCGCAGCCTTCATGGGCACCACCAGGTATGACCAAGTCCCAGAAGAGGCAGCTACAACATCTCGAGCCCAGGAGATGCGCGAGAAGAAGGCCGGGGATGAGCGAGATGCTGCGTTCGAGGAGATCCATCCTCGACCAGTAGCAAGACAGGTATGGAAGTCAAAGCCGGTTGCCGTAAACAACCCGACTCCTACTCCAAGCGATGACGAGGATGATCTGATGGACGATGACTACACGCCCGTCTCTAAGGGATCCCCTCCTTAGGCGATGGATATAAATGTCATCATGTTACCCGCTGAGTTTGCTCTTTCATAGGATGAGGTCGAGGTTGCTAGTTGAGCTCTGGCCCACAGGACACTATTTTGAGAAGCCCGAGGATACGACTCTTCACTTGAATCCTCTTTATGTCAAGGGGCAGATCAACGAGAAGCTGATCTCGAGGATGCTTGTAGACGGAGGCGCCACCGTCAACTTGATGTCATATTCTCTGTTGAAGAAGCTCGGCAAGAATGAAGATGACTTGATGAGGACCAACCCAACGCTCAACGGCTTCAACGGCGAGAGCTTCGAGGCCAAGGGTGTACTTTCTTTGGAGCTAACGGTGAGCAACAAGATGTTGCCGATGGCGTTCTTTGTCGTCGATGTGCAAGGTAACTACAATTTGTTACTTGGGCATGATTGGATTCACGCAAATTGTTGTATTTCGTCTACTTTGCACTAGTGCCTGATTCAGTGGGACGACGATGATGTGGAGGTTGTACCAGCTGATACTTCGGCCTAGGTTACTTTGGCCGATGTGTCTATTGACACCATCCTTGATATGGTAGGGTGTCTGTCAGGTAGAGATCTCTCGGATTATGACTTTGTTAGCATATTCGAGGGACATTTTGTTCCCGTGTCTGTAAAGCCGGCTGGTGTAGCATGGCTATCTCTAAACTAGTAGTCATGTCTAGTAAGAGTAATCTTAATTGGCTAAAGTCTCATGTAGAGCAGTATCGGTCTTCTAAAGATGGTATTGCCAAAGCCATTGAAGATTTTAGCAAAGTAGAAAAGCTGGGCTAAGGTTTCGCGTCGGCTGACCCTCTAGAAGCGGTTGATATAGGTGATGGTACTGTTCCAAGGCCGACTTTTGTAAACAAAAATTTGTAGGCTAATGAAAAGGTCGAAGTAATAAAGTTGGTTCAGTCGTATGTCGTTTGTTTTGCATGCGAGTATAGTGAGATGCCCGGACTAGGCCGTTAGCTCTTGGAGCATCAGCTACCTATTAAACCCGGGTTTAGGCCTTATAAACAGCCCCCTCGTCACTTTAATTCAGCCATGTATGACCGAGTTAAAGAAGATGCAGAATGATTACTCAAGGTTGAGATTATTAAGCAATGCAGGTATGTTGAATGGGTTGCTAATGTTGTGCCTGTAGAGAAGAAAGGAAGTGGCAAGATTCACGTGTGTATTGATTTCAGGGACTTGAACAAGGCCACTCCTAAGGACGAGTATCCCATGCCGATAGCTGACATGTTGATCAACAATGCTTCGGAACATAAGGTACTAAGTTTTCTTGATGGCAACGCTGGTTATAATCAAATCTTTATGGCCGAAGAGGACGTCTATAAGAAATCCTTTTGGTGCCTTGGTTTTGTCGGCTTGTTTGAGTGGGTGGTTATGACTTTTGATTTAAAGAATGTTGGCGCTACATATCAACGTGTTATGAACTTGATCTTTCATGATTTGCTAGGAGTTATGCTAGAGGTCTACATAGATGATTTTTTCATCAAATCGGATGTTATGGGAAACCATTTAGCCAATTTGGGAGTTGCTTTTGAGAGAATGCTTCAATATGGCTTAAAAATGAACCCGCTCAAGTGTGCTTTTGGCGTGTCAGCAGGCAAGTTCTTAGGATTCATGATTCATGAAAGAAGTATTGAGATTGATCCCAAAAGGCTTGAGAAGATTAACAATTTTGAAGCGCCGACATGCAAGAGAGATGTGCAAAAGTTGCTAGGCAAGGTTAATTATTTGTGACGCTTTATATCTAATTTGTTTGGCAAGATCGATGCTTTTGTCCCCATACTTCGGTTAAAGAACGAAACCAAATTCACTTGGGGGGCAAATCAGAAACGTGCTTTTGAGAAGATTAAAGAGTGCTTGTCATCACCGCTTGTGGTAAGAGCACCAAAAGCCAGGATTCTGTTTCGGCTATACGTTGCTGCAGAAGATAGTGTGATAGGAGTTGTGCTAACTCAGGAAGTGGAAGGAAAAGAGTACATCATCACATTATTGAGTCTCCGCCTACTAGATGCTGAGACAAGGTATGTGTTTTTAGAGTGTATATGTTTGTCACTTTATTATGCATGTACCAAACTTTGCCACTATCTTCTATCTAGCACATGTATTTGTTGACACAGAAATGTGCCCCTGCACTTGGGTCAATTCGACGATCCAAAAGTGTGCGGATACTTAGGGACAAGCCTAAGTGTAACACAACACCAACGTCGCGTTCCGACTTCCCTTAACCGCGGTAAGCAGGGTGGAGTCGCCAAGTAATCAGATCACACATAAATAATCCAATTAGCCGAGATAAATGTATTAAACAAAACAAATCAGCAAACTGAGTGAAGTCTGACTGATTCGAAGTATAGTGCGAAGGGTGTCACCGAAATGTACCTTCAGTGTCTGATGCGAAGTGTCCCGTCGAAGGGTGTCTTCGGCATTCGGACTGATCTGGCCAAAGATAGACTCCAAACCGATCTAGACGCGACAATCAACTCTGAACAGCGGGGTTCAGCGTGAACTCTCCGGTACAGTAAGATACAGAATAATGACTTAGACTCAATGCGCAAGCATGAATTCTTCTGGAGTAGAGTACGAGCTTAGTGAAGCCTATCATGACGAAGTCTGTTGCGAGGCGTGTTGGCGTGTGGGATTTGGTCAAACCGACAATAGCGTTACGGTTTGGCATGGGCGGTCAAAGCAGCGATTTCACCGAAGGGTGTTCTGGAGACCTCCAAAACCAATCTCTCAGCTCTGAACACCTTCGACGAAGTAGCTCCGAGCGTGGAAACCTACAACAGAGTAGATTCGAAGTACAAATTTGGCCTGAGGACTGAATTCTGCTAAGTGTTGCACTAGGGGCGAAGGTAGCAATCTGTTACGCAGATTAGCGGATACTTCACAGGTGAAGTAACAAGGCGATAGCAATCTATTACGTAGATTAATGGATACTTCACAAGTGAAGTAATAAGGCGATAGCAATCTATTACATAGATTAACGGATACTTCACAAGCGAAGTAACAAGGATTACCACTGTTCCGAAGTGGCCGGCAGAGGGCTTCTAGGCAAACCCACGAAGATTGTAGAAAGTAAGATAAAATAAAGGTACGGTTCAAAGCTAGGGATTTGTGGTTGATTTGTGTTGCGGGGTTTCTGAACCGGCCTTACCCCTATATTTATAGGGGCTAGACTTCTAATCTCTAAGCCTAATCTGATAAGATTTGGCTTAATCACGCGTGGAAAGACTTAGTCAAAATTGGACTCAATCTCTAACTCTGTCCGAAGTGGGCCTTCAGCTAGGCCCGCCGAAGCCTGCTCCTCGGGCCGAAGCTTCGGCGGAGTGGGCCTCCAAAGGCCTTCAGGCCGAAGGCTGCAGATTTGTTGGAAGCTTCCGAAGCCCATAGCCTGGTGGGTCTTTAGCCCTGTGGGGCTTCGGCCCAACCCGGGACATGTGTATTTTCGGCCCAAATTACCAAAATTGATATTTTGATAATCATAATCATTAATGCCATTTTCTGCTATCAACACATGCCCCCTGCCTTTTACTGAATTAAGTGAACTAAAAGCATAACGGGCTAAAGACGATACTTTTCATATCGGCCTTTCAACACTTTTCAAGTTGTTTGCCACACACTTGGGAAATACCTTTTCAAGTACATACCATTCAAATCTCTTCGAAACCGCTCTCCTTGGAGAGACTCTAACACATAGGCATTGCCAGGAGTGATTTCGGCTATTTTGAAAGGACATTCCCATCTTGGTGACCATTTACCAAATTTAGGGCTTTTAACGCCTAATGGAAAAATCGTCTTCCAAACCAAGTCACCTACTTGAAATGATTTTGGTTTAACCTTCTTATTGTAGGCTTTAGCTACTCTCCTCTTTTCTACTTCTATGTCTTCTAAAGCCCTCAACCTCTTTTCGGTCACTTCTTCTAGACTATCCTTCAAAAGAGTCTCATACTCGTCGACCGATAAGCCATCTTGCTTTAGAACTCTTAAAGAGCCAAGATCTACTTCTACGGGTAGAACGGCTTCTTGTCCATATACCAACTCATATGGACTAACTTTGGTAGCACCGTTCTTTGCAATTCTACAAGCCCAAAGTGCCTTAGAAAGCACTTCATACCACCTCTTAGGGAACTCTTCAATTTTCTTCTTAATGAGCTTAATCACAGTTTTATTACTAGACTCGGCCTGACCATTGGCCTGAGCATAGTATGGTGAAGAGTTTATCAACTTAATACCATAATATTCGACAAAGTCTCTCACTTCTTTAGAAACAAACGAACTACCTTGATCTGTGGTGAGAGTTTGAGGAATGCCGAATCTATGTATGATATGCTTCAAGATAAAGTCAAGTACCTCGTTGTGAGTCATGTTCTTGAGAGGCACGGCTTCGGTCCACTTGGTGAAGTAGTCTGTCGCCATCAACACGAATCGATGCCCTTTTGAAGAAGGAGGGTGAATTTGGCCGATGAAGTCTAAACTCCAACCTCAGAATGGCCATGGCTCGACAATAGGGTTAAGTAATGAAGCAGGAGCTAACTAAATATTTCCAAACTTCTGACATGCCTCACATCCTCTATAATACTTAAACAATCCTCAGTCATAGTCGGCCAGTAGAAACCCGCTCTTTTGAGCATCCAACTCATTTTCTAGGCCGACTGATGAGTGCCACAAAGCCCTTCATGGACTTCTCTCGTAGCCACTTGGGATTGTTCATTGTCTAAACACTTTAATAGTACTCCATCAATAGTTTGGTGATACAGCGTATTGTCTAGCAACACAAATTTAAACGCTTGTCGCCGAACTTTCCGATCAACCCTTTGACTAGGGTCTCTAAAATACTAGACGATTTGAGGTCTCCAATCGCCCTTATGGGCTTCTGAGGGTTTTGCTAGCTCACTCCCTGGAATAACATCTAAGCTACCGATTTTGGAGTGCCCCCCGAGCCCTTCTTGCTTTTGCCGAAGCCTGCTTGGACTAGCTGCACGAAGCTGGTCAGGCCGAAGCCTCTTGTCAGAGGGTCTGGGTTCTCGGAAACCCTCGCTGTCTAGGGGATTTCGGCGCACGGGCCCGGCATGCCAGACCCTTTGATGGGTGGAGCACTACGGTCCTAGGGCTCCGACATGAGGTAGTCTCCGGCGGCCGGAGGGGTCCGACCCAGAGGGTTCGGTGGCCCTTGCATCTATTCGAAGCTACTTGCTTTGGTAGTGATACCAAACATCGGCTTTTCTTGTACAGAAAACTTTCCTCTCCTGACTCGGTAGCTAGCTGCTTGCTGAGACAAATCATTTGCAATGGAATTGGCCTCTCTTGACACATGAGAAATTTTTAAGTCATCAAAAGTAGCAACTATGTCTAGGCATTTATCCAAGTAGCTGTTTAGCAAGGCATTAAAACATTGAGTACTCTTAGCTACTTGTTGTACTACTAGCAGGGAGTCACCATGCGCATGAACATGTTTAACACCCATGGATTCGAATAGTTCAAGTCCTAGTAATAGAGCTTCATACTCAGCTTGGTTATTAGTAGAGGGAAACTCCAAACGAGCCGAGGTTTCAAAATGCATTCCACTAGGCAATATGAGAACTACTCCAATACCTTGGCCATTTTTGCAATATGAACCATCAAAATAAAGTTTCCACGGTACTACCTCAATTAAAGCAATGTTGTTACTCCAATTGACATCTATGTGGTGATCAACTACAAAGTTATCTACAATTTGGCCCTTCATAGCTCTTAGGGGTTCATAGGCCAAATTGTATTCAATCAAAGCGTAAGCCCACTTTCTGATTCTTCCACTTAGAATCAGCTTTTGTAACATGTGTTTTATAACATCGGTTTGGCAAACGACAACACATGTAGTAGGGAGGAGATAGTAGCGCAATTTGGTACATGCGTAGTAAAGCAATAAATATAAACATTCCACAAACGCGTTCCATAAACGGTTTTGGCGTCTAGTAGGCGGCGGCTCAAAAACGTGATGATGTACTCCTTTCCCTCCACCTCCTGGGTTAGCACGGCCCCGATCACGCTATCTTCGGCAGCGATGTACAACCGAAATAGAATCCCGGCTTTGGGTGCTCTCACCACGGGTGGTGATGACAAACACTCTTTGATCTTTTCAAAGGCGCGTTGCTGACTTGCCCCTCAAGTGAACTCGGCTTCATTCTTTAGCCGGAGTATGGGAACAAAGGCGTCAGTCTTGCCAGATAAGTTAGATATAAAGCGACGCAAATAATTCATCTTGCATAGCAATTTTTGCACATCTTTCTTGCATGTCGGCGCTGCAGAGTTTCTAATTTTCTCAAGCCTCTTAGGATCGATCTCTATGCCCCTTTCATGAATCATGAAGCCTAAGAACTTGCCTACCGATACGCCGAAAGCGCATTTGAGCGGGTTCATTTTTAAGCCATACCGTCGCATCCTATCAAAAACAACTTTCAAATCGGCTAGATGGTTTTCCATAGCATCCGATTTGACTACAACATCATCAATGTAAACTTCTAACATAACCCCTAGCAAGTCATGAAAGATCAAGTTCATATCACATTGATATGTAGAGCCAGCATTCTTTAAACCAAAAGTCATAACGACCCACTCGAATAAACCGACAAAACTAGGGCATCGAAAGGCTATCTTGTAGATGTCCTCTTCGACCATAAAGATTTGATTATAACTAGCATTTCCATCAAGAAAACTTAGTACCTTGTGTCCTAAAGCATCGTTAATTAGCATGTCGGCTATCAACATTGGATACTCATCCTTCGGAGCGGCCTTGTTTAGATCCCTGAAATCAATACAAACTCGCATTTTGCCGCTCCCCTTCTTTTCTACAGGCACAATGTTAGCGACCCATTCAGCGTACCTGTAGGGCTTAATAAACTCAGCTTTGAGCAGTCGCTCTACTTCTTCTTTAACTCGGTTATAGATGGCCGAATTAAAGCGTCGAGGAGGCTGCTTATAAGGCCTAAATCCGGATTTGATAGGTAGCCAATGTTCCACGAGCTCGCGGATTAATCCCGGCATTTCGCTGTACTCCCATGCAAAACAATCAACATACGACTGAAGCAACTTTATTACTTCGGCCTTCTTATCAGGTTGTAAATGTTGGTTTACAAAAGTCGGCCTTGGGATGCTGCCATTGCCTATGTCTACTTCTTCTAAAGGGTCGGTTGATGCAAAACCTTGTCCTAATTTCTCTACTTCGCTAAAGTCCTCGATGACTTCAGCAATACCATATTTAGTAGATTGATACTGCTCTACACGAGACTTTATCCAATCTAGATTACTCTTGCTAGACATGAGTACTAATTTAGAAATAGCCATGCTATATCATCTGACTTTAAAAACACTGGTACAAAATGTCCTCCGAACACGCTAACAAAATCGTAATCCGAAAGATCTCTACCTGATAAACATTCTACTTTGTTGTGAACGGCGTCAACGGACACATCGTCCAATGCCACTTGGGCCGAAGTGTCTGCGGGTATGACCTCTACTTCATCGTCGTCCCACTGAATTAGGCACTAGTGCAAAGTAGAAGGAATGCAGCAATTCGCATGAATCTAGTCGTGCCCAAGAAGCACACTGTAGTTACCTTGCACATCGATAATGAAGAACATTGTTGGCAACATTTTGTTGCCTACTGTCAACTCCATGGAGAGCACGCCTTTGGCCTCGGAACTCTCTCCGTTGAAACCGTTGAGCATCAAGTTGGTTTTCGTCAGGTCATCCTCATCCCTGCCAAGTTTTCAATAGAGAATAAGACATTAAGTTAATAGTGGCGCCACCATCAACAAGCATCCTAGAGATCGGCTTTCCATCAATATGACCCCTAATGTAGAGAGGCTTTAGATGGCGAGCCGAGTCCTCGGGTTTCTCAAAGATAGCATTGCGCGGGTCGAGGCTCAGCTAAGCGACCTCGACCTCGTCCTGTGGTAGGGTAAACTCGGCGGGCAGCATGACAATGTTGACGTCCATTGCCTGGGGTGTAGGTCCCTCGGAGACGGGCGAGTAGTCGTCGTCGAGCATGTCGTCGTCATTGTCGCTCGGACTAGGATCTGGGTTGGTTATCTCAACTGGCTTAATCCTCCATACCTATCTTGTTGTTGGTCGAGGGTGGATTTCTTCAAAAATGGCGTCTCGCTCATCCTCGGCTTTCTTCTCGCGCATCTCCTATGCTCGTAGGCGTTGTAGATGCTTCTTCTGTGACTTGGACATACCTGGAGGTGCCCAAGATGGTTGTGGTTTGGTACCTGGTGCCACTGTCTGGTTCTTGCTAATTTTGGCCGAAGTGGTGCTGTCCAGCCTGACCTCGCACGTTCTGTATTTGGAGGGGCCTTCACTGCGGACCCCAACAATCAGACAGGCCTCGTTCGGCCCATCAGACCAGGCTCCGGTGCGGGCTTCAGTTGGAGTAGGAGACATACCTTTGCCAGGCTTCGACGAAGGGGCCTTCGGGATTTTGACTTCTTGAGACCATGTCCTGACTGTGATAGCTTCGGACTCCCTGTCCTTTGCCTCTTCGCGTTCATCCCCCTCAACTTCATTCTACACGAGTCAGTTCAGAGGTACCACGGATAGCCTGTGAATGAGGTCTCCCTCCGCTGCACCTGCCTGTCCCTGCCAGTCATAATACTCCGAAGGAAAACATGGAATAATGTTATGTTGCGGAGGGTACTCCGGCTGTGATACGCACGGAGCCCACGGAGTCCCTGCCCAGTTGTATGACGGAGGCATTGGTGGCTCCAGTGTATTCGCCCACTGTGAGCTGAACCCGTTACCTGGAGAGGGGTTCGGCAAATTCAACGGTGTCTCGGACCATATCAATGAGGGGTCCTGCTAGGCCGAAGGTATGTTCGGCCAGTGTAGGCCGAAGCCTTCTATCGAAGGGCTCGTCTAGAGTGGTGCAGGGTTCGGCCATTGAGGGATGAACTTGTTCTGCGCGGGGCTCGACCACTGGGGTCTGAAGCCACTGTATTGGGGGGTCGGCCATTGAGGTCCGAAGCCTCCATAGGGAATGTTAGGCCACTGTGGCCAGAAGGTATCATGCGGAGGGCTCCACCACTGTGGTCCGAAGCCATCATGCAGAGGGCTCGAACACTGTTGTCCGAAGCTACCCTCCGAATGCCTTGGCCTCTTCGGCTGACCTAGTTTTTTGGAGCGGGGGCCTTTTCCCTTGGCCTTTCTTTGGTGTTTGTTTAATAACATTTGATAAGTCACCTTTGGATTCTTGCGAGCCCTAGCCAAAGGAGATGTGCTAACATTCTGCTTCCACACTCCCACTTCAGGATTTTTAGGTATGAGCGTGCGTACCCGCGGTTCCCCAACAATCACTGCCTTTCCCTTAGTTGATTCAGCATGTTCCAACTGAATCAATACTCTCTTTTCGTCGAGATCGATGATGTTGATGGGAAAGGGATCTTTGTCTAGCTTCATCTTTGGATTGTGGTCTATTTGCAACCGTCCTTCTTCTATGGCCGATTGAACCTATCGTCGAAAAACATTGTAGTCATTAGTATTATGCGAATGCGAATCATGCCACTTACAATATGGATGTTTCTTTACCTCGTCGGCAAATGGAATGACTTGACCTTTGGGCAATCTGAGAAGCTAGTTCTTCAAGAGAAAATCAAATATTTTATCACACTTAGTTATATCAAATGAGTACTTGACCTCGCTAGGCTGATTCTCAGTGGGAGACGGACGTAACTCGGAGCAAGTGACAAGTTTATTGTTCCAAACCCATTCGGCCTCGTACATGTCAGCTGAATCATCTTCCTCTTCTGATTCCTCCTCGTCGGAGTGTTCCATGATGTGGATCACAGCTCTAGTCTTGTTAAACGTCTTAACAAACTTTTTAACTTTAGTTCGGCCTTCCTGGACCAGAGCCTACTACAAAACTTGGCTAACCTCTAAAAAGTGCTGGTTGTCTAGTCTCTCCTTAATCTCGGAACACAACCCGCTAAAAGCTAGATCCGCCAAATCCCTCTCTGAAATATTAATACTAAAACATCGGTTTCTAGTATCCCTAAAATGCTTGATATACTCAGAGACGCTCTTGTTAGATTTTTGCCTAACTGACGTAAAGTGTGAAAGCCTAAGTTCTGTTTCACTCGTGTAAAAGTAGTCATGGAATTTCTGTTCTAATTCATCCCACGTTTGGACAGAGTTCGGCGGGAGTGCCGAAAACCAAGTGAAAGCGGTGCCGAATAGCGAGAGAGAAAATAGTCTAAGTTTTAGAGCGTCCGACACACTAGCTTCTCCACATTGTGCTAAAAATTGACTAACGTGCTCTAGTGTGGTTTTGTTACCCTCGCCGTCGAACTTAGTGAATTCAGGGATTCTATAGCCACGAGGGTAGGGTATTGTATCAAAATGATTGGGATAGGGCTTCCGGTAAACCCTAGCCCAACCCCTAGGTACGAAGCTAGCGCATTCCCTAAACAGTGCGCAGATTCACTCCTCAATGTCATCTTGGCCCGTTGCCTGCGCACGTCTCTCATGCGGGGGCGTGACACACGGAAGGACATTGGCATGTCGACCATGGGTTCCCTCCTCATGTGCTAGTTGTACGACGTGCTCGAGCCTAGGCATATGTGCATGTGGTGCGGGCAGCGTGGGCAAAGCTGGTGCCGGTGTAGGTGGAGGCGGTGCGTGGTACATGGTGCTAGCTTGGCCGTAAGCATAATGACTGGTCTCGGACATGAATGTTGAGGCCGGAGACGTAATGTTTTGCTAGTACTACCGCCAGTTGTGCTGTAAACATGATTTATCGGAGGTATAGTAGCAATAGGGGATGATGGCACAACCTTAGTAAATACGAACCTTCTAAGCATCGCCTCTACTTGGGAGCTAACTGCCGAATCTAAACGGTTAGCTAGAGAAGCATTAACGGCTTGATCTACCAATGCGGCTATCTTTTGCTCAATCTCTAAAGAAGATAAATGAGGCGATACTGGTGTTACCTAGATCGGAGCAAGGTTGGGGACGATGATGTGGCATTTGATGAAGCCCGCGCGCGTCTTGACGAACTCCCAAGCATCATGTCTTGGAGCGCCTTCATCTTTGCCTTGATCTCTACTCGGTCTTCTGCAGGAATATCTTCATGGGTAGGTGTCATGATGTTGCGGTCGTCAATATCCGCGCCTCCCATGGGATCCATCGGCAATGTAGACGTAGTAGTCGTCATAGATGTACCAGCGGCCGATGTAGATGTACCCGTCATGTTGGTGTAGCTTTCCCCGGCTGAGTCGCCAAAAAGTGTGTTGACACAGAAATGTGCCCCGCACTTGGGTCAGTTCGATGATCCAAAAGTGTGTGAATACTTAGGGACAAGCCTAAGCGTAACACAACACTGATGTCGCATTCTGACTTCCCTTAACCATGGTAATGGGGTGGAGTCGCCAGGTAATTGGATCACACAGAAATAATCCAATTAGCCAAGATAAATGTATTAAACAGAACAAATCAGCAAACTGAGTGAAGCCTGACTGATTCGAAGTATAGTGCGAAGGTTGTCGCCGAAGTGTACCTTCGGCGTCTGATGCGAAGTGTCCCGTCGAAGGGTGTCTTCGGCGTTCGGACTGATCTGGCCAAAGATAGACTCCGAACCGATCTGTACGTGATAATCAACTCCGAACAGCGGGGTTCAACGTGAAGTCTCTGGTATAGTAAGATACAAAATAATGACTTAGACGCAACGCACGAGCGTGACTTCATCTGGAGCGGAGTACGAGCATAGTGAAGCCTATCATGACGAAGCTTGTTGCGAAGAATGTTGGCGTGCGGGACTTTGTCAAACCAACAATAGCGTGACGGTCCGGCACAGGAGGTCGAAGCAGTGATTTCGCCAAAGGGTGTTCTTGCGACCTCCGAAACCAATCTCTTAGCTCCGAACACCTCCGACGAAGTAGCTCCAAATGTGGAAACCTACAACAGAGTAGATTCGAAGTACCAATTTGGCCTGAGGACCGAATTCTGCTAAGTGTAGCACTAGGGGCAAAGGTAGCAATCTGTTACGCAGATTAGCGGATACTTCACAGGCGAAGTAACAAGGTGATAGCAATCTATTACGTAGATTAATGGATACTTCACAAGCGAAGTAACAAGGCGATAGCAATCTATTACATAGATTAACGGATACTTCACAAGCGAAGTAACAAGGATTACCACTGTTCCGAAGTGGCTGGCGAAGGGCTTCCAGGCAAACCCACGAAGATTGTAGAAAGTAAAGATAAAATAAAGGTACGGTTCAAAGCTAGGGCTTTGTGGTTGATTTGTGTTGGGGGGTTTCTTAACCGGCCTCACCCCTATATTTATAGGGGCTAGACTTCTAATCTCTAATCCTAATCTGATAAGATTTGGCTTAATCACGCGTGGAAAGACTTAGTCAAAATCGGACTCAATCTCTAACTTTTCCTGAAGTGGGCCTTCGGTCAGGCCCGCCAAAGCCTGCTCCTCGGGATGAAGCTTCGGTGGAGTGGGCCTCTGAAGGCCTTCGGGCCAAAGGCTGCAGACTTGTTGGAAGCTTCCGAAGCCCATAGCCTGGTGGGCCTTCAGCCCAACTAGGGACATGTGTATTTTCGGCCCAAATTACCAAAATTGATATTTTGGCAATCTTAACCATTAATGCCATTTTCTGCTATCAACAGTATTGTTACTTGTCAAACTGATGTTATAAAGTACATGTTGCAAAAGACGATTCTGAGGGGGAGAATCGGAAAGTGGGGTTTTGCATTGGTTGAGTATGATTTGGCTTATGAACCTCTGAAAGCTATGAAAGGCCAAGTCGTCACAAATTTTATAGTTGATCACCATGTAAATGTCAATTGGAGTAGTGATACTGCTTTGATTGAGGTCATATCATGGAAACTTTTCTTTGATGGTTCGGCTTGCAAGAATGGCCAAGGTGTTGGAGTTGTGCTCGTATCACCTAGAGGTATAAGTTTCGAGACCTCAGCCCGATTAGAATTTCCTTGTACTAATAATCAAGTCGAATATGAAGCTTTGTTGTTAGGACATGAATTGCTAAGCTCTATGGGTATTAAATATGTTCATGCATATGGTGATTCACTATTAGTAGTTCAACATGTAGCTAATGATGCTCAATGTTTTAATCGTTTGCTAAATAGCTACTTGGATAAATGTCTAGACATAATTGCTACTCTTGATGATTTTTATATTTCACTTGTGTCTAGAGAAGCCAATTCAGTAGAAAATGACTTGGCTCAACAAGCATCTAGTTACCAAATTAAAAGAGGTAAATTTTTCGCACAAGAAAAACTAATGCTTGAATTTATTTTAGTACCCCAGTTAAAACACATCGGTCTAACCGGCCTGACATGGTGGGTCCGACCATCGTTTTCTGGTCGGTCTGACTGCCCTGTGCCAGCCATCCGGCAACGGCCAGTATGACCGGCCCTCTATGGCCAGTCTGACTGCCCGTGTTAGGAGGTTTTAGGACACACGGGGCAGGTTGAAGTTTATGATTTGAACGACAATTCAAGCGAGGATTTGGTGAGTACTTTAGGAAATCATGAGGATGATTGGAGGACTCCAATTATTCAATATTTGAGAGACCCTAGCAAGCGGGTTGATCGGAAAGTTCAGCTGCAAACATTTAAATTTGTGTTACTCGACGATGAGTTGTATCGCCGAACTATTGATGGGGTACTTTTGAGATATTTGAATGCTGATCAATTTAGACTTGTTGTGGGTGAAGTAAATTAATGTATTTGTGGTACTCATTAGTCGGCCCAAAAAATGAGTTGGATGCTTAAAAGAGCGGGTTTTTATTGGCCGACTATGACTAAGGATTGTTTTAAGTATTATAGAGGATGTGAAGCTTGTCAAAGGTTTGATAATATTCAGCTTGCTCCTGCATCTTTACTTAATCCTATTATCAAACCATGGCCATTCCGAGGTTGGGCCTTGGACTTCATCTTCCAAATTTATTTGTCCTCTTCAAAAAGGCATCAGTTCGTGTTGATAGCAATGGATTACTTCACCAAGTGGACCGAGATCGTGCCTCTCAAGAACATGACGTAGAACGAGGTAATTGATTCATCTTGAAGCACATTATACATAGATTTGGTATCCCTCAAGCTCTTACTACAGATCAGGGTGCTTCATTTGTTTCTAGGGTTAATAGCTTCTATGCCACCGTTATTTTCCCAAACGCTAAAAATACCACTATTATTCGTCTAATAGCCTAGATGCCATTATTATTACAAATTCACTCCGAAATGCCATTTGGACCCACCCACAGGGCACTGTTTTTCGCAAATACCCATATTACGACGCACTGTTCATCGTCTTCCTCGCGCAGCCCCTTTGTTGGCACTGAGCCCCTCCCCCACCGGCCCGGGGGATTGCAGCTTAGATTCCTCACCTGGATCCCGAGGATCTCAGCGTCGGCGGCGAGGAAGAGCGTCATCCTATTGGTGAGGTTAAACGACGCGGTCAGCCATCTTCCAGCGGGCACGATGAGCCTCCCACCACCTCTCTCTGCAAGTGCCGCCACGGCTGCCACGAATGCCGCCGTGTTGAGAGTCAGCCTGTCCCCGACGCCCCCGAGCTCTCTCAGATCGTAGACCAACGGTGAGGCCACCCACTGCCCCATCTCAGCGACGTACGGGGCGCGCTTCGGCAGCGGCGAGCGGGTGGAGAGCCCAACGCGGCCGACCGAGGTGCTCTGCCACAGGACCAGCCAGAGCGTGAGTAGGACCGCCCTGTAGGACGGCGAGATCGCCGGCGCCCAACGCTAGTGGTGGTGCGCCCCTCCCCGGCCCAACCCCTCCCGCGGGGATTACGCGATGCGCGTGGAGGAGACGGCGACGATGGTCTCCACCATCGGATTTGGCGCGGCACGGGCGGAGGGAGGCGGCAACCATGGCTGGAACGTGCGCGGCGGATTCCACGGCGGCGGTGAGAGCCACCGGCCACAGCGCGGCGGTGGCGGCAGCAACTGAATCGCTGGGCATACGCCTGTGGAAAATACGGCATCAGTACTCAGCGCTACTTCAGCAGTCGGAGCTTGATCATAGGGATGGTTGAGGGAAGAAGAAGGGCAAAGTGAGCAAAATGAAAAATAAGATACCCTGTAGGTGGGCCTAATGGCATATGGGAATCGATCGGAAAACTGTAATGGCATGTAGGCTATTAGACGAATAGTAATGATATTTTTGGCATTTGGGAAAATAACGGTGGCACGGAAGCTATTAACCCTTGTTTCTAAGGAAGTATGTGTTTTGCCGAATCTTATGGTATAAAGTTGGTAAACTCTTCACCATACTATGCTTAGGTCAATGGTAAGGCCGAGTTTTGTAATAAAACTATTGTTGTAGCAATTGTGTTAGCTACAACACAGGTTTTGTATGTGTCTATATGGTGTGTAAAATGAACCTTGAAGGTTTCTCTTAGAGGGAGAAAATATTTATACCGGTTCGGATATCCCCTAAGGGATAATAGCCCTACGTCCAGTTTGTGGTGGATTTGGCATGGTATGCCTTGGTGTGGTGTAGTGAACTCTAGGGTTTCATGGCCCTGGCCAAGCTATCCTGTTACAAGGGCTTGGCCCTGCTTTTATAGGAACGCAGGCCAAAGGAAAAGACCAAAATGCCCTCTATAAGTCCTAGGCTCATAGGGGCAAAAAGGGGGAAAGGAGCTAGCTACTGTACAAAAGTGCTTTACAGCTTTATAGACGTGTTAGACAACGTCACTCTTTAACCAGCTAAATGACATACTAGGGGCAGAGGGGCCCCCGCCAAAGGGCTCAGCGCCTTGAAAACTTTGTCGTTGGCAACATCGACAAAGCTACTCTGAGCCTGACCGAGGTCCTAGAACAAATAGGGACCGAGTGTCGAGCTCTAGACTTTGGTAGCCATGACCCAATTGGGGACCGCGCCGCATTTTTGCAGGTGGTGGCTTTGACGGTGGAGCAATCCTTGAAGGGCTTTGCCTTGATGGTCGGCTGAGTTGCGGGTCAAGGGGTGTTGCAAATGCTTCACGACGTGGGGTGCAACCACCTCGAAGCTACAACCTCGGTGACCTCTATGGCCTTCGGAGGCCAACACTTGGTGATGCCTCTGACCGGCGTCCGCGGAGCCTGGAGGTGACTTCAGGAGCCTTGGAAGGCCCAACGCTGCAAGGCAGTCCTTGAACTTCAGAAGGCCATCTGCCTTCGCCGAGCCAGGGCACATGCCTCGCCAGCTTAGCCTTCGACGTCGGCACCTCCACCTCCGAAGGTGTAGATCTCCTTAGGCTCCTTGTAATTCTTAGTTGTAGGCTTGGAAAAACTTATCAGTTTATTAATATGAATGCGGGGGTGATTTATACCTGCCCAAGCTCAGTCTCTGAATGTTGACTTCGAAGTACTTGAGGACTCTGAAGAGCTTCGCCAATTGTGGGCGGTCCTCGAGGTAGCTAGGTCCGAAGGCCCCCCTCGGTTTAAACTTCCGATGGGGCCTAACGGCGAAGCCATCCCCGAAGTAGTCCAGGATCTGCTGGCTATTGTGAAGACGGAGTCCCTTCAGAGTTCTTCATCTTTGCCAGACTTAAGTTGCTTCGCAGTAAACTCACGTAGCGAGGGGGTACAACCTTCGCGAATGGCCTTGGCAGGTGATGAAGCCTTATACTTCTCTGCCTTCAACACGGCGCCACCTACCTCGCAGACTTGGAGCGACCTGCAAAATGGAAGACGAGGTCTGCGGGCCCCGGGGCTTGGACGAACCTGACGTGGGAGAGCAGGCTCCGACGAGGCTTCGTCCAGCCGAGGGGGCCCTGGCCGAAAGAAAGGAAAGCGAGGGTTGGGGCCTCGAACTCGCTTTTTCTTAGGCTTAGATATATACTACTCGTAGTTTTGTTTTTGAAGTATATTTGTAACATACTTCTCAATTATCATTCAATGAATGAGGTCTGTTGTATTTGCATACTTCGTCTGCATGCTTCGCATATTTGGATGGATTTGAACGTTTTAGCTTGTCACGCTCGTACTGCGCATTACATTCGCACACTTCGCATACATGCTTCCCCCCTTGCTCGTGGCAGCTAGGGACTTAGTCGTTGTTAGTGCGGGCAATAAAAAATGCGAAGGGGTGTGCCTTTTTGCGGCTTCGGATGCTTATAACACATAGGGCGAAGGCCTCTTTTGGGCTTCGAATGCGTTAATTTGGAGGGAAGCAAGGCTTCAGCGTAGCCAAATTAAGCGAAGCATGCTTCGGCATGCTTGGATTTGGATGTTGTGCGTGAGCAAGGCTCCGAAACGCACTTAGATTTTAAGCGAAGCATGACTTCGAGATGCTTAATTTTTAGATTAGATCACGTCACGCGAAGCGAGGCCTCGGTGCGTGTTCGGATAGCGAAGCAAGGCTTCTTGAGCTTGATCCTGTAGTGAAAAGGATATTTGGTGTGGATTCACCGAACCTGTGATAGTTGAGCCACCTTTGACTCTGAGCCACCTTCGACTCTGAATACCGAGAACAGATCTCGGAATTCTGCGATACCTTCAGCTGGTGGCCTTCGGATCCCAGACGCATCAGGCCGATGGTCTAGAGTCCTTGGACGCATCGGGCCAGTGGCCCGGAGTCCTTCTAGCCCACTGCTACGGGCCCGAAGGTGCTGTGTAGCCTTCGGAGGGGTACTCCGGATTTTGCAAAGCGAAGCGAGGCTTCGAATTTTAAATAAGGCGAAGCAAAGCTTCGAGTTTTTGATAAGGCGAAGCAAGGCTTCGAATTTTTGAAAGGAAACAAGGCTTCGATTTCAAAATGCGAAGCATAGCTTCGGTTTTAAAACGCGAAGTGAGGCTTCAATTTTTCAATAAGATGGAGCAAAAGTTTGCATTAAAGGCAAAGCAGGGCTTCGGCTTTAAGGCGAAGCAAAGCTTCGATTTTGAGCGAAGCAGGGCTTCGATTTTATACTAAAGTAATTGTAAAATTGTACATCGAAGTGGTACCTCGGATTATGCACATACCTCGCAAAGTAGGTGGAAACTTGCATCGTAGCCCCTGGGGCTTTGACGGCCTTCGACACGCGAAGTGAAGCCCCTTGCTGGAGGGTGAGCTCCGAAGCGAGAAGGATGGAGGAAGGCGAAGAAGACCTTCGAATTGCATCCGAAGCCCCATGCCGGAGGGTGCGCGAAGCAAGAAAGCTTCGAAACTCCCCCCTCAGGCGCACTTCGAATTGCAGACAGTGGCAGAGAACTTAGCTTTTAGGACTAAGGTCCCCACGGACAACGCCAACTGTTGTAGCAATTGTGTTAGCTACAGCACAGGTTTTGTATGTGTGTATATGGTGTGTAAAATTAACCTCGAAGGGTTCTCTCAGAGGTAGAAAAGATTTATACTGGTTGGGACCTCCCCTAGGGGATAATAGCCCTACATCCAGTTTGTGGTGGATTTGGCATGGTATGCCTTGGTGTGGTGTAGTGAACTCCAGGGTTTCATGGCCCTGGCCAAGATACCCTGTTACAAGGGCTTGGCCCTTCTTTTATAGGCATGCAGGCCAAAGGAAAAGACCAAAATGCCCTCTATACGTCCTAGGCTCACAGGGGCAAAAAGGGGAAAGGAGCTAGCTATTGTACAAAAGTGCTTTACAGCTTTACAGACGTGTCAGACAACGTCACTCTTTGACCAGCTAAATGACATACTGGGGGCAGAGGGGCCCCTGGTATGACTTCTACACTGTAGCGAGATGTAAAATATCTTCTGGATTCGAAGTAGGGGTCGGAGCTCTTCAGGTGAAGGCCGCAAGGGAGGCTTCGAAGTACACTCCGAAGTGGGCTTCGAAGTATACTCCGAACCGAGCTCCGAACTAGGGCTCCGAACTGGGGCTCCGAACTGGGGTCTCGGAGACTTAGCTTCGCATTGGCTGGAATGGGTCCGGAGACTGGCTCTGAGGGGCTCTGAAGGGATCTTCGAAGGTTAACTCCGAACAGGGTCCGAAGGTTAACTCTGAACAGAGCCCGAAGGCTAACTCCGAACAAGGCCCGGAGGCTAACTTCGAAGTTAGCTTGAGACTTAGCTTTTGGCAAACTTTAAAGGATCTTGAGGGCTTCGCTCTAGAGGGCTTCGAAGGGGTTCAGAGGCCTCACTCCAGAGGGCTTCGAAGTGAACCCTGGGACTTGGAAACAACTTCTTTAGAAAGGAACAGGCTTCGACAGAGTTGGGCTTCGGGCCGAAGGCTGTCGGAGGCTAACGTCATTTGGCCCCTGTTCAAGGGAAAACTTATTCCCCCAACAACTATGATTAAGCCCATTAAGAAAAAGATTGAAGAGTTTCCTAGAAGGTGGCATGAAGTACTTTTTGAAGCGTTATGGGCATGTAGAATTGCAAAGCATGGTGCCACCAAAGTAAATCCATACGAGTTGTATGGACAAAATGTTGTTTTACCTGTAGTGGTGAATCTTGGCTCATTAAGGTTACTTAAGCAAGATGGCTTATTGAGGAGCCATGCTGAATAGTGTGGGCCTCATGGCTCCAGATGTGATAAGTCATTGTCAACGATAGTCAAAGAGGACAGAAGAAGAGAGGAGATCTGCTGCGTCATGGGCCGCGTGTGACTCAGGTACACGGGCAGCAAGCGACTGTCGGGCTGAGAGAGCTGTGAAGTCGGGCTGGCCCAATCCGGGTACATGTGCTAGGAGCAGTAGAAGACCCACTAGGCAGTTGACCAGGATTGACTTAGGTACACGGGCGGCGAGCGATTGCCGGGCTGAGAGAGCTGCGGAGTCGGGCCGGCCCAATTCGGGTACCTGGTGCAAAGTCGGTGGAGGCTTTGTCAGTTTCGGCGCAAAACTGACAACCGCTGATCTTGTATCAGACTGTCCAAAAGAGAAGCCGTAGTCGCTACGAAAGCTTAGCTTCCAGATAAGTCATCTGTAAATAGGAGTTTTCTATTTTGTCTCTAGGCCCACAGTGAGTCAGTCGAGTCTGTAAAAATATCCTAAGGGCAGTCTAATCTTTTCCTTTATTTTAGCGTCTGTAAAAAACCCTAAGGGGCTGGTGGAATATTCCTAAGTGTTGGGCAGCCTATAAATAGGGCCCCAATCCCTAGGGTTAGGTTACCCTTTGCTGAAATCACTTTTTAATCAATTACTTTGGTCATTCTTCTTTTTTCCCTGCGTTTCTCTCTCCTGTTCATGCGTGCGCCGCCAGGGATTTTGCTGTTGTTCGTTCAAGAGTTCATCTTGTTTCTTCTCTGGTCCTGATGATTTTATTCCTGCTGCCGTGTGTGCAACATTTCATTAATAGCTCTGCAGTTTTGTTTTGCGTGCAACCAGTTTATTCTTGAGTGAAAGCTTCTCTAGCTGCTTCGCTTCTGTTCTTCACGTGAGTACTAGTTCTTGTGGCTGGTAGCAAGTAGTACTACTTTCTTATAGCTACAGTGTGCTATTACTCTAGCCTTGCTTTTTCCTGTGTAGCTTTTTGATCGAGTAGACAGGACCAAGTCCTTTCTCTGGCTGTTTTTGGTGAAGCCCCCTTCTCTGTTCGAAGTCCCTCAGCTCCGTGAGGCAGGCTTCGACCTGACATCTTCGAAGGCTTCGCTAGAACTTTTGACTCCGAACTCGAGCGATAAATCTTGCTTCGAAGTGTGCTCTGTTCTAAGGTTTTGTTCTAGCATACTTCGGCACTTTTGCGAAGCATACTTCGACAAGCTTCGAAGTTAGCTTTGAAGCATGTCTCTCTGGTAGACTTTGTTCGTAGCCGGCTTCGATACTTTCATACTTCGCTTCGAAGCATACTTCAACGACAACCTTCGCTAGACTTCGACAAAGAACTCCGAAGCAAGCTTCGACACTGCGAAGCAGGCTTCGACTCAGCGAAGCAGGCTTCGACACTGCGAAGCAGGCTTCGCCAAGTTTCGAACAGGAGACAAATTTGAACAGTAACTTCTCATCTCTTTTCATGTACACTTAGATCATCTGCTGAGAAGTTTGATTTGCCATGTTTTGAGTATTTTGTTTATCTGCCTGTTAGCACTGTATTGGTGTTCCTCTGTCTGGTTCACCAGTCTTTTCTAGGCTAGATACTTTTAGACTTAGGTGATCTGTTCACGCTTTGTTGCCTGGTCTTTTGAGGTGCGTTGGGTGTTGGGAGCAGGCCATAAATTCGAAAGAATTTTTAGGCGCCCATTCACCCCCCCCCCCTCTGGTCGCTACTTTCGGTCCTACAAGTGGTATCAGAGCCTGGTTAGGGTTTTTCCATACCTTAACCAGTTTCTAAACCCCAGTAGTGATCATGACGTCTCCTAGCAAAGTCTCGTCCTTGGAAGCTTATGGCTATAACTATTGGAAGACTCACATGCGAGCCTATCTTATGAGCCAAGGCTCGGACATCTAGGACATTTGCGTTCACGATACATTTGTTATATTGCTAGTTGCTGAGCATGATACTCCTGGTATCATTGCCCAGCATTTGAGCAATAGTAAAGATGTGAACATTCTGTTTTCTGGTTTAGGTCCCACTGAGTTTGAGCGTGTGAGCCATCTTTCCACTGCGAGAGAGATCTGGGCTACCCTCAAGGCACACCATGAGGGGACAATCCAAGTCAAGGCTTGGCTCTATCAGACCTACCGGCGTGAATATGAGAACTTCACACAAAATCCGGGTGAATCTGTTGAAGCGTTGTTTGGTCGTTTTCAATCGATCATAAACAAGCTTCGGGACAACAAGGCTGAGGGTGCTCAATTAGTCTTAGATCATGAGCAGGCGCTCAAGGTTCTCCATACCTTGGACCCAAAGATCTGGGAGATCAAGGTATCTTCTATCATTGAGAGCACATCTTATGATACCTTGACCATTTCTGAGTTGTTTAGCAAGCTGAAGATCACCGAGGTTGATATCCAGTTGAGATCAAATCTCACTGGTTCTGGATCAAAGTCTCTAGCCCTTTCTACACCTTCTGTTGATCCTTCTTCTATGAGCTGTGCTGGGTTCTCTTTGATGTCTATCACTGAGGACCAGCTTGAGTCTTTGGGAGATGATGACCTGTGTCTTTTTAACAACCTGGTGAGTCGTGTTTATGAAAAAAGAATGTTCAAAAGACACGGCACAAAATCCGGGTGCTTTGAGTGTGGTGACCCAGGACACTTCATCGCCGACTGCCCCAAGCGCAATGGACACAAGAAGGGCACCAGTGGTGGCTTCCACGACTCCGGCAAGCACGGCAGCTCCTCCTTCAACAAGGGCAAGCCAAAAACAAGGTTCTTCAGAAAGGCCCTGAAGGATTACCGGCGTGAGAACAAGAAGCGTGACAAGGCCTTCTTCACCGAGATGGAGAAGAGCTACTCCAAGCGGTCCACGTCTTCTCCCTTTTCATCGAGCTCAAGCGATGAGGAGATCGTCATCGGGAAGGGGAAGGACAAGGACGATCCGGCGGGTCTTTGCTTCATGGCTTTCGGGGACAGACCGAAGAGCCACTCACACCAGCGCCGAAGATCCCGCAAGAGCTTCTGCTCAATGGCTCTTGGGGATAAGGAAGAGAAGAGATCCTCCGATGACTCCGACGACGACGACAATGAATTGGTGTCATCTTATGAACGCGAAATCGTTGATTTACTTAAAAGCAATCGTCAGGAGTTAAAATATCGGGAAAAACTGCTTAGGGGAGCTAAGAAGAGGATAGATGAGTTAGAGAGTGAGCTTGCCGTGGCCAACGGCAGAATTGAGAGTCTATCTTCTTCCCCTTGCTTGGGTGATAGCAGTGAGTTCCCAAAGTGTGAGGTTCTTCTGTGTGACCTGTCGACTCTGAAGTCCAGGTACACAGAAAGGGTTGATGAGAGGGACGCTTTGGCCACTAAGCTTGAAAGCGCTCAGCTGGAGCTGAAAGATGCTCAAGCCACTGTCGTCGCGCCCTGTGCTGTTTGCCCATCTTGTCTAGCTAGTCTAGCTGAGCTGAAAGCCAAGGGCGATGCACATTTGGCTGATTTGGAGAGAGTGAGAGCTGAGCTGGCACAGACTAGGCTAGAGCTTGAGACTTTGACAGTTCCACCCACTATCTGTGAGAACTGTCTGTCTCTTAGAATGGAGTTGATTAAGCTGAAACCGAGAAGTCTGTCCAGGTAGATAGCGAGTGTGAGACCTGCTTGTCTCAGGTGGAGGTACTAGCTTCCTTGAGAGAGGAGCTAGCTGATTCTCAAAATGAGAACTTTTACCTCTATTCTATCCTGAGTTGGATCAGTGCCCGAGAGCCATAGCTCGGCATGATGATCTAACAGTTCAAGAGGCAGGATGGGTTTGGGGTAGGTTACACCTACACCAAGGCTGACTTTAAGAGTGCCATTAGCCAGGCAGTGGAGTGGAGTAAAATGACTCCTGAGCAGAGATACCCCAAGACTCACTCCACTGAGTCTTCCCTGGCTAGTCAGCCCAAGGATGGAGTGATCCATGAACAGCCCAAAGCTCCACCCAAGAAGCCCATCTGGGTTCCAAAGCCCAAACACCTCCACACTTCTCTTGACTCTCTTCCTGGACCCTCTCAACCCAAGAAGACTACACCAAACACCACTAAGCCCAAGAACCCCAAGCCTCAACCACATCCCAAGAGAGACGGGCATCTTGCGGAGTTTTGCTTCAGGAGGAAGCGGGTTGAGAGAGCAGAGCGTGCTCGTGGTGGTCAGGAGCAGTTCTACCAGCAGGGTGGTAGACTGAGAGTTCCTCGACGCAGGGAGAGGCTGGAGGCCAGGCCGCGTCGTGTAGGAGGTGGTAGAGGAGACGACTTTCATGCCCGTGCTCCAGTTGGTGGTGCTCGTTCCGGCAGAGTTCCAGGCTGTTTTGGCTACGGTCCTAGACATCGTGGCCGAGGTTTTAGGCAGAACCATGGACCGCGCTTTGAGTCGCGTTTTGGTCCAAAATCTTCTGATGGTTTTCGCTTTCCGTCTTTTGAGCAGATGGCTCGACACTGGTTTAGTTCTTTTGCTAAACCTGGTGCTGGACCGTTTGCTCCCCCTTACAACCACTGATTGTGCAGGATCGGGGACTGGAGGACGTTTGGATCATGGACTCAGGATGCTCTCGCCACATGACGGGACATCGCAGATGGTTCTCCAATCTCACTCCCCCGAGCTCCAAAGAGTACATCACTTTCGGGAACAGTGGTCAAGGGAAGGTTAGTGGCATCGGCTCAATTCGCATTTCAGATCATTTCTCTTTGAAGAATGTTGCCTTGGTTAAAAATTTGAACTTTAACTTGATATCTGTTTCGCAACTTCTTGAGGATGGTTTGGAAGTGCATTTTAAGAAGGGCAATTCTTCTGTGTTTGATTCTATAGGGTCTTTGATTTGCCAGATCTTACCATTTGGTAAAGTTTTTCGAATTGACTTCTCTAGTTCTTTTGGCCCTTCTCGCTGTTTGATAGCTGGATCTTCTTCTGAGCTCTGGAAGTGGCATAGGAGGTTAGGTCATTTGAGTTTTGATCTGCTAGTCAGGTTAAGCTCTATGGACCTCATCCGAGGATTGCCCAAGCTTAAAATGGAGAAAGATCTAGTTGGCCATCCCTGTCGTCATGGGAAAATGGTTGCCGCTTATCACTCACCTGTGACTCAAGTGATGACTTCGTATCCGTGCGAGCTATTACATTTGGACACTCTCGGTCCAGCTCGGGTACGCTCAGTCGATGGGAAGTGGTACGCGCTTGTCATCGTTGACGATTTTTCTCGATTCTCGTGGGTTTTCTTTTTGGAGTCTAAGGATGAAACTTTTCATTTTGTTCATGACCTGATTTTGAAGCTGAAGAATGAGAACAATGGTCAGATGCGAGCAATTCGCTCCGACAATGGCTCTGAGTTCAAGAACTCTCAGTTCGTCAGCTTCTGTAGTGATCAGGGTCTTGACCATCAGTTTTCTGCTCCTTACACTCCCGCACAGAACGGCGTTGTGGAACGAAAGAACCGCACACTAGTCGAGATGGCTAGGACGATGCTTGATGAGCACAGGACTCCTAGGCATTTTTGGGCTGAAGCCATGAACACGGCTTGCTATCTGGCCAACCGCATTTTTCTTCGAGCTTACCTAGGTAAGACCTCATACGAGTTGCGGTTTGGCAGACAACCCAAGATGAGCCACTTGCGAGCGTTTGGCTGCAAGTGCTTTGTGCTCAAGAAGGGAGGGCATTTGGACAAGTTTGAGTCTCGTTGCTGGTATGGTGTTTTTCTTGGTTATGTTTTGCATTCTCGAGGCTTCCGTGTTTGGAACCTCGACTCCCAGCAGCATGTCGAGACTTGTGAGGTTTCGTTTGATGAGTCCTTGCCTTCTTTGACTCCTTCTTTTGTGCTTTCTGGCGATGATGAGCTCGGAGAGTCCATCTTCGAGGAAGATGAGGATACTCCAGGTGCTGATGAGGGTGGGCCTTCTGCACCTCCTGCAGAGCCCACACCTTCTGAGACTTTGACTGAAGACGAGGGCGGACCTCTGATCACTTCTTCCACTTCGATAGAGCCCCCTCAGTCGAGTCCAGAGGTGCCAGCTGTTGACTCCGGTGAGGTGACTTCAGATCACCAAGGATCCTGAGCAGTTCAGCGTGATCACCCCTCAGAGCTCATCATCGGTGATTTGACTAAAAGAACTTTGCGTTCATCTGGTAACTCTCTTGCTGTGTTTGCTGAATCTGGTTTTGTTGCATCTTTTGAGCCCAGAGACGTTTCTCATGCTCCTTCTGATTCAAATTGGATTAACGCTATGCAAGAAGAGCTTGAGAATTTTGTTTGTAATCGGGTTTGGACACTAGTTGAGCCGCCACCAGGATGCAACCCCATAGGCACCAAGTGGGTGTTCAAGAACAAACAAGGTGAAGATGGGGTTGTGGTGCGTAACAAAGCTCGACTAGTTGCCCAGGGTTTTTGCTAGAAGGAAGGTATTGATTTTGAAGAAACTTTCGCCCCTGTTGCCCGTCTTGAGTCCATTCACATTCTCTTAGTTTTTGCCGCTTCGAAGGGTTTTAAGCTTTTTCAAATGGACGTCAAGAGTGCTTTTCTGAATGGGTATATAGAGGAGGAAGTTTATGTTAGGCAGCCCCCGGTTTTGAGAACCCTAAGTTTCCTTGACACGTTTTTAAATTGCAAAAAGCTTTATACGGGTTGAAGCAAGCCCCCATGGCTTGGTATGACCGGTTTAAAGCAATTTTTGTTGGGGAAGGGCTTTGTGATGGGTTCTATGGATAAGACTCTCTTTTTGCTCAGAGTTGCTTCAGATTTCTTAGTTGCTCAGATTTATGTGGACGATATTATTTTTGGCGGTACTACTGATTCTCTTGTGTCCAAGTTTTCTGAGCAAATGCACAGCGAGTTTGAGATGAGCCTCATGGGTGAGCTCAAGTATTTCTTAGGTCTCCAGATCAAGCAGACCAAGGATGGCACCTTCATCCACCAAGGTAAGTACACTCGTGACATGTTAAATTTTTTTGACTTTGGTGGGGTGTTGAAGCCGTAGATGACCCTGATGGGCACATCTGGGGGTCTAGACAAGGATGAGAGTGGCGTCAAGGTCAACGAGAGAGAGTTTCGAGGGATGATCGGTTCGCTGCTGTACTTGACGGCGACAAGACTGGACATACAGTTCACCATGGGACTTTGCGCGCGTTTCCAGTCTTCACCTCGCGCGTCTCATCGGCAGGCTGTCAAGCGCATCTTCAGGTATCTCACTTATGCGCCCGATCTCGATCTTTACTATTCAGCATCATCATCTCTTGATTTATCTGGCTTTTCGGATGCTGACTTTGGTGGGTGCCGGTTGGATCGCAAGTCGACTTCCAGTACTTGCCAGTTTCTTGGTTCGTCTCTTGTGTCTTGGTCTTCTCAAAAGCAATCTGGAGTTGCTCTTTCGACCACTGAGGCTGAGTATGTAGCTGCTGCTAGCTGCTGCTCACAGTTAGTTTGGATTATTTCCACTTTGCGAGATTTTGGGTTGTTCTTTCCTACCAGGGTTCCATTGTTTTGCGACAGCACCAGTGCTATTAGTGTAGGGAAAAACCCTTGTCTCCATTCAAAAACCAAACACATTGATGTTCACATTCACTTTTTGAGGGATCAATATGAGAAAGGTGTCATTGACCTTGTTCATGTTGATACCCATCATCAGTTGGCTGACATTTTCACCAAACCCCTAGATCAGTCTTCTTTTGAGCATTTACGAGGGGATTTGGGTGTTGTGTATCCTTTCTAGGATATTTTGAGTCAGTGTTTTTCTTTCTTCTTTACTCTTTTCTTGAGTCTTTTTGTGTATGTTCATATCATGCATATTCACATATCACACTTTTGAGCTTGCTTCTGTTATATGATTGGACTGTTCTACTTATTCTAGTTGGTACATGCTTTTGAATACTTGTCAATGATCATGCTTTGTTTCAGTTTACTTGATATGTCTGATATCTATCATATGCATGGCTTTTATGTTTTTAAACTTGAAAAATGATCACCATTGCTTCTGGTAACTAGCATGCGTAGGCTGAATGTTCTTGCTATCCGTTACATGCCTTGTAGCTAGTTCTTGACTTAGGTGCAAATATGCAACTTGGACATTTTTATGCTTTAAACATGGAAATGTGCTATAAAAATGATGAAAACTTGAGAAAAATGAAAATTCCATGCCTTTTTATGCATAATTTGGAAAGATCCAGGTGGGTTTGCTTTGTCGCATTGCATTGTTATGGACTGCATACCATAGCACTTTGGTATGAACTAGGACAGTGTAGTGTATCCCAAGACCAATGTCTTAAGCTTCTGATGGTCCAGTTCTGGCCTAGGCTTGAATTGGTCGGTCAGCATAAGGTTTGACATGCAAATAACCCCTGGCAAAAATGAAAAAGGAAAAAGAAAAAGCCTGAAAATTGGAATAATAACAAGTTTGCTAAAGCACTTTGTTTTTGATAATGCTTATCTGGGTAGATATCAGTTAGCTTCTACATCTCATGCTTTACCTTGCTTGTCAGCTGGAAAATGTGGTGATGCTTTTCTTTGCAAAAATTGAAAACGCATGCTAATGACTTTCTGTAGATATCATCTGTTGCACTGATCATGCCATGTATCTTAGACAGTATGTCTTTTGCTGTATCTGTTAAATGTTGTGATTGCAGCCAATCATATCTGAGAAGCATGCTTTATTCACTCCACCTGCACCCCAGTGGCATTCATTGCATATTTTGAGGGGGAGTCTGTGTCTCTTTTTAGAGTGCTTGATGAGTTCACTTGTCAACAAGGGGGAGAAATTTTGAGATAAGAGTTCAATGGGGCGTTTTGGTTTCCTCTGGGATTTGTTTCAGGGGGAGTTTTTGTCCCGTTTTCCTCACTCTTTTGATGTCCTTGTTGATGTTTCTGAGATCGCACTCATTTTTGAGCTTTTACATTTTGGTTAACCCTAATGACCACTTCTTGCTTTTGTTTGGCTTTCGGTCATTAGGGTTAAACTTTTACTTTATTTTCTTCTTCTTTGTTTTCTTGTGTTTTGTTTTCTTGTTTCCACAGTTGTTCGTAGGTACTGAAGAGCTAAAGAAGTGAAGTGTTGACAATACACTCATCAAGAGGGAGATTGAGGAGCCATGCTGAATAGCGTGGGCCTCATGGCTCTAGATGTGATGAGTCATTGTCAATGATAGTCAAAGAGGACAGAAGAAGAGAGGAGATCTGCTGTGTCATGGGCCGCGTGTGACTCAGGTACACGGGCAGCAAGTGACTATCGGGCTGAGAGAGCTGCGAAGTCGGGCTGGCCAAATCCGGGTACATGGGCTAGGAGCAGCAGAAGACCCACTGGACAGTTGACCAGGATTGACTCAGGTACACGGGTGGCGAGCGATTGCCGGGCTGAGAGAGCTGCGGAGTCGGGCCGGCCCAATTCGGGTACCTGGTGCAAAGTCGGTGGAGGCTTTGTCAGTTTCGGCGCAAAACTGACAACCGCTGATCTTGTATCGGACTGTCCAAAAGAGAAGCCGTAGTCGCTACAAAAGCTTAGCTTCCGGATAAGTCATTTGTAAATAGGAGTTTACTATTTTGTCCCTAGGTCCACAGTCAGTCAGTCGAGTCTGTAAAAATATCCTAAGGGCAGTCTAGTCTTTTCCTTTATTTTAGCGTCTGTAAAAAACCCTAAGGGGCTGGTGGAATATTCCTAAGTGTTGGGCAGCCTATAAATAGGGCCCCAATCCCTAGGGTTAGGTTACCCTTTGCTGAAATCACTTTTTAATCAATTCCTTGGGTCATTCTTCTTTGTTCCCTGCGTTTCTCTCTCCTGTTCATGCGTGCGCTGCCAGGGATTTTGCTGCTGTTCGTTCATGAGTTCATCTTGTTTGTTCTCTGGTTCTGATGATTTTATTCCTGCTGCCGTGTGTGCAACATTTCATTAATAACTCTGTAGTTTTGTTTTGCGTGCAGCCAGTTTATTCCTGAGTGAAAGCTTCTCTGGCTGCTTCGCTTCTGTTCTTCACGTGAGTACTAGTTCTTGTGGCTGGTAGCAAGTAGTACTACTTTCCTATAGCTACAGTGTTCTAGTACTCTAGCCTTGCTTTTTCCTGTGTAGCTTTTTGATCGAGTAGACAGGACCAAGTCCTTTCTCTGGCTGTTTCTGGCGAAGCCCCCTTCTCTGTTCGAAGTCCCTCAGCTCCGTGAGGCAGGCTTCGACCTGACATCTTCGAAGGCTTCGCTAGAACTTTTGACTCCGAACTCGAGAGATAAATCTTGCTTCGAAGTGTGCTCTGTTCTATGGTTTTGTTCTAGCATACTTCGGCACTTTTGCGAAGCATACTTTGACAAGCTTCGAAGTTAGCTTCGAAGCATGTCTCTCTAGTAGACTTTGTTCGAAGTGTGTTTTCTGAGATCTTTCTGCTGTTGTCCTTATCGAGGGTCACAGTTTGTGAGTTCGAAGTTTGCTTTTCGAAGTGTGGTTGTGGGCTTCGACTTCTTGTGTGAACATCAGCAGACTTCGATTTGAAGCTTGTCTATGGTTCGGAGGTTATCACTCCGGTGGTCATACCTAGATCAAGCTAGTTTCGAAGGTAGAGTGTAGGCTTCGTTTTGGTCTTGTTGCCGTGTGTTGAGCTTCGCTTCTCGTTCGAAGATGGTTTTTTACGAGCTTTGTTCGAAGCTTTCTGATCGAAGTATAGGCTTCAAAGTACCCTGTTCGTAGTAGGCTTCGATACTTTCATACTTCACTTCGAAGCATACTTCGCTCTCTGCCACACTCGAACTAGGCTAGACTCAACAAACCTTCGGCACTTCAACGACAACCTTCGCTAGACTTCGACAAAGAACTCCAAAGCAGGCTTCAACACTGCGAAGCAGGCTTCTACACTGCGAAGTAGGCTTCGCCAAGTTTCGAACAGGAGACAAATTTGAACAGTAACTTCTCATCTCTTTTCATGTACACTTAGATCATCTGCTGAGAAGTTTGATTTGCCATGTTTTGAGTATTTTGTTTATCTGCCTGTTAGCACTGTATTGGTGTTCCTCTGTCTGGTTCACCAGTCTTTTCTAGGCTAGATACTTTTAGACTTAGGCGATCTGTTCACGCTTTGCTGCCTGGTCTTTTGAGGTGCGTTGGGTGTTGGGAGCAGACCATAAATTCGAAAGAATTTTTAGGCGCCCATTCACCCCCCCCCTCTGGTCGCTACTTTCGGTCCTACACTTATTGGTCGATGGTACTTGTCATTTTCTGGGTACTTCTCTTGTCTGCTGGTCTTCTCGCAAACAGTCTAGTGTTGCACAATCTACGGCTAAAGCCGAATATGTTGCTGCAACTAGCTATTGCTCACAGATTTTGTGTATAGTTTCCACTTTGTGGGATTTTGGGTTAGATTATAAGAATGTTCCACTATTTTGTGATAACACTAGCGCTATTTGCATTGCCAACAACCCGGTTCAGCATTCCAGAACCAAACACATTGATGTGAGATATCATTTTCTCAGATATCATAATGAGAAGGGTGATATTGAACTACAATATGTTGATACCCAGAAACAACTCGCCGATATTTTTACCGAACCACTTGATGCATTCCGGTTTGCTTATTTGTGTGGGGAACTTGGTATTTGTCATCCTTACGGCATTCTGTGAGAGGGAGCATGAATTAGTTCTTTTTTCTTGGCTTCCTTATGATGATGTGTTGATGACCTTAGTTGCTTCCATATGCCTTAGCATGATTTTCATGTTCATGATGCCTTCAGCTCTGTTTAATATATTCAACTTCATAATGGGCATGATTTTAATTTACAAATTCAAAAATTGATCACTGCTTAGTCTGGTGTTTATCATATGGTGTGCAGAACTACTTTGGCTATCTTTTATCTGCCTGGTAGCTAGATTCCTTTACTTTGGATGCAAAATTGCAACTTGAAAATAATACTGCTATTCATGGAATTATACAACAAATGTTACACAACAAAAATCAATATCCATGATTTATGTGCTAAAAATGAAAAGATCCAGGTGAGTTTGCTTGTCGCACTTCTTTATTCTAGACTGCTTACCATTGCACTTTAGTATGAACTAGGATAACTTAGTGTTTGCCAAAATTACTGCCTTAAGCTTCTGATGGTCCTTCTTGACCTAGGCTTGGCTTGGTTGGAAAGCATAAGGTAGACGAGCGAATAACATATGGCAATATAAAAGAATTGCAAAGTCTGAATCACTTGCGAATCAAGAATGCTAAATGCACCATAAATTTGGACTTGCTTTCCTGTGTAGATATTCATTAGCTCTTGCAGTTCCTGTTTTCACTTGTCTAGATATCTAGTCTAAAGTAGTGATGCTTTTCTTTTCACAAAATTTAAAAATTCATGCATCCAACATTAAATCTGGAATATATTAACTCGAGCTGAGAATTTGAGCCTGATATTCTGATTTGGCATATTTTTCCACTATATGTTGTCATACTCTTCATCATCTTGAAGCCTTGCATTTTTTGCTCCTTGATTCTTGCATTGCCAAAGGGGGAGAAAAATACCTAGTTTGCCTACCTAAGGGGGAGTACAAGTGATGAAGCTCAAAGGGGGAGAAAATTTTTGCTACCAAATGGCTTTTCATTACTCAAGTCGATAGAAATTCATTAATCAAGTGACATATTTCTGCTCTTTTCTGAGTTTTTATGATCACTTATGTGCTGAAAATTTTCAAATTTTCCGGAACTTGAATTTGTTTGTCAATGCACTCATCAAGGGGGAGATTGAGAAACCAAGTGGAAATATGCCTTGGTCTGTGATGAGTGATTGACAAGTTTCCTTCTGGGCGAAGGGGTCCCTCCGAAGGGGTTTGGAGGTGTTTACAGAAGGGTTCGGTGTTTACTGGCTACATCTGTGCAGCGGAGTGTGTCTGTCGGAGGGGTCTGACAAAGCACGATGACATGTGTACCGAAGGGTTCGGTACTTTGGGCAGTACATCGGAGTGTATCGAAGGTTGTTTACCGAAGAGGTCTCCGGGGTACTGGAAACACTTGTCTGCTTGTCAGTGGTGTGCAGGTGACTTCGGAGGTGACGGACGGTTCGCAGCGAGTGAACCTGGGTCAAGCGGGAGGCTTGGTGCTAGGCGAGCGGGGAGCTTAGTCACGAAGGATGCATGGGGTCGATATCAGTCCTCGGGTCAAGCTGCGCCAAGCGGTGGCAGAAAGTGCGGAGGGTGGCTCCGACAGAAGGTACCCCGAGGCGAAGCCCTCGGTGGCGAGGCACTTCGAAGGGTGCTCCGGAAGGAGTGACTTCGGAGTATGGTGGATGAAGTCCTCGGCATTGAGGCAAGGCATTCAAAGTGTGCTCCAGATGGAGGCACTCAAATGGACAACTGACGAAGGTCTCAGAAGTCAAGGTGCATCGAAGGCATGGTCCGGATAAGAGTCTTCGTAGAGTGTGCTCGGGGCTGAGACACTACGAAGGGGTGCTTATGGATATTCTTCATGCGGAGTCCATGGATAGAGGGACTTCAGAAGGTGGCGAAGGAACTCCGAAGGTGGGGCTTCAAAGTGTGGTTGACTTGAGGCACTTCGGCCATGCATAGCTTCGATACACGGACTGAAGGAGTTTGAGCTGTGAGTAGCTGCAAAGCCATGGTGGTCCACTCTGGAGGTGATGGTGCGAAGGCTCAAGAGCTTTGACGGCTTCGGCTCAAAACCGTCACTGTATCGAAGGCTGATTTTGGTGAAGCAAAGGCCTATGGGTTCAAGCTTGTCACCGTAGCTACTGCACACCTCGTGTGCGAAGGGGGCTTCAGAAGACTCCAAATGTGCAAAGGCTGATCGTGTCTGCTCTACAAAAGCTGATGTTGTCTCCTCTACGAAGCTGACAAAAGAAGCCTCTAGAAAAGTAGACTACCATCTGTACCCCTTTATATTGCTGAGACACAAAACAGTGTAAACCCTAGGGGTAGAATAGTCTATTCAAAGGACTAAATAGTGCCTATAAATAGAGAATGCTGGCTATTTCTAGGAAACACTTTGGACAGCCATTTTTAGAACTCTAGAGCTAGCTGCCACCCATGTAATCAAGCCTATGAGTCTTTTTGTGTTCCCTATTCATGTAATGAAATTTACATTATATTCTTCATCTGTTGCTTGAACTTGTATCTCTGTTTTGCACAACATGTGTTGTTTTCTCTTTGTTACACTTCGTTCTGTTCTGCTTGGGTTTCTGCACCGGTTCTTTTCTAAAGAAGGGTATTAGTGTTCTATGCATGTGAAGTGTTAGCTTTTCAGTGTGTGTTCGCTCTATGTAAACTGAGGCAACCCCTCTCTGATTACTAGCGAAGCACTGATTAGAGTTGTGCTCGAAGCCTGTTTTGTTTCCTCAGCAAAATCGGTTATGTCTGCTTTTAGGCCTTCGAAATATGAAGCCTAGTACCAGTTGCTAGTGCGGAGTATCTAGTTTAAGTTCCCAGAGGGAAACCCCCTCCGACGAAGGGTGAAGTGCGAAGCCTGCTCGAAGGCATCTTGTGTGCAGAGCTTGCACAAACCTAGCAGAGGTGTTTTTGGGTTTGTTGGTGAGAGCAAATTCTTCTTGTCGTCGAACTTTTACTCCTTGCGAAGCCTGGTTGTGGAGTTGTAGAATACCTCCAAACTAGAACTCCGAAGGGTGTGTTTGAAGCCTGTTCCGCATGAGACTGTTTTGAAAACAGAAGGCTAGTTTTAGCCTGAAATTTTAAAAGCTCTCATTCACCCCCCCTCTGGTCGCCCTTTTTGGTTCAACAGGACCCCTTCAACAAATTCTCTATCGGAGGAAGGCCGACATTAAAGTGGATGTTGTCTCGATTTAGGCCCGCGTCCAGCTTATGCATCTTGTGGTTCACCGGATGAGCATGCGAGACATGGTGGAGGAATTTGTCTCCCTCTGGATCTATCCTCTAAAGGTTTCTTGGCCCCTCGTATTCCAGAGCACCCAAGATGGAGTTCTCCTGGAGACGTCTTCGGGCTCTCTAGGTACGCCTCGATCCACCTTTCCTATAGGTGTTATCACAATTTCTTTAATAATATGTACTCATTCGAAGGTACCTTCATACTCACAGGTTCAAAGGTAGTTATGACCCTAGAGAAGGTGATCCAGGCGGTCGAGAAGGTCCTCAGGGCCCCTATCCTAGCCGAGAAGAAGTGAAGGATAGAGTTGGTTGGGGTCTAGGAGCGACACAACCGCATATGGGGTGGTCTTGAAGTCGAGTCCCCTGTGCTCTAGGATTTGTACATCCTAGACCCAATCCCGAGGAATAGGAAGGTGGACAAGGGCTAGGTTGGGTCCCCGAAGCCTCCCTCAAAGAAGATAGTTCACAAGCCCAAAGGACTTTCCGCCCTAGTTCCTCACCCCGTTCTCCAGAGGAGAGGGCATCGAGCGAGACCCCAGTTGCCGAGCAGGAGGTCTTGGTGTCGGAGGTGACCGGAGATGCGAGCCCGATCAGGGGCGTGGCGGTCAAAGGGGTGCAGGTCGTCCCACGAGTGAGCCGACCGGGGACGTGCCGACCGACCCACAAGCGAGCATGGATGGGGGTGTGGCGGCCGAAGGGGTGCCAGCCGACCCGCAAGCAAGACTGACCGAGGGTGCTATGACCGAAGGGGTGGCAGTCGATCAGTACGTGGCCGAGATGATGGTCGTGCTACGCGGATCTCCAAGGGACTCCTTGGGAGGCATCTTCCTATTGGGGAATAGGAGAGCTACGCTAGCCGACAAATTCAAAATTTACGCCCTAAGCCCAAGACTCATGTTCGTGCAAGATCATGGATCAGTACCTTCTAGCACGAGACATGCTAGGTGCAGCGGAAGAAGATGTCGGAGTAGCTCATCAAGCCTATCGTCGCTTCGTCCTTGCCATCCTTCGCCGATCCGATCGATGAATACGACATAGTCATTCACTTGTAGATGTCCATGAGCATCACTATTAGAGAAACGCCTCTACGGAGTCCACACATACAGGGATGGAGAACCTCCCACGGCAGCGTGCTAGCACCGCACGTGAGAGATGAGGATCCTTGATCTCAACAATTGAGATCAAGAAAGGGAGGAGAGGACTCTTTGGTGGCTAGGTCTAATCTAGGCTTATTGCTTGTTCCAAGACGTCCTCCTCCTCTCCTTTTATAGGGCTGAGGGACCCCTGGTCGTGCTCACCTCAAAATCCTAAAAAATATAATAGATCCAATCTGTTTGCCCACGTCGGAACTTCTGATCCTGGATTGGAACTTTCGACAGGGTATTTTAGGTCTCCTGATACAGTACGATATGCAACAGATCCAATATGTTATCGCCCACCTCAGAACTTCCAATACCATATCAGAACTTCCGATCAGTACAAAAATTCCCCGATTCCAAATCAGAACTTTTGGCTCGTCGGAACTTCTGATACCATATCGAAACTTTCGAAGCAACATTTGCTCTCTATATCAAGACCAGATAATAATCGGAACTTCTGAATACTGAAATATTCTTGGGCATATCCTTCACTTCTAGATGTAGAAGGACATGGAGACTCCCGAGCCTTCTTCGATGGTGCTGACTCAAGTAGGTTGCCTTTCCCTGGTGGTATGCTTTGGTTGTTCTCTTGATACATGTGTTTGCTCGCATACCTTACATGTATAGAATATCTTATTACCTCATAGGTACCTTGGAGGGGAACACCCTGAAGATCTCTTCTCCTACCTCATAGGTACCCTCGAGATAGTCGATGTGCCGGATGTAGGACCGAAAGTAGCGACCAGAGGGGGGGGTGAATGGGTGCCTAAAAAAATTCTTTCGAATCAATGGCCTTCTCCCAACATCCAACGCACCTTGATAAACAATCAGCAGAAGCAAAATAGATCATAGGTACTAAAAATAATCTAGCCTAAAAACAACCGGTGTCCTAATCGAAAAGACACCAACAAAGGCTTAAATGCAGATCAATAGCTCATTCAGTTCACATGTATTTCAATTATCATAGCCACTATCATCACAGACATTTAATCAGATAAAATAAATACAGATGAACAATACCACTCACAGATAATTCAAAATGCATTAAGAAAAACAGAGATATATCAATAACTAATCATTGGCATTCTAAACTAAACTGCTTCTAGAAATTAATTCTTTTAAACTATCCACGAATGAACATTATGCGTGCACTAACAAGGTTTTAGCAGCCAAAAATTAACCGTGAGATCATTAATCAGATTTGCACGCTAAACAAGAATAGAGAGTTATTGTTTTAATTAATTTAGCTAAAAATAGGAGATTAGATGGGAAAAGTTTACGTGCATTTGATGCTGCCGCACAGCAAAAATGCCTTGTTGCCGAAGACCTCAAGCGATCCGCCTCCGCCCACCAAGATCACAGTAGACCGTACGCGCCTCAATGCTCCGAAACGCATGCGCGTGCTGCAGTTCCTTGGCTTCCATGTGGCTTGGCGACAGCTGCTGCTGTCACGTGTTCGCCTCGTGCACGCTCGCGCAGGAAACTAGGGGCGCAGCTCTGAAAAGCCTAGGCAGCCTAGCCGGTTGCTTCGCCTCGGCTGCCACTCTGGCTGCCGCTCTAGGTACTAGCTGCCGCTGCCGAAGTCTGGTTGCGTGCGAAGTGCGTCACCCGGAGAAAAAGAAACAGCCGACGGCAGGTGTATCGCGTCAAGGGAAAAACGAGGCGGTGGAAAAAAAAACTGAACTCGAGTGTTTAATTTCAGATGAGTTAACCCTAACCCTAGGGGGTTGGGGCCTATTTATAGGCAACCCACTAAAAGGGAAAAAGACAAATTTACCCCTAGGGTAAATTACACTGACTCTGAAAACAAAATTAGAAATGACCAAAATGTCCTTAGGGTTTTTTACTAACTCGAATAACATAGACTGTGGGCCTAAAGGCAAAATAATAAAATCCTAAATAAAGATAATCATCGGTTGTTAGTTTTGCGCCGAAACTGACAAAGCGTCCACCGTCTTCGCACCGAGTACCCGAATTGGGCCGACCCGATTCCGCAGCTCCCTCAGCCTGGCATTCGCTCGCCGCCCGTGTACCTGAGTCAATCCTAGTCAACAGACCAGTGGATCATCTGCCGCTCCTAGCCCATGTACTCGGATTGGGCCAGCCCGACTCCACGACCCCTCTGCCCGGCAGTCGCTCACTGCCCATGTACTTGAGTCGCACGTAGCCCAGACATGGCAGGTCTCATCTTCTCTTCACATCTCCTCTTTGACTTCCGTTGACAATCACTCATCACATTTGGAGCCATAAGGCCCATGCTCTTCAACATGGTTCCTCAATCTCCCCCTTGATGAGTGCATTATCAACACCCTCTTCAACAATTCTTCAGGACCTACAAAACATGTGGAAACACGAAAACAAAAACAAAAGAAAACAGAAAGAAGAAAATAAAATAAAAGTTTAACCCTAATGACCAAAAGCCGAACAGAAGCAAGAAAAAACGGTCATTATGGTTAACCAAAAATAAAAACTCAAAGCAAGTGCACTCTCGGAATTATCAACAAGGATATCCAAGGGAAAATTACTCACATGCCATTATAATTTTTAGAAATTGCCTATATGTCACTGTCAGTGACTGTGGTGGCCCTCATATGTCAGTGACACATCGATGGCATATTGGCAAACCGCAAAAATTGTAATGGCATGGAAAAAATTAACCCGATATCCAAAGAGTTCCCAAAGACTAAAACTCCCCCAGAAACAAGGGTTAATTGCTTCAGTGCCACTGTTATTTTTCGAAACGCTAGAAATGTCATTAAAATTTCGGTATTAGCTCTTATGCCATTACTATTTCAAATTCACTTTTTTATACTTTTTGGACCCACCTACAACTCTGAAAATTTGCTCATATGCCATTAATATTTCTAATTTTCCATTTTATGCTATCATTTTTTATGAATATATGGGCCCAAATGGCATAAAAGAGTGAATTTGAAATAGTAATGGCATATGAGAAAATACTAAAATTTTAATGGCATTTTTGGCGTTTTGGAAAATAACGATGGCACAAAAGCAATTAACCCCAGAAACAAATCCCAGAGAAAGCCAAAAACTCTCCCTAAACTCTTCTAAAAGATCGAGTAACCCAAAATTTTTCCCCCTTGTTAACAATTAGACTCATCAAGTGATACTAAATGCACTCTAAAAAAGACACATACTCAAACTCCCCCTGAAATGCAGCTCCCCCTCAAAATATGCAATGAATGCAACTAGGGCGAAGGTGGAGTGTAAAAAGCATGCTTCTCAGATATGATTGACTGCAATTACAACATCTAACTGGTATAGCAAAAGACATATTGTCTAAGATACATGACATGATCAGTGCAATAGATGATATCTAAAGAGAGTCATTAGCACACATTTTTCGATTTTTGCAAATAAAAGCATCACCATATTTTCTAGTTGACAAGCAAAGTAAAGCATGATATGCAAAGGCTAGCTGATATCTACCAAGATAAGCATTGTCCAGAACAAAGTGCTTCAGCAAACTTGTTATCTTTTTAATTTTCGGGCTTTTCTTTTCCCTTTTTATTTTTGCCAGGGGTTATTTGCATGTCAACTAATGGGGGATTGGTCCCGATCTTCCGTTAGGTAAGGATAACTTGGATTGGAGGAGAATCTCGACGTTGGCGATCCAAGGCTCCGGTCCGGCGGATCAAAACCTTGCAATCGTTACACCACTGTCTCCATTGGTTATCAACCATGCAGGACGCGATTGACCTCGCCACGAAGGCTAATTCCTGCAAGCGAACCCAAGAACACAAGTAAGAATAGGAAGGATACAAGTCGAATGCCAAATCACAGATAAACTATGAAGAGGAGAGGTTTCACAACGCCAATGCAGCAGCCAATTGGTCCGGTGCAAGGGGCAGGATCTAAACACACAAGTGTAGATGCAAACAAAGCAAAACTAACCCTGAAGGCGGCTGGCGTGAGTATATAAGGTGTGGGCAGCCCGTAGAAGGCATACAGACTCGGGCTATGGGCTATAAGACGTACAGACTCGGACTATGGGCCAACACGGCCCAATTCTATTATGCATGACTGTTTCAAACGCACAGCTCGACTCGAGACTCCAAATAAGACGAAACCAATGGCAAACGATCCGTCTTCTCCTCAGCTTTCCAAAAAGTCCAAGAACGCGTCAATCGAACTTCGTATGAGGAAGTTGTGCCCATTTAGGTGCATGGTGGTTGATGTAGTCCGAACCAGCGAATTCTTGACTTTAAATCATCCGTGCGACTCCGTCTTCAACTCCAACTCTTCTATTCCATATCCCATGTTCCTAAGCAACAAAATATCACTAGTATTCAGTAGCATCCCATCCAAACAAATATTAACATAGTTGCTAAGGAAAGAATTAACCTCATGGTTCAAGCGACGGGCACGGGCGCGTGTGATTGGTCCTTGTAATTGAATTGTAGGTGGAGACTCCATGTGTGTATCATGTGAAGTGATGTCCTCATCATCCTCCCCCTATTGAATTGGAGTCGTCCTCGACTCAAGCTCATCGTCATCTCCCAAATAGTGCTTTAAATCTGAAATGTTAAATGTGGGACTAACCCCAAAAGCTGCAGGCAACTCAAGTTTATATGCATTATCATTTATCTTCTCAAGCACACGGAAAGGACCATCAGCGGGGCATCACTTTAGACTTTCTCAAATCAGGAAAATGATCCTTGCGCAAGTGCAACCAAACAAGATCACCTGGTTCAAATGTTATCTCTTTTCTACCCTTACTACCATAAGCACGATATTTCTCATTCATTTTCTCTATGTTTGCTTTAGTAGTTTCATGCATTTTAAGCAATAATTCAGCACGTGTAGTAGCATCAAAATTCAATTTTTCAGATGGTGGCAATGGTAGCAAATCAATAGGAGCACACGGATTAAAGTCATAGACCACTTGAAATGGACCTTCCTTAGTAGTGGAGTGTACTGACCTATTATATGCAAACTCAATATGAGGTAGACACTCTTCCCAGAGCTTCAAGTTGGTCTTCAAAACAGCCCTCAACATGGTGGACAATGTACGGTTGACGACCTCCGTTTGCCCATCCGTTTGGGGGTGACAAGTAGTAGAAAACAGCAGCTTCGTCCCCAACTTATGCCACAACGTCCTCCAAAAATGACTTAAAAATTTAGCATCACGATCTGAAACGATGGTATTGGGAACTCCATGCAAGCGTACGACCTCTCTGAAAAACAAATCAGCAACATTTGTAGCGTCGTCGCTCTTGTGACAAGGTATAAAATGCGCCATTTTAGAGAACCGATCTACCACCACAAAAATACTATCCCTCCCCCTCCTAGTTCTAGGTAATCCTAACACAAAATCCATAGAAATCCTCCCAAGGTACACTAGGAACGGGCAGAGGCATATAAAGACCATGTGGGTTTAGACGGGACTTAGCTTTATTGCAAGTAGTGCATCGTGCCACATAGCGCTCAACATCTCGTCTCATCCTAGGCCAATAGAAGTGTGTGGACAGCACATCTTCGGTTTTCTTTGATCCAAAATGACCCATCAAACCACCACCGTGTGTTTCCTGCAATAACAACAAGCGAAGAGAGCTAGCCGGCACGCATAACTTGTTAGCACGAAAAAGATATCGATTATTCAACACATATTTGTTCCAAGCACGGTCATTTGTACAATTTGCAAAAGCATCTTTGAAGTCCAAATCAGTAGCATACATGTCCTTCAATGTTTCTAAACCAAAGATCTTATAATCAAGTTGAGAAAGCAATGTGTAACGTCTAGATAAAGCATCGGAAATCACATTATCTTTCCCTTTCTTATGCTTAATGATATATGGAAAAGTCTCAATAAATTCTACCCATTTAGCATGTCGTTTATTCAGATTTGCTTGACTACATATATGCTTCAATGCTTCATGATCCGAATGAATAATAAACTTCTTAGGCAAAAGGTAATGTTGCCAAGTTTCAAGCACACGCACTAAGGCATATAATTCCTTATCATAGGTAGAATAATTCAATTGTGGACCATGTAATTTCTCACTAAAATAGGCCACGGGTTTACCTCCTTGTAGCAGCACACCTCCTATTCCAAAACCACTAGCATCACATTCTAACTCAAAAGGCTTACTGAAGTCAGGTAGCTGAAGTAGAGGTGCATGTGTAAGGCGATCCTTGAGTGTGGCAAAAGCTTGTTCTTGTGCTGGTTCCCAAGTAAAAGTAACTCCCTTCTTGGTCAACTCATGTAAAGGACCGGCTATGGTGCTGAAATCTTTCACAAAATGCCGGTAGAAACCTGCAAGACCAAGAAAACTACGTACTTGTGTGATAGTTTGGGGTTGCGGCCAGCTGTTGATTGCTTCTACCTTTGCCGCGTCAACCTCAATACCCTGTGAAGTGACAACATATCCAAGAAACACAACTCGATCCGTGCAAAATGTGCACTTCTCAATGTTACCAAACATTCTAGCCTCACGGAGGACAGAAAAAAAGCACGTAGGTGTTCAACATGTTCAGTGAGAGACTTGCTATAAACCAAGATATCATCAAAGTATACAACCACAAAGCGTCCTATAAAGTGCCGTAGGACTTCATTCATCAAGCGCATGAAGGTACTAGGTGCATTAGTAAGTCCAAAAGGCATGACAAGCCACTCATATAATCCAAACTTTGTTTTAAAAGCAGTTTTCCATTCATCACCTAGTTTCATGCGAATTTGGTGGTAGCCACTATGGAGATCGATCTTAGTAAAGATAATGGCACCACTAAGCTCATCAAGCATGTCATCCAATCTAGGAATAGGGTGTCGATATCGAATGGTGATATTATTAATAGCACGACAATCAATACACATGCGCCAACTACCATCTTTCTTAGGCACCAAAAGAACGGGTACTGCACAAGGACTAAGGCTTTCACGGACGTACCCACGATCAAGAAGGTCCTGTACTTGGCGCTCAATTTCTTTTGTCTCCTCTGGATTGGTACGGTACGCTGCACGATTAGGAAGAGATGCTCCCGGAATCAAATCAATTTGGTGCTCGATGCCGCGTATCGGTGGCAGCCCGGGTGGTATCTCAGTAGGAAAAACATCGTTAAACTCCTACAAAAGGTCAGTGACTGCAACAGGAACAGAGCTAGGAATGTTCGCAAGTGAAAACAGCACGTTCGTGCAAATCAAGCCATATATCATGGGAGTATCATCACAAATTTCAGCAAGGTCAGTTTTAGTTGCAAGCATGACACGTCCTTTCAGATTAATAACTTGTGATGAAGAAGGAGAAGCAAATTTATCTTGTTGTTGCCTCGAAAGCGTTTTGGCTACTTGCTGATTTTCAGAAGGTTATTTGCTCTTTTGTGCGTCCCTAGCATGTTTTTCTTGTTCAAATTTCACAATTTCAGCAGGAGTCGTAGGAAGCAATGTAACTTTCTTTCCTTTATACATAAATGTGTACTTATTGCTCCTACCATGGTGTGTAGCATCAGTATCATACTCCCAAGGTCTACCAAGTAACAGAGAACATGCTTGCATTGGTACTACATCAAAATCAGCAACTCCGAAGTATGTACCAATGGAAAATTTGATGTGAGCAGTTTGTGTTACCTTGACCTTATTGCTATTGTTGAACCATTGCACATGGTAAGAGTGTGGATGTGCACGTGTGGGAAGTTGAAGCTTCATTACCATGTCGTGTCTCACCAAATTGTTGCAACTACCGCTGTCGATGATGACACGTACACGACGGTCATTGACGATGAAGAAGGTCTGAAACAGATTATTCCGTTGTGCCCGATCGTCCTGCTCCATGTGAGTGCTCAAGACACGTTGTACAATAAGTGCTTCATGGTCGGCAGAGGCATCCGGTGCAAAAACAGCGTCATCGTCGGATGTATCATCATCTCCTGCAATGTTAGCAGCAAGTGCATATTCATCTTCAACATCACTAGCACTAACGTAGCCACCGTCTTCTGTAGCAATATAAGACCGCTGACTAGGGCAGTCCTTCATAACGTGGCCAAATCCTTTGCATCTGTGACACTGGATCGCTACAGAACGTGCAGTAGAGGCCGCCGAGGAGGTGGGCTTGGCTGGCGCCTTGAATGCTGCAGCCTTGGAGCTCTCAGCCTGGGCTGTAGATGTAGAAGGTGCTGATGTAGCCGCCGGTCGAGAAGGTGGTGGTGGTGGTCGTTGCTGCTGCCCACTTGAGCGTGAAGTGGCACCACCAATGTTGGTCCTCATGCTGCGTTGTGGTTGTTGGCGACCCTGCAATTCTTTTTCTGCAAGCATAGCAAGGTGGAAAACGAGTAGGGCTGTGGAGGGGGGGGTTTCAGGTGGGGAATTTTTTGAGACACAAGACCAACTACTACTCAAACGACACAAAGGGATTACTAAACCAGTAACAAGACTCGACCAAGAACACAAACTCAACAAGGTTAAAAACTGAAATTAAAATCGCAAGGCACAAAGGGGTTCTCGGTGGGGATTTTTTTGTGAGGGTTTTCTGGACTCTAGGTAAAAATAAAAGCAGATCGAGATTACCTAACGGGAAATCTGTGCTCTGATACCAACTAATGGGGGATTGGTCCCGATCTTCCGTTAGGTAAGGATAACTTGGATTGGAGGAGAATCTCGACGTTGGCGATCCAAGGCTCCGGTCCGGCGGATCAAAACCTTGCAATCGTTACACCACTGTCTCCGTTGGTTATCAACCACGCAGGACGCGATTGACCTCGCCACGAAGGCTAATTCCTGCAAGCGAACCCAAGAACACAAGCAAGAATAGGAAGGATATAAGTCGAATGCCAAATCACAGATAAACTATGAAGAGGAGAGGTTTCACAACGCCGATGCAGCAGCCAATCGGTCCGGTGCAAGGGGCGGGATCTAAACACACAAGTGTAGATGCAAACAAAGCAAAACCTAACCCTAAAGGCAGCTGGCGTGAGTATATAAGGCGTGGGCAGCCTGTAGAAGGCGTACAGACTCGGGCTATGGGATAGAAGACGTACATACTCGGACTATGGGCCAACACGGCCCAATTCTGTCACGCAAGACAGTTTCAAATGCACAAGTCGACTCGAGACTCCAAATGAGACAAAACCAATGGCAAACGATCCTTCTTCTCCTCAGCTTTCCAAAAAGTCCAAGAACACGTCAATCGGACTTCGTATGAGGAAGTTATGCCCATTTAGGTGCATGGTGGTTGATGTAGTCCGAACCAGCGAATTCTTGACTTCAAATCATCCGTGCGACTCCGTCTTCAACTCCAACTCTTCTATTCCATCTCCCATGTTCCTAAGCAAGAAAATATCACTAGTATTCAGTAGCATCCCGTCCAAACAAATATTAACATAGTTGCTAAGGAAAGAATTAACCTCATGGTTCAAGCGACGGGCACGGGCGCGTGTGATTGGTCCTTGTAATTGAATTGTAGGTGGAGGCTCCATGTGTGTATCATGTGAAGTGATGTCCTCATCATCAACCGTATGCTAACTGACCAAGTCAAGCCTAGGCCAAAACTGGACCATCAGAAGCTTAAGACATTGGTTTTGGCATACATTACATTGTCCTAGTTCATACCAAAGTGCTATGGTAAGCAGTCTAGAACAATGCAATGCAACAAAGAAAACCCACCTGGATCTTTTCAATTAATCATAAAAGGCATGGATTTTTCATTTTTCTGATTTTTACCATTTTACAGCATATTTTCCATGTTTAAAGCATATAGATGTCCAAGTCGCATATCTGCATCTAAGTAAGGATCTAGCTACCAGGCATGTAACAGATAGCAAAAGCATTCAACCTACACATGCTAGTTACCAGAAGCAATGGTGATCATTTTTCAATTTTAAAGCATAAAAGCCATGCATATGACAGATATCAGACATATCATGTCAACTGAAGCAAAGCATAATCATCAATAGGTATTCAAAGCATGTACTAGCTAGAATAAGTAAAGCAGATCAATCATATAACAGAAGCAAGCTCAAAGTGTGATATGTGAATATGCATGATATGAACTCACAAGAAAAGAGTAAAGAAGAAAGAAAACTAACTCAAAATATCCTAAAAAGGATACACAACTCCCAAATCCCCTCGCAAACGCTTAAAAGTAGACTGATCTAGGGGTTTGGTAAAAATGTCAGCCAACTGATGATGGGTATCAAAATGAACAAGGTCAATGACACCTTTCTAATATTGATCCCTCAGAAAATGAAAGCGCACATCAATATCTTTGGTTTTTGAATGAAGACATGGGTTTTTCTCTACACTAATCGTGCTGATGCTATCACAAAATAAAGGAACTCTAGCAGGAAAGAACAACCCAAAATCTTGCAAACTAGAAATCAACCAAACCAACTATGAGTAGTAGCTAGCAGCGGCAACATACTCAGCCTCAGTAGTAGAAAGGGCAACTCTAGATTGTTTTCGAGAAGACCAAGATACAAGCGAAGTACCAAGAAACTGGAAAGTACCGGAAGTCGACTTGCGATCCAGCCGGCACCCACCGAAATCAGCGTCGGAAAAGCCAGATAAATCAAGAGACGATGATGCTAAATAGTAAAGACCTAGATCAGAAGCATAAGTAAGGTACCTGAAAATACACTTGACAACCTACCGATGAGATGCGCGTGGTGAAGACTGAAAGCGCACGCATAGTCCCACGACGAACTGAATGTCTGGGCTGGTCGCCGTCAAGTATAGCAGCGATCCGATCATCCCTTGATACTCTCTCTCGTTGACCTTGATGCCGCTCTCGTCCTTGTCCAAGCCCCCAGATGTACCCATTGGGTTATCTGAGGCTTCAGCTCTCCACCAAAATCAAACTTCTTCAGCATGTCCCACGTGTACTTGCTCTGGTGGATGAAGATGTCGTCCTTGGTCTGCTTGTTCTGGAGCCCTAAGAAGTACTTGAGCTCACCCATGAGGCTCATCTCAAACTCGCTGTGCATCTACTTAGAAAACTTGGACACAAGCTCATTAGTAGAACCACTAAAAATAATATCGTCCACATAAATCTGAGCGATCAATAAGTCTGAGCCAACTCTGAGCAAGAAAAGAGTTTTGTCCACAGAACCCATCACAAAGTCATTCCCCAACAAAAACTGCTTTAAACGATCATACCAAGCCCTAGGGCTTGCTTCAGACCGTATAAAGCTTTCTGCAACTTGAAAACATGTTGAGGAAACTTAGGGTTCTCAAAACCAGGGGCTGCCTAACATAGACCTCCTCCTCTATATACTCGTTCAGAAACACACTCTTGACATCCATTTGAAAAAGCTTAAAACCTTTAGAAGCAGCAAAATCCAAAAGAATACGAATGGACTCAATACGGGCAACAGGGGCAAAGTTCTCCTCAAAATCAATACCCTCTTTCTGGCAAAAACCCTGTGCAACTAGTCGAGCTTTGTTGTGCACCACAACCCCATCTTCACCTTGCTTGTTCTTAAACACCCACTTGGTGCCTATGGGGTTGCACCCTAGTGGTAGCTCAACCAGTGTCCAAACCCAATTGCGAACAAAATTCTCAAGCTCCTCTTGCATGGCGTATATCCAATTTGAATCAGAAAGAGCATGAGAAACGTCTCTAGGCTCAAAAGTGGCAACAAACGCAGACTCACAGAAGAATGCAAGGATCTCGAAGTGAGATCACCGATGATGAGCTCTGAAGGGTGATCACGTTGAACTGCTCGAGATCCTAGGTGATATGAAGTTACCTCACCGGAGTCAGCAACTGGCACCACTGGACTCGGCTGAAGGGGCTCGATCGAGGTAGAAGGAGTGATCAGAGGTCAGCCCTCGTCCTCAGTCGATGTCTCAGAAGGTGTGGGATCTACAGGCTGTGCAGAAGGTCCACCCTCATCAACAGCAGGAGCGTCATCATCTTCCTCAAAGATGGACTCTCCAAGCTCATCATCTCCAGAAAGCTCAAAAGAAGGTGTCAGCGAAGGCATGGACTTATCAAAAGAAACCTCACACGTCTCGACAAGCTGCTGAGAGTTGAGGTTCCAAACATGAAAGTCTCGAGAATGCAAAGCATAACCAAGAAAGACTCCCTCCCAGCAACGAGACTCAAATTTGTCCAAATGCCCTCCCTTCTTGAGCACAAAGCACTTGTAGCCAAACACTCGCAAGTGACTCACCTTGGGCTGTCTACCAAACTGTAACTCATATGATGTCTTACCTAAGTACGCTCTAAGAAAAATGCGGTTGGCCAGATAGCAAGTTGTGTTCATCGCTTCAACCCAAAAGCACATAGGAGTCCTATGCTCATCGACCATTGTCCTGGCCATCTCGACCAGTGTGTGATTCTTTTGTTCCACAACACCGTTCTGTGGGGGAGTGTAAGGGGCAGAAAACTAATGATCAAGACCCTGATCACTACAGAAGCTGACGAACTGAGAGTTCTTGAACTCAGAGCCATTGTTAGAGCGAATTGCTCGCATCCGACCATTGTTCTCGTTCTTCAGCTTCAAAATTAGGTCATGAACAAACTAAAAAGCCTCATCCTTAGACTCTAGAAAGAAAACCCACGAGAATCGAGAAAAATCGTCAACTATCACAAGTGCGTACCACTTCCCATTGACTAAGCGTACTCGAGCTGGACCAATAGTATCCATGTGTAACAGCTCTCCCAGGTACGAAGTCATCACCTGAGTCACAGGTGCGTGAGAAGCGGCAACCATTTTCCCATGACGACAGGGATGGCAAACTAGATCCATCTCCATCTTCAGCTTGGGCAATCCTCGGATAAGATCCATAGAGCTCAATCTGACTAACAGATCAAAGCTCAAATGACCTAACCTCCTATGCCATTTCTAGAGCTCAGAGGAGGATCCAGCAATCAAACAACGAGAAGGGCCAGAAGAACTAGAGAAATCAATACTAAAAACCTTACCGAAGGGTAAGATCTGGCAAACCAAAGATCCTCTAGAATCAACAACAGAAGACCTGCCCTTCTTAAAGCGAACCTCTAAACCATCCTCAAGAAGTTGTGAAACAGAGATCAAATTAAAATTCAAGTTTCCAACCAAAGCAACATTCTTCAAAGAGAAATGATCAGAGATGCAAATCGACCCAATACCTTGTACCTTCCCTTGACCACTATTCCCGAAAGTGATGTACTCCTTGGAGCTCGGGGGAGTGAGGTTGGAGAACCATCCGCAATGTCTCGTCATGTGGCGAGAACATCCTAGATCCATGATCCACACGTCCTCTAGTCCTCGATCCTGCAAGATCAATGGTCATGAGTGGGAGCAGACGGTCCGACACCAGGTTTAGCAAAGGAGCTAATCCAATGTCGAGCCATCTGCTCGATAGTAGGAAAGCAGAAGGAATCATAAGTGTCTGGACCAAAGCGCGGCTCCAAGCGCGGTCCTCTGTTCTTCCTAAAGTCACGACCACGAGGTTCAAAGCCATATCCCGAACGACCTGGAGCTCTACTAGAGCGAAAACCACCCTCCAGAGCACGGTCATGAAAACCGTCTCCTCTACCACCACCTACACGACGCGGCCTGGCCTCTAGCCTCTCTCCACGATGAGGGACTCTCTGTCTACCACTCTACTGGTAGAATTGCTCCTGCCCACCTCGAGCTCTCTACTCTCTCAACCCGCTTCCTCCTGAAGCAAAACTCCTCAAGATGCTCGTCTCTTGACAAAACTCACAGCAATAGGTAGGCTTCTTGGGATGTGGTTGAGGCTTGGGGTTATTAGGCTTGGTGGTGTTGGGTGTAGACTCTTTGGTGTGATAGGGTCCAGGTAGAGAGTCAAGAGAAGTGTGGAGAGGTTTAGGCTTTGGGACCTAGATAGGCTTCTTGGGTGGAGCTTTAGGTTGTTCTTAGAACACTCCATCCTTGGGCTGACTAACCTGAAAAGACTCAGTGGAGTGAGTATTGGGATATCTCTGTTATGGAGTCATCTTGCTCCACTCCACTGCACGGCTAATGGCACTCTCAAAGTCAGCCTTGGTGTAGGTGTAACCTACCCCAAACCCATCCTGCCTCTTGAACTGCTGGATCATCATGCCAAGCTGTGGCTCTCTGGCACTAATCTAACTCAGGATCTGACGGAGGTAAAAGTTCTTGTTCTGAGCATCAGCTAGCTCCTCTCTCAAAGAGGCTAGCACCTCCACCTGAGACAAGCAGATCTCACACTCTCTATCAACTTCGATAGACTTCTCAGCTTTTAGCTTGATCAGTTCCAATCTCAGGGATAAGAAGTTATCACAAACAGTGGGTGGAACTAACAAGGTCTCAAGCTCTAGCTTAGTCTGCTCCAGCTCAGCTCTCACTCTAGCTAACTCTCCCAACTGATCATCACTCTTGGCTCTCAGCTCAGCTAAACTAGCTAAATGGGATGGGCAGTCTACACAGGACACGACGACAGTGGCATGAGCATCTTTCAGCTTCAGCAGTGCGTTTTCAAGCTCAGTGGCCAAAGTGTCTCTCATCTACCCTCTTTGTGTACCTGGATTTTAGAGTCGTCAGGTCACACAATAACACCTCATAGTTAGGGAACTCACTGCTACCACCCAAGAAAGGGGAAGAAGACATACTCTCAATCTTGCCATTTGCCATGGCAAGCTCACTCTCAAGCTCATCTATCCTCTTTTTAGCCCCTCTAAGCAGTTTCTCCCGATACTTCAACTCCTGGCGGTTCTCTTCTAGCAAATTAATGACTTCTTGTTCATAGGAATATACCTTTTCATTGTTGTCATCGTCGGAGTTGTCGGAGGAGCCCTTTTCTTCCTTATCCCCAAGAGCCATTGAGAAGAAGCTCTTGTGGGATCTTCGGCTGTGACACGAGCGACTCTTTGACTTGTCCCCAAAGGCCATGAAGTAGAGGCCCGTCGGATCGTCCCTGTCTTTCTGCTTCTTGATCACGATCTCTTCATCACTTGAGCTTGAAGACGAGGAAGAAGATGATGACCTCTTGGAGTAGCTTCTCTCCATCTCAACGAAGAAGGTCTTGTCTCGCTTCTTGTTCTCACGCTTGTAGTCCTTTAGAGTCTTTCGAAAGAACCTCGTCTTGGGCTTGCCCTTTGTGAAGGTGGAGCTGTCGTGCTTGCTGGAGTCATAGGAGCTGCAGGTTCCCTTCTTGTAACTCTTCCGCTTGGGGTAGTCGGCAATGAAATGACCTAGATCACCACACTCAGAGCATCCGGATTTTGTGATGTGTCTATTAAGCATTCGTTTATCATAGACACGATGCACCCGATTGTTAAACAAACATAGATCATCATCTCCTAGCGAATCAAGCTGATCCTCGGAGATAGACATCAAGGAAAATGCAGCACAACTCAAAGCAGTAGGATCAACAGAAGGTGTCACAAGGGCCAGGGTTTTTGAGCCAGAACCAGTGAGATTTGATATCAACTGGGTATCAACCTCTAAGTCCTTGAGCTTACTAAAAAGCTCTATGACAGTCAAGGTATCATAGGAAGTGCTCTCAACAATAGAAGAAACCTTGATCTCCTAGATCTTAGGGTCCAATGTATGAAGAACCTTGAGCGCCTGTTCATGATCTGAGACCAGCTGATCACGATTGGCCTTGATGGCCCGAAGCTTGTTAATGATCGATGGAAAGCAACCAAACAAAGCCTCAACAGTCTCACCTGGCTTCTTTGAGAAATTTTCATACTCATGTCGGTAGGTCTGATAGAGCCTAGCCTTGACCTGAGATGCCCTTCATGGTGTGCTTGGAGGGTAGACCAGATCTCTCGAGTAGTGTCGAGATGGCTAACGCGCTCAAACTCACTAGGACCTAAACCAGAAAATAAAATGTTCACTACTTTGCTATTGTTCTGATGCTGGGCGATTATATCAGGAGAAGTGCGCTTAGCAACAGGAAGTATAGAAAAAGTAGCATGAACACAAATATCCCAAATGTCCGAGCTCTGGCTCATGAGATAGGCTCGCATGTGAGTCTTCCAATAAGTGTAGCCAAAAGCTTCAAGGGACGGGACCTTACTAGAGGAAGTCATGATCACTACCTGGGGTTAGAACCGGTTAAGGTATGGAAAAATCCTAACCAAGCTCTGATACCACTTGTAGGACTGAAAGTAGCGACCAGAGGGGGGTGAATGGGCGCCTAAAAAATTCATTCGAATCAATGGCCTTCTCCCAACACCCAACGCACCTCGACAAACAATCAGCAGAAGCAAAATAGATCACAGGTACTAAAAATAATCTAGCCTAAAAACAATCGGTGTCCTAATCGAAAAGACACCAACAAAGGCTGAAATGCAGATCAACGGCTCATTTAGTTCACAGTTATTTCAATTATCATAGCCACTATCATCACAGACATTTAATCAGATAAAATAAATACAGATGAACAATACCACTCATAGATAATTCAAAATGCATTAAGAAAAATAGATATATATCAATAACTAATCATTGGGCATTCTAAACTAAACTGCTTCTAGAAATTAATTCTTTTAAACTATCCATGAATGAACATTATGCATGCACTAACAAGGTTTTAGCAGCCAAAAATTAACCGTGAGATCATTAATCAGATTTGCACGCTAAGCAAGAATAGAGAGTTATTGTTTTAATTAATTTAGCTAAAAAATAGGATATTAGATGGGAAAAGTTTACGTACGTTTGATGCCGCCGCATAGCAAAAATGCCTTGCCGCCGAAGACCTCGAGCGATCCGCCTCCACCGGCTAAGATCACAGTAGACCGTACATGCCTCAATGCTCTGAAACGCATGCGCGTGCTGTAGTTCCTTGGCTTCCACACGTCTTGGTGGCAGCTGCTGCTGTCACACGTTCGCCTCGTGCACGCTCGCGCAGGAAACCAGGGGCGCAGCTCTGAAAAGCCTAGGCAGCCTAGCTGGCTGCTTTGCCTCGGCTACCACACTGGCTGCCGCTCTAGGTATTAGCTGCCGCTGCCAAAGTCTGGTTGCGTGCGAAGTGCGTCGCCCTAAGAAAAAGAAACAGCCGGCGGCAGGTGTATCGTGTGAAGGGAAAAACGAGGTGGGAGAACAAAATAACTGAACTTGAGTGCTTAATTTCAGATGAGTTAACCCAAACCCTAGGGGGTTGGGGCCTATTTATAGGCAGCCCACTAAAAGGGAAAAGACAAATTTACCCCTAGGGTAAATTACACTGACTCTGAAAATAAAATTGGAAATGACCAAAATGCCCTTAGGGTTTTTTACTGACTCGAATAACATAGATTGTGAGCCTAAAGGAAAAATAATATAATCCTAAATTAAGATAATCATCGGTTGTCAGTTTTGCACCGAAACTAACAAAGCGTCCACCGTCTTCGCACCGGGTACCCGGATTAGGGTGACCCGATTCCGCAGCTCTCTCAGTCCGATAATCGCTCACCGCCCATGTACCTGAGTCAATCCCGGTCAACAAACCAGTGGATCCTCTGCCGCTCCTAGCCCATGTACTCGGATTGGGCCAGCCCGACTCCGCGACCCCTCTGCCTGGCAGTCGCTCGCTGCCCGTGTACCTGAGTCACACGCCGCCCAGACACGGTAGGTCTCATCTTCTCTTCACGTCTCCTCTTTGACTTTCGTTGACAATCACTCATCACATCTGGATCCATAAGGCCCATGCTCTTCAACATGGTTCCTCACCGGAGTCAGACGAGGAGGCCAATTTGGAAGGAGCTTCGGAGAGAGATTCCTAGTGCCCCAAGACTTCCTCCTAGGGGGGCGTCCGGTATGTGCATGCAGGTGTCCCCTTGCTGGCTGCATTCTTGGCTCTCTGGCCAGACCTTGCTGTGAGGGTGGAACCTTTGGATCGGCACTGCTGGGCCTTGAGTGGTACCGACTTGGTCGCTGAGGTGAGCCAAGTGGACAGGGTCTAATTGAATCTCGCCATAGAGAAGGCGACTTACCAGGTACTTGACCAAGGCCTACCGAAATGTATCTGCTTGTTTCTTTCTTCTTCACCTTTTGCTTACCTTTTTTCTTGTAGCTCATCATTCTAGTCCAAGGGGATGCGACTTCCATCTCTGTGGAATGCAGCCGACACATAGGCGAGGTCGTGAGGCTCCATGATCATATCGACATCACTGAGAAGGAGGCGAGGGAACTTCGGACCGAGCGAGATGCTATGGCCACTGAAGTTGAAAAGCTTCAAGAGTAGGCGACTGAGGTTGAAGGGCTTCAGGCACAGGCGGACAAAGTCAAGGCGCTTCAGGGGTAGAGGGTCGTCCTAGAAGGGGTGATATCGGACCTTTCAGCCTCGAACCACGAGCTGAAGTCATCGTCAGAGCGCCTGCTCATCGAATGGGTGGAGAACGGGAGATGGCGGCCGAGACCGTGGGAATCCTTCGGGACGTCCTGGAGCGTTACGGCACATCCTGCTCTTCGTCTTTTGTCGTCGCAAGCGAGCCCCTGATCCGCCGGCTGAAGTTCATCCAAGTCACGGCAAAGAACATGGATACCACCGCAGCTATGTACGGAGAGGTCTCTGGGTGATTGACCACCTTTGGTGTTCTTCACCACCTCGAGGCTGTCGGTGGTGCCATTCTACCGATAGTGAGGACAACACCTATTGTCTTCGAAGGCGACCACCTTCGTTCTCTGTCTCCGACCGTCGTGGGGGCTTGGAAGGCCTTCCAGACACCTTGGAAGGCCGATGGCCCCACGATGATGAAGGCTTGGGTGGATGAAGTTCACCATAGGAAGCAGCCACGGGCATAGCCTCCTTCGAAGCCCACCTCCGGTATTCTTCCGGCGGACACGAAGGTGTAGTTTTTCTTAGGGCTTCTCTAGTATAGTCATTCCTATAAAAAGGCATTGTGATTTTATAAATGAGAACAACTTCTATTGGAAATATTTCTTAGGGTTCGGTTGGTGCTTCGACCCCAGAGGTCGAGATACTCAAAGTAACTGAGGCTCTTCATCATCAATGGGCAATTTTCGAAGCTCTTAGCCCTAATAGGCGCACATGTTTTACTATACCTCGCGATAGACTAGGAAATATTGTACCCGATGTTTTAAATGAAGTGCTTACTTCCATAAAAGAGGAAGAGAAAAGGACATGAGTCTTATCTCCATCCTCTAAGCTTGTAGACTAGTCTAGTGGAGAGTAGGAGTTGACTAGGGCCTCATCCTCATCTTCGAATTTCATAGACTGGTCCGATGTGGAACAAGATCCTATTGCGGGGGAGTCCGGTGATCATGGGCTTCGAACTTGGGCGCAGCTTCAAGAAGAATAGAAGGTCTGTAGGGCTTTAAAGAAGGCGAGGCGGCCCATGCCCGGAGCTAAGAAGAAAGCCTCCATAGCCCCTAGTACCCCAAGGGCGCCGGGCCCTGGGGAGGGTTCTCGGAGCCAAGCCGACCTTCAGAAGCGGAAGGGTTTTTGGTTTCTTCTTATGCTGGACACTGATTTTTCGCAGTGTTAGTATTGTTTGGCCTTTGCTCGTGTTGTATTTATAATAACATATGTAATAAAGTTTATGAATTGAGTTGTGCTTTTGTTTTGGGATTTGAATGTTTGAATCTAGCGATTAATACTCCTAACATAATATCACCCTGGCCCCTCTTTGCGGGGGGTGACAACTTTTCATTTGGAAGGTGTCGTGCTCGCACAATGGTTTTATTATGATTCAGAGCATAAATCCTCTATGTACGAAGAATCCATTTTGAGGATGCATCGGGCTGGTGTCCTGAAATCAATTTTTAGGATGCTTCGGGTCGATGGCTCGGAATCTATTTGGAGGATGCTTCGGACCGGTTGTCTGCAATCCATTTTGAGGATGCTTCGGGTCGGTTGTCCGGAATCTATTTTGAGGATACTTCGTGTTGGTGGCCCATAATCCATTTTGAGGATGCTTTGGGCCGGTGGCCCAGAATCCATTTTAAGGATGCTTTGGATCGGTGGCCCAGAATCCATTTTGAGGATGCTTCAGGTGGGTGGCCTAGAATCCATTTTGAGGATGCTTCGAGCCGGTGGCCCAGAATCCATTTTGCGGAATCTTTAGGCCAGTGGCCCAGAATCCATTTTGAGGATGCTTTGGGTCGGTGGCCTAGAGCCCATTTTGCGGATGTTTTGGGTCGGTGGCCCAGAATCCATTTTGCAGATGCTTCGGGTCAGTGGCCCAGAATCCATTTGTAGCTCAAACAGTGTCGTGCCTCGAAAAAACACTTCTCGTACCTTAGTGTGTCCACCACGATAGGGTTTTGTTTCGTGCTACGTATGGCTGGAGGTGACGCTTTTATTTATAAATAGATCACATGTTTTTGTTTGCAAGGTTCCTGCGCGAAGTAGCGCTTAAGGTGCTCCGTGTGCCAAGTATGCTTCAATTCCTCTCCTTTTAGGTTGGCCAGCTTAAATGACCCCGATCAGCCAGAGCAAAGTACAATATATGGGCCTTCCCACTTATTGCCTAGCTTCCTTGGGGCAACTGTGCTCCATAGAATGAGGTGCCTCAGTCTTAATTCCTTTATCTTCACTTTGGGGTCGTACCAGACCTTCGTTTGATCTTGATACGTCGTTAGGTTTGCCACGGCCGGGCGCCTGGTTTCTTCGGATAGATCCAGGGATGCATGTCTTTCGTCTTCATCTTCCGGCTCCATTGTTCATAGGGAGCCTCCTCTCAGCTTTGTTGGAGTCATGGCTTCATTCCCAAACAATAATCGGAATGCCATGAATCCTATTGACCGTGCTTCGGTGGTCCGAATGGACCATAGAATTTTCGGCAACTCTTTGGTCTAGAGGCCCTTTGCAAGGCCTACAATGCGACGATTTAGGTCGGACAGTATATTCCCATTGGCCCTTTTCGACCGCTCCGTTGGATTGTGGATGCTTCATGGTCACGAAGCATAGCTGGATATGTAGACCCTCACATAATTCTCTAAAGGGTTCGACATCGAACTAGATGCCATTGTCTACTATCAATTGCCTAGGTACTCCGAACCTGCAAATGATATTTTTCCAAAAAAAACTTCTGGACGTTATTCGAAGTTATAGCCGCCAGGGGCTTGTCTTTGACCCATTTTGATAAATATTTGATTGCCACTGTTGCAAACTTCAGGATCCCTCTCGCCTTTGGGAAGGGTCCGATCAGGTCCATGCCTCATCTGGCTAAGGGCCATACCGGGGCTATAACTTGTAGAGGCACTGGAGGGCAGTGGCTCCGTCTTCCCATCCACTTCATCCTTGGCAAGTACGTACCTGGGCTTCGACATCCATCTGTTGACACTAAATCGTGCCCCCACACTTGGGTCAGTTCGACGATCCAAAAGTGTGCGGATACTTAGGGATAAGCCTAAGTGTGACGCAGCACCGACATTGTGTTCTGACTACCCTTAGTCATGATAAGAGGGGTGGAGTCGCCAGGTAATCAGATCACATAAAATAATCCAATTAGCCGAAAGAAATATATTTAAACATAATAAATCAGCAAACTGGTCGGAGCTTGTCTGCTTCGGAGTATGATGCGAAGGAGGTCGCCAAAGTAGCGTCTGGTGTGAAGTAACAAGGCGATAGCAATCTATTACGTAGATTAATGGATACTTCACAAGCGAAGTAACAAGGATTACCACTGTTCCGAAGTGGCCGGTGGAGATCTTCCAAGCAAACCCACGAAGAGGTACAGGAAAATAAAGATAAAGTAAATGTGATCAAAGCTATGACTTTGTGTTTGGGTTGTGTTGGGGGGCTCTAAATTGGCTTCGCCTCCTTATTTATAGGGGCTAAGCCTTTGATCTAATCTGCTATAATTCGGCCGGATAGGGATAAAACTTAGCCGGAATTGTATCCACATATATCTCTGTCGAAGTGGGTGTTGGCACGGAAATGTGCGCCCGCACTTGGGTCAGTTCGACGATCCAAAAGTGCACGGATACTTAGGGACAAGCCTAAGCATGACGTGACACCGATGTCGTGTTCCGACTACCCTTAATAGTGATAAGGGGGTGGAGTCGCCAGGCAACCAGATTACACAAAATAATCCAATTAGCCGAAAGAGATAGATAGAATAAAATCAACAAACCAGTCGAAGCCCGTCTGGTTCGAAGTCTTATGCGAAGGGTGCGCCGAAGGGTACCTTCGGCGTCTGGTGCGAAGTGCTCCACTGAAGGGTACTTCGGTGTTCGGAGTGATCTGGTCGAAGGTGAACTCCGAACAGATCTGGACGCGGTGATCACCTCCGGATAGCGGGGTTCAGAGTGTGATCTCCGATAATCAATCTACAGAATAGCGACGCGAGGGCCACGCATGAGTGCAACTTCGTCTGGCGTGGAGTATGGTCGTGGCGAAGCCTGTTGATGAAGTATGCTGGCGAAGCCTGTTGTCTAAGCCTGTGGTCCCGCCTAAGGGTGTCCTGGGAGACCTCCGGAACCGATCTCTCAGCTCCGAATGCCTTCGACAAAGGGGCTCTGAACGGGCGAAGCCTGCAACAGACGAGTGTGAAGTACCAATTCGGCCTGAGGACCGAATTTTGCTAAGTGTTGCACGGGTAGCGAAGGTAGCAATCTATTACGCAAATTAGCGGATACTTCACAGGCGAAGTAACAAGGTGATAGCAATCTGTTACGTAGATTAACGGGGACTTCACGGGCGAAGTACCAAGGCTTACCACTGTTCCGTAGTGGCGGATGGAGGGCTTCCAGGCAAACCCACGAAGAGGTACAGAAAAGTAAAGGTAAAAGTAAAGGTACGATCAAAGCATGGCTTTGGTTTGGTTTGAGTTGGGGGGGTCTCCACGCTGGTCAGGCCTCTCTATTTATAAGGGGTTTACTCCCAATCTAATCTGCTATTAATCCGGCCAGATAGAGATAGAGATTGAGCTGAAAACACATACAACTCTGTCTCTACCGAGGTGGGCTTCGGCCAGGCCCGTCGAGGCATGCTCCTCGGGCCGAAGCTTTGGTATCGTGGGCCTCGGCCAGGCCTGTCGAGGCTTGCTCCTCGGGCCGAAGCTTCAGAAGCATGGGCTTTGGCCAGGCCCGTTGAGGCTTACTCCTCGGGCCGAAGCTTCAGAAGCATGGGCTTCGGCCAGGCCCGTCGAGGCTTGCTCCTCGGGCCAAACCTCCGGCAACATGGGCCTCCGAAGGCTTCCTAGCCGAAGCCCATGGGCTGGCTAGAAGCTTTCGGAGCCCATAGCCCAACAGACTCCGGCCCGATAGGGCTTTGGACAGACCTGGACACGTGTACTTTCGACCCAAACCGCCAAAAATTGATATTTTGACATTTTAGCCGTTAATGCTATTTTTTTCTATCAACACATGTCCCCTGCCTTTTAGTGAACTAGTGAACTAAAAGCACAACGAGCTGAAGATGATACCATTTGTATCGGCTTTCCGACACTTTTAGGATGTTTTCCACACACTTGGGAAATACCTCTTCAAATACCTACCATTCAAAGCCCTTCGAAACCACTCTCCATGTAGGGATTCCAACACGTATGCGTTACCGGGAGCGATTTCAGCTATCTTAAAAGGCCCTTCCCAACTAGGTGACCATTTGCCAAATTTGGGACTCTTCGTGCCTAAGGGTAAAATCGTTTTCCATACCAAGTCTCCTATTTGAAACGATTTTGGTTTAACCTTCTTGTTGTAGACTCTAGCTACTCTCTTCTTGTCTACTTCTATGGCCTCTAAAGCCCTTAGCCTCTTATCGGTCACTTCCTCCAGATTATCTTTCAGAAGAGCCTCATACTCGTTGACCGATAAGCCGACTTGCTTTAACACTCTTAAGGAGCCAAGATCTACCTCCACAGGCAGAACGACTTCTTGTCCATATACCAACTCATATGGACTGACCTTGGTGGCACCGTGCTTTGCAATCCTACAAGCCCATAATGCCTCGGAAAGCACTTCATGCCACCTTCTAGGAAACTCTTCAATTTTCTTCTTAATAAGCTTAATCACGGTTTTATTACTAGACTCGGCCTGACCATTGGCCTGAGCATAGTAAGGCGAAGAGTTTATCAACTTAATGCCATAGTATTCGGTGAAGTCTCTTACTTCTTTAGAAACAAACGAACTTCCTTGATCCGTAGTAAGAGTTTGAGGGATGCCGAATCTATGTATGATGTGCTTTAAGATAAAATCGCGTACCTCATTATGAGTCATGTTATTGAGAGGTACGGCCTCGGTCCATTTGGTGAAGTAATCCGTCGCCATCAGCACGAACCGATGCCCCTTTGAGGAAAGAGGGTAGATCTGGCCGATGAAGTCTAGACCCCAACCTCGAAACGGCCATGGCTTGACAATAGGATTGAGCAATGAGGCAGGAGCTAACTGGATGTTGCCAAACTTCTGACATGCCTCACATCCTCTGTAGTACTTGAAACAGTCTTCAGTCATAGTCGGCCAATAAAAACCCGCTCTTTTGAGCATCCAACTAATCTTTTGGGATGACTGGTGAGTGCCGCAAAGCCCCTAATGGACTTCTCCTGTAGCCACCTGGGACTGCTCATGATCTAAACATTTCAATAACACTTCGTCGATGGTTCGATAATATAATGTGTCGTCTATCAACACAAATTTGAACGCTTGTCGCCGAACCTTCTGATCAACCCTTCGTCTAGGGTCTTTTAAATACTGGACGATTGGGACTCTCCAATCTCCCTCACAGATTTCAGAGGGCTTTGATGGTCCACCTTCTAAAAAAACTTCTAAAACCCTGACTTTGGGGTGCCCCCCGAGCCATTCCTGCTCCTGCCGAAGCCCAGCCGAAGTGGCTGCTCGGAGTGTGCTGGACCGAAGCCCTTCAGAGGGTTCGAGCTCTAGAGAGCCTTCCCCGTCCGAGAGACTTCGGACTATAGGCTTTGGCATGCTGGACCCCTCGGTGACCTGAGGGCTTTGACCCGAAGGGTGCGCCTGTCCAACATTACTGGCTTCGGCAATGAGACCAAACATCGGCTTTTTCAACACAAAAAATTTCCCTCTCCCGACTTGGTAGCCAGATGCTTGCTGAGCCAAATCATTAGCGGTTGAATTGGCTTCTCTTGACACGTGAGATATTTTGAAATCATCAAAAGTAGCAACTATGTCTAGGCATTTGTCCAAGTAGCTATTCAGTAGGCCATTAAAACATTGAGCATTCTTGGTTACTTGTTGTACTACTAATAATGAATCACCGTACGTGTGAACATGCTTAGCGCCTACAGACTCTAATAGTTCAAGACCTAGCAACAAAGCTTCGTATTTGGCTTGGTTATTAGTGGAAGAAAACTTTAGTCGGGCCGAGGTTTCAAAGCACATACCATTAGGTGATATGAGAACCACTCCAATTCCCTGGCCATTCTTGCAAGCCGAACCATCAAAATAGATTTTCCATGGCGCTACATCAACTAGAGCCATAGTATTACTCCAGCTAGCATCTATGTGATGATCAACTATAAAGTTTGCTATGACTTGGCCTTTCATCGCTCTTAGGGGCTCGTAGGCCAAATCGTACTCAATTAACGCGTAAGCCCATTTTCCGATTCTTCCACTTAGAATCGGCTTCTGTAACATGTGCTTTATAACATCGGTTTGGCAAACGACAACACATGTGGTGGGAAGAAGATAATGGAGTAACTTGGTACACGTGTAATAAAGTGATAAACATAATCGTTCCACAAATGTGTACCTAGTTTCGGCGTCCAGCAGGCGGTGGCTCAAGAATGTGATGATATACTCCTTCCCCTCCACCTCCTGGGTTAGCACGTCTCCAATCACGCTATCTTCAGCGGCGATGTATAGCCGAAACGGAATCCCAGCCTTGGGCGCTCTCACCACGGGCGGTGATGACAAGCATTCCTTGATCTTTTCAAAAGCATTTTGCTGGCTTGCCCCCCAAGTGAACTCGGCTTCATTTTTTAGCCGGAGTATGGGGAAAAAGGCATCAATCTTGCCGAACAAGTTGGATATAAAGCGACGCAGATAGTTCAACTTGCCCAGCAACTTTTGCACATCTTTCTTGCATGCCGGCGCTGCAACGTTTCTAATCTTCTCAAGTCTCTTAGGATCAATTTCTATACCTCTCTCATGAATCATGAAACCTAAGAACTTACCCGTCGACACAACAAAAGCACACTTAAGCGGGTTCATTTTCAACCCATACTGCCACATCCTATCGAAAGCAACTTTCAAATCAGCTAAATGGTTCCCCATAGCGTCCGATTTGACCACGACATCATCGATGTAAACTTCTAACATGACTCCTAACAAGTCATGAAAGATCAAGTTCATAGCGCACTGATACGTGGTGCCGGCATTTTTCGAACCAAAAGTCATGACGACCCATTCGAACAAACTGACAAAACTAGGGCATCGAAAGGCAGTCTTATAGATGTCCTCTTCGGCCATAAATATTTGATTATAACCAGCATTGCCATCAAGATACTCGTCTTTGATCAGCATGTCGGCTATTGGCATCGGATACTCATCTTTTGGAGTGGCTCTGTTTAGATCCCTGAAATCAATGCGTACTCGTATTTTGCCGCTCCCTTTCTTCTCTACAGGCACAATGTTAGCAACTCATTCCGCGTACCTGCATGGCCTAATAAATTCAGCCTTAAGTAGTCGTTCCACTTCCTCCTTAACTCAGTCATAGACGGCCGAATTAAAGCGACGGGGAGGTTGTTTATAAGGCCTAAACCCGGCCTTGATGGGCAGCCGATGCTCCACGAGCTCGTGGCTTAGTCCTAGCATCTCGCTATATTATCATGCAAAACAATCGGCATACGACCGAAGTAACTTTATTACTTCAGCCTTTTCATCGGGTTGTAAATGTTGGTTTACAAAAGTCGGCCTTGGAATGCAACCATTGCCTATATCAACTTCCTCCAAAGGATCGGCCGACGCAAAACCTTGTCCTAATTTTTCTACTTCGCTAAAGTCCTCGATGGCTTCGGCAATACCGTCCTTGTTAGACCGATACTGCTCCACTCGAGACTTTAGTCAATCTAGATTATTCTTGCTAGACATGACTACTAGTACAAAAATAGCCGTGCTACTCCAGCAGGATTTACAGACACTGGTACAAACCGTCCTCCGGATACACTAACAAAGTCATAATATGAAAGATCTCTACCTGATAGACACTCTACTTTGTTATGAACGGCGTCGACTGATACATCGGCCAATGCTACATGGGCCGAAGTATCCGCGGGGATGACTTTGACGAGCCATGCTGAAGAGCGTGGGCCTCATGGCTCCAGATGTGATGAGTCATTGTCAACAGTAGTCAAAGAGGACTGGAAAAAGAGAGAAGATATGCTGCCTCTGGGCCACGTGTAACTCAGGTACACAGGCAGTGAGCGACTGTCGGGTAGAGGGGCCACGAAGTCGGGCTGGCCCAATCCGGGTACGTGGGCTAGGAGCAGCAGAGGATCCACTGGGCTGTTGACCAGGATTGACTCAGGTACACGGGCGGCGAGTGATTGCCGGGCTAAGAGAGCTGCGGAATCGGGCCGGCCCAATCCACGTACTTGGTGCAAAGCTGGTGGACGCTTTGTCAGTTTCGGCGCAAAACTGACGACCACTGATCTCGCATCGGACTGTCCTGAAGAGAAGCCGTAGTCGCTACGAAAGCTTACCTTCCGGATAAGTCATCTATAAATAGGAGTTTACTATTTTGTCCTTAGGCCCACAGTCAGTCAATCGAGTCTGTAAAAATATCCTAAGGGCAGTTTGGTCTTTTCATTTTATTTCAGCATCTGTAAGAAACCCTAAGGGGCCAGTGGAATATTCCTAGCTATTGGGATGCCTATAAATAGGGCCCCAATCCCTAGGGTCAGGTCACCCTTTTACTGAAATCACTTTTCTAATCAATCCTTTGGGGTCATTTCTCCTGTTCCTGTTCATGCATGCGCCGCCAGGCTTCTGTTCATACGATTTCTTCTAGTGTGCACTGCCATCGTGAGTTTTGTTCTTCACAGTTCTGTGAGATTTTATTCTCAGGGTGCAGTGATTTTGTGGCTTTTCTACATCGTTTTGCGTGTGTCTATTCTTATTCCTGAGTGAATAGCTTCTCTGGTTGCTTCTGTTCTTCGGCTGAGAAGTACTAGTTCTTGCGTGCTCCTGTAGCAGCAAGTAGTACCTATTTCTTGTAGCAATAGTACGCTAGTTCTCTAGCCTTTACTTTTTCCTAGCAAGGCTTTTTGATCGAGAAGAAAGCATCTGGCCCCTTTTCTTGACATTTCTGGCGAAGCTCCTCACTTTATTCGAAGTCCTTCTGTTTCGTGAAGCAGGCTTCGATCAGACTTCACTATAAGCTTGGTTGTCATCAGAAACTCCAAACTTTAATTGACGACTTTGTTTCTGCAGTATGCACTAATTCTAAAGTTCTTATTTTGACATACTTCGGCAGTTTCACGAAGCATACTCCAACAGGCTTCGAAGTTAGCTTCGAAGCATGTCTCTCTAGGCTTCACTCGGAGCGTGTTACTAAGAGGTTTCTGCTGTTGACATTTCTGTGGATCTCAGTTTGTGTGTTCGAAGGTTGTGTTTCGAAGTGTGTTTCTAGGCTTCGATTTCTTGTGCGAGAGCACCAGCGGACTCCGATTCGAAGTTGGTCTCAGGTTCGAAGGTCACTACTTCGGTAGTCGTACCTCGAGCAATTTAACTTTGAAGGTTGTGTCATAGGCTTCGAACTTCTTTTTACTCCGCAAGTGAAGTACTGGTTGAGTCGAAGTCCTCTGCTTTCTTGTGTTTGGATACTTCGCTGTTTCCTTCTTGCACCGTGCGAAGGTACTTCGACTGCAGGCTTCGATCGAGTTTATCGAAGTTAGCTTCGCATTATACACCTTCGCACAACATCTTCGAAGCACACTCCAGCTCGACACCCACAAAGCTCTGGTACTGCATACTTCGAATAGACTCCGTCAGCATCCGACTTCGCACAACACCTCCGATCAACCTTCGACAGTCAGCACTGCACATCGCACAGCTTCGACATTCCGAAGCAGGCTTCGACATTGCAGGCTTCATCAAGTTTTGAACTGGAGACAACCTTGAACAGTAACCTCTCAACTTAGATAAATTGATGTGGTGATTTATTTCTGTGAAGTTTGATCTGCCATGATTTGAATGCTTAAATTAATCTGCCTATTAGCACTGTGTTGGTGTCTTTTCAATTAGGACACTGGTTGTTGTTAGGCTAGATCCTTTGAGGCTCTGTTGTTCTGTTCACTTTTGTTTGCTTAGTTTATTGAGGTGCGTTGGGTGTTGGGAGCAGGCCATTGATTCGCAAGAATTTTTTAGGCGCCCATTCACCCTCCCCCCTCTGGTCGCTACTTTCGGTCCTACAAGTGGTATCAGAGCCTGGTTAGGGTTTTTCCATACCTTAACTGGTTCTAAAACCCAGTAGTGATCATGACGTTCCCTGGAAAGGTCCCGTCCTTGGAAGCTTATGGCTATAATTATTGGAAGACTCGCATGCGAGCCTATCTCATGAGCCAAAGCTCGGACATCTGGGACATTTGTATTCACGCTAATTTCACTGTGTTGCCTGTTGATGAGCGCACTATTCCAGATATTGTTGCCCAGCATCAGAACAACAACAAAGCTGTGAATATTCTGTTTTCTGGTTTAGGTCCCACCGAATTTGAGCGTGTGAGCCATCTCTCCACTGCGAGAGAGATCTGGGCTACCCTCTAGGCACATCATGAGGGGACAGCCCAGATCAAGGCTCGGCTCTATCAGACCTACCGGCGTGAATATGAGAACTTCACACAAAAGCCAGGTGAATCTGTTGAAGCGTTGTTTGGTCGTTTTCAATCGATCATAAACAAGCTTCGGGACAACAAGGGTGAGGGTGTTCAGTTAGTCTCAGATCATGAGCAGGCGCTCAAGGTTCTCCATACCTTGGACCCTAAGATCTGGGAGATCAAGGTATCCTCTATCATTAAGAGCACATCTTATGATACCTTGACCATTTCTGAGTTGTTTAGCAAGCTGAAGGCCACCGAGGTTGATACCCAGTTGAGATCAAATCTCACTGGCTCTGGATCAAAGTCTCTGGACCTTGCTACACCTTCTGTTGATCCCTCTTCTGTGAGCTGTGCTGGGTTCTCTTTGATGTCTATCACTGAGGACCAGCTTGAGTCTTTGGGAGATGATGACCTGTGTCTTTTTAACAACCGGGTGCGTCGTGTTTATGACAAAAGGATGTTCAAAAGACACGGCACAAAATCCGGATGCTTTGAGTGTGGTGACCCAGGACACTTCATCACCGACTGCCCCAAGCGCAATGGCCACAAGAAGGGCAACGGTGGTGGCTTCGACGACTCCGGCAAGCACGACAGCTCTTCCTTCAACAAGGGCAAGCCAAAGACCAGATTCTTCAGAAAGGCCCTGAAGGACTACCGGCGAGAGAACAAGAAGCGCGACAAGGCCTTCTTTGCCGAGATGGAGAAGAGCTACTCCAAGCAGTCCACGTCTTCTTCCTCTTCATCGAGCTCAAGCGATGAGGAGATCGTCATCAGGAAGGGGAAGGACAAGGACGATCCAGCGGGCCTTTGCTTCATGGCTTTCGGGGACAGACCGAAGAGCCGCTCATATCAGCGCCGAAGATCCCGCAAGAGCTTCTGCTCAATGGCTCTTGGGGATAAGGAAGAGAAGGGCTCCTCCGATGACTCCGACGACAACGAAAACGAAAAGGTATCATCTTATGAACGCGAAATCATTGATTTACTTGAAAGCAATCGTCAGGAGTTAAAATACCGGGAAAAACTTCTTAGGGGGGCTAAGAAGAGGATAGATGAATTAGATAGTGAGCTTGTCGTGGCCACCGACAGAATTGAGAGTCTATCTTCTTCCCCTTGCTTGGGTGATAGCAGTGAGTGCCCAAAGTGTGAGGTGCTTCTGTGTGACCTATCGACTCTAAAGTCCAGGTACACAGAAAGGATTGATGAGAGAGACGCTTTGGCCACTGAGCTTGAAAGCGCTCAGATGGAGCTGAAAGATGCTCAAGCCTCTGTCGTCGTGCCCTATACTGATTGCCCATCTCATCTAGCTAGTTTAGCTAAGCTGAAAGCCAAGGGCGATGAGCTTTTGGGTGATTTGGAGAGTGAGAGCTGAGCTAGCGCAGACTTGGCTAGAGCTTGAGACACTGTCAGTTCCACCCACTGTCTGTGAGAATTGTTTGTCTCTTAGAATGGAGTTGATCAAGGTAAAAGCCGAGAAGTTTGTCCAAGTAGATAGAGAGTGTGAGACCTACTTGTCTCAGGTGGAGGTTCTAGCTTCCTTGAGAGAGGAGCTAGCTGATTCCCAAAATGAGAACTTTTACCTCCGTTCTATCCTGAGTTGGATCAGTGCCAGAGAGCCACAGCTCGGCATGATGATCCATCAGTTTAAGAGGCAGGATGGGTTTGGGGTAGGTTACACCTACACCAAAGCTGACTTTTAGAGTGCCATTAGCCGGGCAGTAGAGTGGAGTAAAATGACTCCTGAGCAGAGATACCCCAAGACTCACTCCACTAAGTCTTTCCAGGCTAGTCAGCCCAACGATGGAGTGATCCAAGAATAGCCCAAAGCTCCACCCAAGAAGCCCATCTGGGTTCCAAAGCCCAAACACCTCCACACTTCTCTTGACTCTCTTCCTGGACCCTCTCAACCCAAGAAGACTACACCAAACACCACTAAGCCTAAGAACCCCAAGCCTCAACCACATCCCAAGAAGCCCACCTATCATTGTTAGTACTGTTAGAGAGACGGACATCTTGCGGAGTTTTGCTTCAGGAGGAAGCGGGTTGAGAGAGCAGAGAGAGCTCGTGGTGGCCAGGAGCAGTTCTACCAGCAGGGTGGTAGACTGAGAGTTCCTCGACGCGGGGAGAGGCTGGAGGCTAGGCCGCGTCGTGTAGGTGGTGGTAGAGGAGAGGACTTTCATGCCCGTGCTCCAGATGGTGGTGTTCATTCCGGCAGAGCTCCAGGCCGTTTTGGCTACAGTCCTGGACCTCGTGGCCGAGATTTTAGGCAGAATCGAGGACCACGCTTTGAGTCGCGTTTTGGTCCAAACTCTTATGATGGTTTCTGCTTTCCGTCTTTGAGCAGATGGCTCGACACTGGTTTAGTTCTTTTGCTAAACCTGGTGCCGGACCATTTGCTCCCCCTTACAACCACTGATTGTGCAGGATCAGGGACTGGAGGATGTTTGGATCATGGACTCAGGATGCTCTCGCCACATGACGGGACATCGCAAATGGTTCTCCAGTCTCACTCCCCCGAGCTCCAAAGAGTACATCACATTTGGGAACAGTGGTCAAGGGAAGGTACACGACATTGGCTCAATTCGCATCTTTTACCATTTCTCTTTGAAAAATGTTGCTTTGGATGGAAATTTCAGTTTGAATTTGATTTCTATTTCGCAACTTCTTGAGGATGGGTTGGAGGTTCGCTTTAAGAAGGGCAGTTCTTCTGTGATTGATTCTAGAGGGTTTTTGATTTGCTAGATCTTACCTTTCGGTAAGGTTTTTCGGATTGACTTCTCTAGTTCTTTTGGCCCTTCTCGCTGTTTGATTGATGGATCCTCCTCTCAGCTCTAGAAGTGGCATAGGAGGTTAGGTCATTTGAGTTTTGATCTGCTAGTCAGGTTGAGCTCTATGGACCTCATCCGAGGATTGCCCAAGCTTAAAATGGAGAAGGATCTAGTTTGACATCCCTGTCGTCACGGGAAAATGGTTGTCGCTTCTCACTCACCAGTGACTCAGGTGATGACTTCGTATCCGGGCGAGCTGTTACACATGGACACTGTCGGTCCAGCTCGGGTACGCTCAGTCGGTGGGAAGTGGTACGCGCTTGTCATTGTTGATGACTTTTCTCGATTCTCATGGGTTTTCTTTTTGGAGTCTAAGGATGAAACGTTTCATTTTGTTCATGGCCTGATTTTGAAGCTAAAGAATGAGAACAATGGTCGGATGCGAGCAATTCGCTCCGACAACGGCTCTGAGTTCAAGAACTCTCAGTTCGTCAGCTTTTGTAGTGATTAGGGTCTTGACCATCAGTTTTCTGCTCCTTACACTCCCCCACAGAATGGCATTGTGGAACGAAAGAATCGCACGCTAGTCGAGATGACCAGGACGATGCTCGATGAGCACAGGACTCCTAGGCGTTTTGGGGCTGAAGCCATGAACACGTCTTGCTATATGGCCAACCGCATTTTTCTTAGAGCTTACCTAGGTAAGACCTCATACGAGTTGCGGTTTGGCAGACAACCCAAGGTGAGCCACTTGCGAGCGTTTGGCTGCAAGTGCTTTGTGCTCAAGAAGGGAGGGCATTTGGACAAGTTTGAGTCTCGTTGCTGGGATGGAGTTTTTCTTGGCTATGCTTTGCATTCTCGAGGCTTCCGAGTTTGGAACCTCGACTCCCAGAAGCTTGTCGATACTTGTGAGGTTTCATTTGATGAGTCCTTGCCTTCTTTGACTTCTTCTTTTGATCTTTCTGGTGAAGATGATCTCGGAGAGTCCATCTTCGAGGAAGATGATGACACTCCAGCTGCTGATGAGGGTGGGCCTTCTGCACAGCCTACAGAACCCACACCTTCTGAGACTTCGACTGAGGACGAAGGCGGACCTCTGATCACTTCTTCCACTTTGATCGAGCCCCCTCAGTCGAGTCCAGAGGTGCCAGCTCCTGACTCCGGTGAGGTGACTTCAGACCACCAGGGATCCCGAGCAGTTCAGCGTGATCACCCCTCAGAGCTCATCATTGGTGATTTGACTGAGAGAACTTTGCGTTCATCTGTTGACTCTTTTGTTGTGTTTGCTAAATCTGCTTTTGTTGCATCTTTTGAGCCCAGAGACGTTTCTCATTCTCTTTCTGATTCTAATTGGATTAATGCCATGCAAGAAGAACTTGAGAATTTTGTCCGCAATCGGGTTTGGACACTAGTTAGCTGCCACTAGGATGCAACCCCATAGGCACCAAGTGGGTGTTCAAGAACAAGCAAGGTGAAGATGGGGTTGTGGTGCGCAACAAAGCTCGACTAGTTGCCCAGGGTTTTTGTATTGATTTTGAAGAAACTTTTGACCCTGTGTCCCGTCTTGAGTCCATTCGCATTCTCTTAGCTTTTGCCGCTTCGAAGCGTTTTAAGCTTTTTCAAATGGACGTCAAGAGTGCTTTTCTGAACGGGTACGTAGAGGAGGAAGTTTATGTTAGGCAACCCCCTGGTTTTGAGAACCCTAAGTTTCTTCGACATGTTTTTAAGCTGCAGAAAGCTTTATATGGTCTGAAGCAAGCCCCCAGGGCTTGGTATGACCGGTTAAAGCAGTTTTTGTTGGGGAAGGGCTTTGTGATGGGTTCTGTGGATAAAACTCTTTTCTTGCTCAGAGATGCTTCAGATTTCTTAGTCGCTCAGATTTACATGGACGATATTATTTTTGGCGGTACTACTGACATTCTTGTGTCCAAGTTTTCTGAGCAGATGCACAGCGAATTTGAGATGAGCCTCATGGGTGAGCTCAAGTACTTCTTAGGGCTCCAGATCAAGCAGACCAAGGACAGCACCTTCATCCACCAAGGTAAGTACACTCGTGACATGTTGAAAATGTTTGACTTTGGTGGAGAGCTGAAGCCGCAGATGACCCCAATGGGCACATCTGGGGGCCTAGACAAGGACGAGAGCGGCGTCAAGGTCAATGAGAGAGAGTTTCGAGGGATGATCGGTTCATTGCAATACTTGACGGCGACAAGACCGGACATACAGTTTGTCGTGGGACTTTGCGCGCGCTTCCAGTCTTCACCACGTGCGTCTCATCGGCAGGCTGTCAAGCGCATTTTGAGGTATCTCACTTATGCGCCCGATCTTGGTCTTTATTACTCAGCATCATCATCTCTTGATTTATCTGGTTTTTTGGATGCTGATTTTGGTGGGTGCCGGTTGGATCGCAAGTCGACTTTCGGTACTTGCCAGTTTCTTGGTTCGTCTCTTGTGTCTTGGTCTTCTCGAAAGCAATCTGGAGTTTCTCTTTTGACCACTGAGACTGAGTATGTAGCTGCTGCTAGCTGCTGCTCACAGTTGGTTTGGATGATTTCCACTCTGTGTGATTTTGGGTTGTTCTTTCCTATGAGAGTTCCTTTGTTTTGCGACAGCACCAGTGCTATTAGTGTAGGGAAAAACCCTTGTCTTCATTCAAAAACCAAACACATTGATGTGCGCTTTCACTTTCTGCGGGATCAATATGAGAAAGGTGTCATTGACCTTGTTCATGTTGATACTCATCATCAGTTGGCTGACATTTTGTAGGACCGAAAGTAGCGACCAGAGGGGGGGGGGTGAATGGGCGCCTTAAAAAATTCTTTCGAATCAATGGCCTGTTCCCAATACCCAACGCACCTCGAAAGACTACGCAGCAGAAAATAAACAGAAGGCCTAAGTCTAAAGGTTTCTAACCTAGAAGCAACTGATGATAAACAGTGTGAATCTAAAGAAGTGCAATCTAGGCAGATGTACAAGTTATAACAGGCCTAAACTTCTCAATGAAATGATCTAAGTATGTATAAAGTGAAAAGAGAAGTTACTGTCCAAAGTTATCTCCTGTTCGGAACTTGGCGAAGCCCCCTTCGCACGTCGAGGTCTGCTTCGGAGGTTGGTGACGGAGTCTGTCCGAAAAGCCGAAGGTGTCTCTGTCTAGCCTAGTTCGAAGTGGTAAGAAGCGAAGTGTACTTCGGAGCGAAGTAAAACAGTGTCGGAGCTTGGTTCGAAGTATGCACTTCGAAGGCAAGACTTCGAACACCCTTAGAACCGAAAGCTTCGAAGCACAACCTTCGACACAGAAAAGCTTCGAACACACAAAGCAGACGGACAACCGTCGAATAGAGAAGCGAAGTCTGTCACGCGACAGAAAAGCAAGTCCGAAGCCAATGCCCTACCTTCGAAAAGATCAAGCTCCGAAAAGAGAGGCGAAGGGTGACATGCTACCAAGAAATTAGAGCGAGGCCTAGCGGAGCCACAGGCTTCGAACCCAACCTTGAAACGTGTCGAAGTATGGACTTCGAACAAATAGGACCGAAGCCCCTTCGCACTAAAGTTCGAAGTATGTAATGCTGTCAATCAGAAAATTGCTTCGAAACATAGCAACACAGAGCACAGAACAAAGTACGAAGACTGAGGCGAAGCCTTCAAGTAAGGTTAGATCGAATCCTGCCTCACGGAGCTGAGGGACTTCGAGCAAAAGAAAATGACTTCGCAGAAACAGTCAGAAAGGCATTTACTCCATGCTGCTTCGATCAAAAAGCTGGGCAATAGAAGGTGAAAAGCTGGCAGCAAGTACTGTAGCTACAGAAGTAGTACTACTTGCAACAGCAAGAACTAGTACCCAGTTCGTGAAGAACGGAAGCAACAGAAGAAGCTTCTCCCCAAGAAATAAATTCACCAGCTCGTACCCAAGGCATTAACTTTCCAAACCGAACAAGATGCAAGCAATAAATTCACCAGAGACCAAGGATTAAATGCATCCAACAGATTTGAGCCAAAATAATGCAAGAACAGGGAGGAGCCAGTCCTGGCGGCGCACACAGGAGAGAGAAGAGAGACAAAAGTGACCCAATGGGAGGATTTGATTTCAGCACAAAAGGGTAGTCCAAACCCTAGGGATTGGGGTGCTATTTATAGGCAGCCCAACACTAGGAATATTCTACCAGCCCCTTAGGGTTTTTACAGACTCAAAAATAAAGAAAAAGACTCTACTGCCCTTAGGAATTTTTACAGACACAACTGACTGACTGTGGGCCTAGAGTAACAGATGACATATCCGGAAGCTACTCTTCTGGACAGTCGGATACAGAATCGACGGTTGTCAGTTTTACGCGGAAACTGACAAAGCCTCCACCAGCTTGGCACCAGGTACCCGGATTGGGCCGGCCCGACCCCGCAGCTCTCTCAGCCCGGCAATCGCTCACCGCCCGTGTACCTGAGTCAGTCCTGGTCAACAGCCCAGTGGGTCTTCTACTGCTTCTGGCTCATGCACCCGGATTGGGCCAGCCCGACTTCGCAGCCTCCTCTGCCCGACAGTCGCTCGCTGCCCGTGTACCTGAGTCACACGCGGCCCATGAAACAGCAGATCTCTTCTCTTCTTCAGTCCTCTTTGACTATCGTTGACAATGACTCATCACTTCTGGAGCCATGAGGCCCACGCTATTCAGCATGGCTCCTCACATTTTCACCAAACCCCTAGATCAGTCTACTTTTGGACGTTTACGAGGGGATTTGGGTGTTGTGTATCCTTTCTAGGATATTTTGAGTCAGTTTTCTGTCTTCTTTACTCTTTTCTTGAGTCTTTTCGTGTGTGTTCATATCATGCATATTCACATATCACACTTTTGAGCTTGCTTCTGTTATATGATTGAACTGCTTTACTTATTCTAGTTGGTACAAGCTTTTGATTACTTGTCAATGATCATGCTTTGTTTCAGTTCACTTGATATATCTGATATCTGTCATATGCATGGTTTTTATGCTTTAAACTTGAAAAATGATCACCATTGCTTCTGGTAACTAGCATGTGTAGGCTGAGTGCTTTTGCTATCTGTTACATGCCTTGTAGCTAGTTCCTCACATAGATGCAGATATGCAACTTGGACATCTTTATGCTTTAACATGAAAATGTGTTGTAAAAATGATAAAAATCAAAAATGAATGAAAATTTCATGCCTTTTTATGCTTAAGTTGAAAAGATCCAAGTGGGTTTGCTTTGTCGCATTACTTTGTTCTGGACTGCTTACCATAGCACTTTGGTATGAACTAGGACAGTGTAGTGTATGCCAAGACCAATGTCTTAAGCTTCTGATGGTCCAGTTTTGGCCTAGGCTTGACTTGGTCGGTTAGCATAAGGATTGAAATGCAAATAACCCTTGGCAAAAATGAAAAAGGAAAATGAAAAAGCCTGAACATTAAAAAGATAACAAGTTTGCTGAAGCACTTTGTTTTGAACAATGCTTATCCTGGTAGATATCAGTTAGCCTCTGCATCTCATGCTTTACCTTGCTTGTCATCTGGAAAATGTGGTGATGCTTTTGTTTGCAAAAATTGAAAAATGCTTGCTAAATGACTTTCTTAAGATATCATCTGTTGCACTGATCATGCCATGTGTCTTAGACAGTATGTCTTTTGCTATACTTGTTAGATGTTGTAATTGCAGTCAATCATATCTAAGAAGCATGCTTTCTACACTCCACCTGCACCCCAATTGCATTCATTGCATTTCAGGGGGAGTGTCTTTAGAGTGCATTTTAGTCTTGCTTGATGAGTTCAGTTGTCAACAAGGGGGAGATATTTTGGGAGAAGAGTTTACGGGGGAGTTTTGGCTTTCTCTGGGATTTGTTTCAGGGGGAGTTTTTTTCCAGTTTGTCCTTACTCTTTTGATATCCTTGTTGATGATTCTGAGATTGCACTCGTTTTGAGCTTTTTATCTTTGGTTAACCATAAATGACCGCTTCTTTCTTTTGTTTGGCTTTTGGTCATTAGGGTTAAACTTTTTACTTTATTTTCTTCTTTTCTGTTTTCTTGTGCTTTGTTTTTGTGTTTCCACATGTGTTCGCAGGTACTGAAGAGCTGAAGAAGTGAAGTGTTGACAATGCACTCATCAAGGGGGAGATTGAGGAGCCATGCTGAAGAGCGTGGGCCTCATGGCTCCAGATGTGATGAGTCATTGTCAACGGTAGTCAAAGAGGACTGGAAAAAGAGAGAAGATCTGCTGCCTCTGGGCCGCATGTGACTCGGGTACATGGGCAGTGAGCGACTGTCGGGCAGAGGGGCCGCGAAGTCAGGCTGGTCCAATCCGGGTACATGGGCTAGGAGCAGCAGAGGATCCACTGGGCTGTTGACTAGGATTGACTCAGGTACACGGGCGGCGAGTGATTGCCGGGCTGAGAGAGCTGCGGAATCGGGCCGGCCCAATCGGGGTACCTGGTGCAAAGCTGGTGGATGCTTTGTCAGTTTCGGTGCAAAACTGACGACCGCTGATCTCGCATCGGACTGTCCTGAAGAGAAGCCGTAGTCGCTACGAAAGCTTACCTTTCGGATAAGTCATCTATAAATAGGAGTTTACTATTTTTTCCTTAGGCCCACAGTCAGTCAATCGAGTCTGTAAAAATATCCTAAGGGCAGTTTGGTCTTTTCCTTTTATTTCAGCGTCTGTAAGAAACCCTAAGGGGCTGGTGAAATATTCCTAGCTATTGGGATGCCTATAAATAGGGCCCCAATCCCTAGGGTTAGGTCACCCTTTTACTGAAATCACTTTTCTAATCAATCCTTTGGGGTCATTTCTCCTGTTCATGTTCATGCATGCGCCGCCAGGCTTCTGTTCATACGATTTCTTCCAGTGTCCAGGCTTCGATCAGACTTCACTATAAGCTTCGCTGTCATCAAAAACTCCGAACTTTAGTTGAGGACTCTGTTTCCGAAGTATGCACTAATTCTAAAGTTCTTATTCTGACATACTTCGGCAGTTTCATGAAGCATACTCCAACAGGCTTCGAAGTTAGCTTCGAAGCATGTCTCTCTAGGCTTCACTCGGAGCGTGTTACTAAGAGGTTTCTGTTGTTGACATTTCTGTGGATCTCAGTTTGTGTGTTCGAAGGTTGTGTTTCGAAGTGTGTTTCTAGGCTTCGATTTCTTGTGCGAGAGCACCAGCGGACTCCGATTCGATGTTGGTCTCGGGTTCAAAGGTCACTACTTTGGTAGTCGTACCTCGAGCAATTTAACTTCGAAGGTTGTGTCACAGGCTTCGAACTTCTTTTTACTCCGCAAGTGAAGTACTGGTTGAGTCGAAGTCCTCTGCTTTCTTGTGTTTGGATACTTCGCTGTTTCCTTCTTGCACCGTGCGAAGGTACTTCGACTGCAGGCTTCGATCGAGTTTATCGAAGTTAGCTTCGCATTATACACCTTCGCACAACATCTTCGAAGCACACTCCAGCTCGACACCCACAAAGCTCTGGTACTGCATACTTCGAATAGACTCCGTCAGCATCCGACTTCGCACAACACCTCCGATCAAGCTTCGACAGTCAGCACTACACATCGCACAGCTTCGACATTCCGAAGCAGGCTTCGACATTGCAGGCTTCGTCAAGTTATGAACTGGAGACAACCTTGAACAGTAACCTCTCAACTCAGATAAATTGATGTGATGATTTATTTCTGTGAAGTTTGATCTGCCATGATTTGAATGCTTAAATTAATCTGCCTATTAGCACTGTGTTGGTGTCTTTTCAATTAGGACACTGGTTGTTGTTAGGCTAGATCCTTTGAGGCTCTGTTGTTCTGTTCACTTTTGTTTTCTTAGTTTCTTGAGGTGTGTTGGGACTTGGGAGCAGGCCATTGATTCGCAAGAATTTTTTAGGCGCCCATTCACCCCCCCTCTGGTCGCTACTTTCGGTCCTACGGACTTCTATCTCATTGTCGTCCCACTGTATCAGGCACTGGTGTACAGTAGAAGAGATGCAACAGTTCGCGTGAATCCAGTCGCGTCCGAGTAACACACTATAGTTACCTTGTACGTCGACGACAAAGAACGCTGTTGGCAACATCTTGTTGCCCACTGTCAACTCCATAGAGAGTACTCCCTTGGCTTTGGAGCTCTCGCCGTTGAAGCCATTGAGCATCAAGTTTGTCTTCTTCAGGTCATCTTCATCCCTGCCAAGTTTCTTCAACAATGAATAAGGCATTAGATTAACTGTGGCGTCGTCGTCGACGAGCATCCGGGAAATCGGCTTCCCATCGATGTGACCCCTGACATAGAAAGGCTTTAGATGGCGAGCTGAGTCCTCGGGCTTCTCGAAGACAGCGCTGCATGGACTGAGGTTTAATTGAGCGACCTCGGCCTCATCCCGTGGTGGTGCAAACTCGGCGGGTAATGTGACGATGTTGATGTCCATCGCCTGAGGTGCGGGCCCCTCAGAGACGGGTGAGTAATCATCGTCAAGCATGTCATCCTCGTCGTCGCTTGGACTAGGAGCCGGGTTGGTTATCTCAACCAGCTTCTCTCTCCATACCTGCTTTGTGGCTGGCCGAGAGCGGATCTCTTCGAAGATAGCATCGCGCTCGGCCTCAGCTACCTTCTCGCGCATTTCCTGTGCTCGCAGCCTTTGTAGGCGTCTCTTCTGTGATTTGGACATGCCCGGAGGAGCCCAAGATGGCTTCGGCTTGGTGCCTGGAGCTACTGTTTGACCCCTGTTACTTCTGGCCAAAGTGGGCCCTTTGGCCTCGGGCGCCCGGTGTTCGAAGGGGGCTTCGCTGCGAACCCCGTCGAAGGATCGGCCTCGTTCGGCCGATCGAACCAAGCTTCGGCGTGGAGCCCGGCCAAAGCATGCGGCTTACCTCCGTCAGCCCTCAGCGACAAAGTCTTTGGGATTGGGACTTCATGAGACCCAACTCTTATAGTTATGGTTTCGGACTCCCTGACTTCGGCCTCCGAGTGCTTGCACCCTTCGGCTTCACTCTGCAGGGTCCGATTCAGAGGTACCACAGACAGTTTATTGACGATGCCCCCCTCCGCTGCGTCTGTTTGCCCCTGCCATCCATAATACTCCGGAGGAAAACAAGGCATAGGGTTAATCTGCGGAGGGTATCCTGACCTGGATACGTATGGGGCCCATGGGGTTCCCGCCCAGTCATACAGCGGAGGCATCGGAGGTTCTAGCGGCTTTGGCCATTGTGAGCCGAACCCGTCACCCAGAGGGGGGTTCGGCCAAGTCGAAGGTGTCTCCAACCACACCAGCGAAGGATCCCACTAGGCCGGAGGTATGTTCGGCCAGTGTGGGCCGAAGCCTCCCATCGGAGAAGTCCACCATGGTGCGGGGTTCGGCCATTGGGAGCCGAAGCTGTCGCATGGGGGACCCGACCACTGGGGTGCGAAGTTGTCGTGCGGAGAACCTGACCATTGGGGTTCGAAGTTGTTGCACGGGGGGTTCGGCCATTGTGGCTCAGAACCACCGTGCGGAGCACCAGGATACATCGGCCCAAAGCCTTCGTGCGAAGGGTTCGCAACCTTCGGTCCGAAGGTACCCTTCGAAGGTTTTCGCCCCTTCGGCTGCTTTAGCTGAGCGCGCGGGCCTGCTTCTTTGGCCCTCTTCTGATGTTTGTTCAACAGCATGTTATATGTCACCTTCGGCCTCTTGCGAGCCTTAGCCGAAGGGGTATTGATGTTCTGTTTCCACACTCCTACCTCGGGGTTCTTTGGCACGAGTGTACGAGTACGTGGTTCTCCAATAATCACATCTTTTCCTTTAGCAGACTCGGCCTGTTCTGGCCGAATCAACACCTTCTTCTCACCGAGGTCGACGGCGTTAACTGGAAAAGGATCTTTATCCAGCTTCATTTTGTGATCATGGTCTATCTTCAATTGTCCTTCTTCTATGGCCCATTGTATCTGCCATCGAAAAACATTGCAATCATTAGTATCATGAGAATGTGAATCATGCCACTTACAGTATGGATGCTTCTTTAATTCGTCGGCAAGTGGGATAACCTGACCCTTAGGTAACCTGAGAAGCTGGCTTTTTAAGAGGAAATCAAATATTTTATCACATTTAGTCACGTCGAACGAGTACTTGCCCTCATTAAGTCTATTCTTTGTGGGGGATAGTCGTAGTTCGGAGCAAGTGACAGGTTTGTTTTTAGCGTTTGTAACCCATTCGGCCGCGTACATGTCGGTCGAATCCTCCTCCTCTGACTCCTCTTCATCAGAGCGTTCCATGATGTGGATTTCGCCGCTAGGCTTGCTAAACATCTTAATAAATTTCTTATCTTTGGTTCGGCCTTCTTGGACCAGAGCTTACTGTAGAACTTGGCTAACTTCTAAAAAGTTTTGGTTGTCTAACCTTTCTTTAAGTTCGGAACACAACCCGTTAAAAGCTAATTCCACCAAGTCCCTTTCTAAAATATTAAGACTAAAACATCGGTTTCTAGTATCCATGAAATGCTTGATATACTCAGAGGCGCTCTCACTAGATTTTTGCTTAACCGATGTCAAATGCGAAAGTCTAAGTTCTGTTTCACCCGTGTAGAAATAATCATGGAATTTCTGCTCCAAATCATCCCACGTGTGAATGGAATTCGGCGGTAGCGCCGAAAACAAAGTGAAAGTTGTGCCGGATAGCGAGAGATAAAATAGTCTAACCTTGAGGGCATATATCCCGCTAACCTCTCCACACTGCGCCAAAAACTGACTAACATGTTCTAGTGTGGTCCTTCTACCCTCGCCATCGAATTTAATGAACTCGGGGATTCTATAGTCACGGGGGTAGGGTACTATATCAAGATGATCGGGGTACGGTTTGTGATAAACCCTAATCCGTCCCTTGGGCACGAAGCCGGCACACTCCCTAAACAGTGCGCGGACCCGCTCATCTAAATCATCTTGGTAGTTTGTTTGCATGCGCCTCTCATGTGGGGACGCGACACGCGGCGGGATATCGGTGTGTCGGCCATATGCTTCTTCCCTACGCGCTATTTGTATAACGTGCTCGTGTCTGAGCACCTGCGTGTGTGGTGCAGGCAGCGCGAGTATTGGTGCAGGTGTTGTGTGGTATGCATCATTAGTTTGACCATATGTGTAATGATTGGTCTCGGCCATAAGTGATGAGGCCGGAGACATGTTTGTCAGAGGTGCACTAGCTATAGGAACCGGGGGTGCGGCCTCAGTGAAGCCGAACCTTCTAAGAGTCGCTTCTACTTGGGAGCTAACTGCCGAATCTAAACGGTTGGCTAGCGAAGCGCTAACGGCCTGATCTACCAATGCGGCTATTTTTTGCTCAATTTCTAAAGAAGATAAACGAGGCGATACCGGTGTTACTTGGACCTAAGCGGGGTCGGGGGTGATGATGTCGCGCTTGACGAAGCCTGCGCGTGTCTTGATGTAGCCCCCAATCATCATGTCTTGGAGCACCTTTAGCCTTGCCTCGATCTCTGCTCGGTCTTCTGCGGGGATATCTTCAAGTGTAGGTGACAATATGTTGCGGTTGTCGATATCCGTGCCTCCTATTGGGTCCATCGGTGGTGTAGACGTAGTAGTTGATGTAGACGTACCGGCGGCCGATGTAGACGTACTCATTATGTTGGTGTAGCTTTTCCCTAGTGGAGTCGCCAAAAAGTGTGTTGACATGGAAACGTGCCCCCACACTTGGATCAGTTCGACGATCCAAAATTGCACGGATACTTAGGGACAGGCCTAAGCGTGACGTGACACCGACATCATGTTTCGACTACCCTTAATAGTGATAAGGGGGGGGTGGAGTCGCCAGGCAACCAGATTACACAAAATAATCCAATTAGTCGAAAGAGATAGATAGAATAACATCAACAAACCAGTCGAAGCACATCTGGTTCGAAGTCTGATGCGAAGGGTGCGCCGAAGGGTACCTTCGGCGTTTGGTGCGAAGTGCTCCGCCGAAGGGTACTTCGGCGTTCAGAGTGATCTGGTCGAAGGTGAGCTCCGAACAGATCTGGACACGGTGATCACCTCTGGACAGCGGGGTTCGGAGTGCGATCTCCGATACAGCAATCTACAGAATAGCGACGCGAGGGCCACGCGTGAGTGCAACTTCGTCTGGCGTGGAGTATGGTCGTGGCAAAGCCTGTTGACGAAGTATGCTGGCGAAGCCTGTTGTCAAAGCTTGCGGTCCCGCCGAAGGGTGTCCTGGGAGACCTCCAGAACCAATCTCTCAGCTCCGAATGCCTTCAACGAAGGGGCTCCGAACGGCCGAAGCCTGCAACAGAAGAGTGTGAAGTACCAATTCGGCCTGAGGACCGAATTTTGCTAAGTGTTGCACGGGTAGCGAAGGTAGCAATCTATTACACAGATTAGCGGATACTTCACAGGCGAAGTAACAAGGTGAGAGCAATCTGTTACGTAGATTAACGGGGACTTCACGGGCGAAGTACCAAGGCTTACCACTGTTCCGTAGTGGCGGACGGAGGGCTTCCAGGCAAACCCACGAAGAGGTACAAAAAAGTAAAGGTAAAAGTAAAGGTACGATCAAAGCATGGCTTTGGTTTGGTTTGAGTTGGGGGGGGTCTCCACGCTGGCCAGGCCTCTCTATTTATAAGGGGTTTACTCCCAATCTAATCTGCTATTAATCCGGCCAGATAGAGATAAAGATTGAGCTAGAAATGCATACAACTCTATCTCTACCGAGGTGGGCTTCGGCCAGGCCCATCGAGGCCTGCTCCTCGGGCCGAAGCTTCGGTATCGTAGGCCTCGGCTAATAGGGGATTGGTCCCGATCTTCCGCTAGGTAAGGATAACTTGGATTGGTGGAGAATCTCGACGTTGACAATCCAAGGCTCCGGTCTGGCGGATCAAAACCTTACAATCGCTACACCACTGTCTCCGTCGGTTATCAACCACGCAGGGCACGATTGACCTCGCCACGAAGGCTAGTTCCTGCAAGCGAACCCAAGAACACAAGCAAGAACAGGAAGAACACAAGTCGAATGCCAAATCACAGATGAACTATGATGAGGGGAGGTTTCACAAACGCTGTTGCAGCAGCCAATCGGTCCGGTGCAAGAGCGGGATCTAAACACACGAGTGTAGATGCAAACAAAGCAAAACCTAACCCTAATGATGGCTGTCGTGAGTATATAGGGCGTGGGCAGCCTGTAGGAGGCGCACACGACTCGGACTATGGGCCAACACGGCCTCCAACTCAGTACAAGGTCCAACTTAGCCCAATTCTGTCATGCAGGACTATTTCAGTCACACAGTATGACTCGAGACTCCAAATGAGGTGAAACCAACGCCAAAAGATCCATCTTCTCCTTAGCTTTCTAAAAAGTCCAAGAACGCGCCAATCGGACTTCGTATGAGGAAGTTACGCCCATTTTGGTGCATGGTGGTTGATGTAGTCCGAACCAGCGAATTCTTGACTTCAAATCATCCGTGCGACTCCGTCTTCAACTCCAACTCTCCTATTCCATCTCCCATGTTCCTAAGAAACAAAATATCACTAGTATTTAGTAGCATCCCATCCAAACAAATATTAACATAGTTGCTAAGGAAAGAATTAACCTCATGGTTCAAGCGACGGACGCGTGTGATTGGTCCTTCTAATTGAATTGTAGGTGGAGGCTCCATGTGTGTATCATGTGAAGTGATGTCCTCATCATCCTCCTCCTCTTGAATTGGAGTCGTCCTCGACTCAAGCTCATCGTCATCTCTCAAATAGGGCTTTAAATCTGAAATGTTAAATGTGGGACTAACCCCAAAAGCTGCAGGCAACTCAAATTGATATGCATTATCATTTATCTTCTCAAGCACACGGAAAGGACCATCAGCACGGGGCATCAATTTAGACTTTCTCAAATCAGGAAAACGATTCTTGCGCAAGTGCAACCAAACAAGATCACCCGGTTCAAATGTTATCTCTTTTCTACCCTTACTACCATAAGCACGATATTTCTCATTCATTTTCTCTATGTTTGCTTTAGTAGTTTCATGCATCTTAAGCAATAATTCAGCACGTGTAGTAGCATCAAAATTCAATTTTTCAGATGGTGGCAATGGTAGCAAATCAATAGGAGCACGCGGATTAAAGCCATAGACCACTTGAAACGGACTTACCTTAGTAGTGGAGTGTACTGACCTATTATATGCAAACTCAATATGAGGTAGACACTCTTTCCAGAGCTTCAAGTTGGTCTTCAAAACAGCCCTCAACATGGTGGACAATGTACGGTTGACGACCTCCGTTTGCCCATCCGTTTGTGGGTGACAAGTAGTAGAAAATAGCAGCTTTGTCCCCAACTTATGCCACAATGTCCTCCAAAAATGACTTAAGAATTTAGCATCACGATCTGAAACGATGGTATTGGGAACTCCATGCAAGCGTACGACCTCTCTGAAAAACAAATCAGCAACATTGGTAGCGTCGTCGCTGTTGTGACAAGGTATAAAATGCGCCATTTTAGAGAACCGATCTACCACCACAAAAATACTATCCCTCCCCCTCTTAGTTCTAGGTAAAAATAAAAGAAGATCGAGATTACCTAACGGGAAACCTGAGCTCTGATACCAACTAATAGGGATTGGTCCCGATCTTCCGCTAGGTAAGGATAACTTAGATTGGTGGAGAATCTCGACGTTGACGATCCAAGGCTCCGGTCCGGCGGATCAAAACCTTACAATCGCTACACCACCGTCTCCGTCGGTTATCAACCACGCAGGGCACGATTGACCTCGCCACGAAGGCTAGTTCCTACAAGCGAACCCAAGAACACAAGCAAGAACAGGAAGAACACAAGTCGAATGCCAAATCACATATGAACTATGATGAGGGGAGGTTTCACAAATGCTGTTGCAGCAGCCAATCGGTCCGGTGCAAGAGCGGGATCTAAACACACGAGTGTAGATGCAAACAAAGCAAAACCTAACCCTAATGACGTATGTCGTGAGTATATAGGGCGTGGGCAGCCTGTAGGAGGCGCACACGACTCGGACTATGGGCTAACACGGCCTCCAACTCAGTACAAGGTCCAACTGGGCCCAATTCTGTCACGCGGGACTGTTTCAGTCACACAGGACGACTCGAGACTCCAAATGAGGCGAAAACCAAAAGATCCGTCTTCTCCTTATCTTTCCAAAAAGTCCAAGAACGCGCCAATCGGACTTCGTATGAGGAAGTTACGCCCATTTTGGTGCATGGTGGTTGATGTAGTCCGAACCAGCGAATTCTTGACTTCAAATCATCCGTGCGACTCCGTCTTCAACTCCAACTCTCCTATTCCATCTCCCATGTTCCTAAGCAACAAAATATCACTAGTATTCAGTAGCATTCCATCCAAACAAATATTAACATAGTTGCTAAGGAAAGAATTAACCTCATGGTTCAAGCGACGGGCGCGTGTGATTGGTCCTTGTAATTGAATTGTAGGTGGAGGCTCCATGTGTGTATCATGTGAAGTGATGTCCTCATCATCAGCCAGGCCCGTCGAGTCTTGCTCCTCGGGATGAAGCTTTGGAAGCGTGGGCTTCGGCTAGGCCCGTTGAGGCTTACTCCTCGGGCCGAAGCTTCGAAAGCGTGGGCTTCGTCCAGGCCCGTCGAGGCTTGCTCCTCGGGCCGAAGCTCCGGCAACATGGGCCTCCGAAGGCTTCCTGGCCGAAGCCCATGGGCTGGCTAGAAGATTTAGAAGCCCATAGCCCAACAGACTCCAGCCCGATAGGGCTTCGGACAGACCCTAGACATGTGTACTTTCGGCCCAAACTGCCAAAAATTGATATTTTGACAATCTAGCCATTAATGCTATTTTTTGCTATCAACAGTGGGCTTCGGCCAGGACGGTCGAAGCCTGTTCCTCGGGCCGAAGCTTCGGCGGTGTGGGCCTCCAAAGGCTTCCTGATCGAAGGCCGTGGGCTGGCCAGAAGCTTTCGGAGCCCATAGCCCAATGGACCTTCGGCCCTATAGGGCTTCGGCTTGCCCCGGGACATGTGTATTTTCGGCCCAAATTACCAAAATTGTTATTTTGACAATCTCAGCCATTGATGCCATTTTTTGCTATCAACACATGCCCCCTGCCTTTTAGTGAACTAAGTGAACTAAAAGCACAAGGAGCTAAAGACGATACCATCCATATCAGCCTGTTGACACCTTTCACGTTGTTTGCCACACGCTTGGGAAATAGCTTTTTAAGTATCTACCATTCAAAGCTCTTCGAAACCGCTCTCCTTGCAGAGATTCCAACATATGTGCATTGTCGGGAGCAATCCCGGCTATTTTGAAAGGACCTTCCCAACTAGGTGACCGCTTACCAAACTTGGGACTCTTAGTGCCTAAGGGTAAAATCGTCTTCCAAACCAAGTCTCCTACTTGAAACGATTTTGGTTTAACCTTCTAATTGTAGGCTTTAGCTACTCTCCTCTTATCTACTTCTATGGCTTCTAAAGTCTTTAGTCTTTTATCGGTCACTTCTTCTAGGTTATCCTTCAAAAGAGTTTCATACTCATTGACCGATAAGCCGTCTTGCTTTAACACTCTTAAGGAGCCAAGATCTACCTCTACTGGCAGAACAACTTCTTGTCCATATACCAACTCATATGGACTGACTTTGGTAGCACCGTGCTTTGCAATTCTACAAGCCCATAGCGCCTCGAAAAGCACTTCATGCCACCTTTTAGGAAATTCTTCAATTTTCTTCTTACTGAGCTTAATCACGGTTTTATTACTAGACTCGGCCTGACCATTGGCCTAAGCATAGTAAGGTGAAGAGTTTATCAACTTAATACCATAATATTCGGCAAAGTCCCTCACTTCTCCAAAACAAATGAACTACCTTGATCTGTAGTAAGAGTTTGAGGAATGTCAAATCTATGTATGATGTGCTTCAAGATAAAATCAAGTACCTCATTGTGAGTCATGTTCTTGAGAGACATGGCCTCAGTCCACTTAGTGAAGTAATCCGTTGCCATCAACACGAACCGATGCCCTTTTGAGGAAGGAGGGTGAATTTGGCCGATGAAGTCTAAACCCCAACCTCGAAATGGCCATGGCTTGACAATAGGGTTGAGTAATGAGGCAGGAGCTAACTGAATATTGCCAAACTTCTGACATGCTTCACACCCTCTATAATACTTAAAACAATCCTCAGTCATAGTCGGCAATAAAAACCTGCTCTTTTGAGCATCCAACTCATTTTCTGGGTCGACTGATGAGTGCCACAAAGCCCTTCATGGACTTCTCACGTAGCCACCTAGGAATGCTTGTGGTCTAAACACTTCAATAGTACTCCATCGATGGTTCGGCGATACAATGTGTCGTCTATCAACACAAATTTGAACGCTTGTCGCCGAACCTTCCGATTAACCCTTTGGATAGGGTCTCGCAAGTACTGGACGATTGGAATTCTCCAATCGCCTTTATATGCTTCAGAGGGTCTTGCTAGATCACCCTCTGAAAAAATTTCTAAACTACTGACTTCGGGGTGCCCCCCGAACCATTCCTGCTCCGGCCGAAGTCTGGCCGGACTGGCCATTCGGAGTGTGCCGGGCCAAAGCCCTCTGGAGGGTCCGGCCTCCTGGAGGCCCTCACCGTGTGGGGAACTTTGGCTCATGGCCTCCGGTGTGCCAGGCCCCTCGGTGGTCAGAGCACTCCGGTCCTGGGACCTCAGCGCGCAGTAGCCTTCGGCAACAGGAGGGTGTGCTTGCCCATCATCACAGGCTTCGGTAGTGAGACCAAGCATCGGCTTCTCCCATACAGAAAAATTCTCCCTCCTGACTTAGTAACCAGATGCTTGCTGAGCAAAATCATTTGCGATTGAATTGGATTCTCTTGACACGTGAGAGATTTTGAAGTCATCAAAAGCAGCAACTATGTCTAGACATTTATCCAAGTAACTATTTAGCAGGCCATTAAAGCATTGAGCACTTTTAGCTACTTGTTGCACTACTAACAAAGAATCACTATATGCGTGGACATGTCTAGAACCTACAGATTCTAGTTATTCAAGCCCTAGCAATAAAGCTTCGTATTCAGCTTGGTTATTAGTATAAGGAAATTCCAAGCGGGTCGAAGTCTCAAAGTACATTCCATTAGGTGATACGAGAACCACTCCAATACTTTGGCCACTCTTGCAAGCCGAACCATCAAAATAAAGTTTCCATGGAACTACCTCAACTAGAGCAACATTGTCACTCCATCTGACATCTATGTGGTGATCAACTATAAAGTTGGCTATGATTTGGCCTTTCATAGCTCTCAGGGGTTCGTACGCCAAATCGTATTCAATCAACGCGTAAGCCCATTTTCCGATTCTTCCACTTAGAATCGGCTTCTGTAACATGTGCTTTATAACATCGGTTTGGCAAATGACAACACATGTAGTAGGGAGAAGATAATGGCGTAATTTGGTGCAAGCGTAGTGAAGTGATAAACACAAATGTTCCACAAACGCGTACCTAGTTTCGGCATCCAGCAGGCGGCGGCTCATGAACGTGATGATGTACTCTTTTCCCTCTACCTCCTGGGTTAGCACGACCCCGATCACGCTATCTTCAGCAGCGATGTATAGCCGAAACAGAATCCCAACTTTAGGTGCTCTCACCACAGGCGGTGATGACAAGCACTCCTTGATTTTCTCAAAGGCACTTTGCTGGCTTGCCCCCCAAGTGAACTCGGCTTCGTTCTTTAGCCGGAGTATGGGAACAAAGGCATCAATATTGCCGGACAAGTTGGATATAAAGCGATGCAAATAGTTCATCTTGCCTAGCAACTTTTGTACATCCTTTTTGCACGTCGGCGCTGCAATGTTTCTAATCTTCTCAAGCCTCTTAGGATCAATTTCTATGCCTCTCTCGTGAATCATGAAACCTAAGAACTTACCCGCCGACACACCAAAAGCACACTTGAGTGGGTTCATTTTCAAACCATACTGTCGCATCCTATCAAAAGCAACCTTCAAATCGGCTAAATGGCTTCCCATAGCGTCCGATTTGACTACAACATCATCGATGTAAACTTCTAACATAACCCCTAGAAAGTCATGAAAGATTAAGTTCATAGCGCGTTGATACGTGGCGCCAGCATTCTTCAAACCAAAAGTCATAACGACCCACTCGAATAAACCGACAAAACCAGGGCTTCGAAAGGCAGTCTTGTAGACGTCCTCTTCGGCCATAAAGATTTGATTAGAACCAGCATTGCCATCAAGAAAACTCAGTACCTTGTGTCCCGAAGCATCGTTGATTAGCATGTAGGCTATCGACATTGGATACTCGTCTTTCGGAGTGGCTCTGTTCAGATCTCTAAAATCAATACATACACGTATCTTGCCACTCCCTTTCTTCTCTACAGGCACAATGTTAGCAACCCATTCTGCGTACCTGCATGGCCTAATAAATTCAACCTTGAGTAGTCGCTCTACTTCTTCTTTAACTCGGTCATAGACGGCCAAGTTAAAGCGACGAGGAGGTTGCTTATAAGGCCTAAATCCGGACTTGATAGTTAGCCGATGCTCCACGAGCTCCTGGCTTAGTCCCGGAATCTCGCTATACTCCCATGCAAAAAAATCGACATACGACCGAAGTAACTTTATTACTTCGGCCTTTTCATTAGGCTGTAAATGTTGGTTTACAAAAGTCGGCCTCGGGATGCTACCATTACCTATGTCAACTTCTTCCAAGGGATCGGCCGACGCAAAACCTTGTCCTAATTTCTCTACTTCTCTAAAGTCCCCGATGGCCTCGGCAATACCATCTTTATTAGACCGATACTGCTCCACATGAGACTTTATCCAATCCAGGTTACACTTGCAAGACATAACTACTAATACAAAAATAGGCGTGCTACCCCAGTCGGCTTTACAGACACTGGTACAAAACGTCCTCTGGATACGCTGACAAAGTCGTAGTATGAAAGATCTCTACCTAACAGACACTCTACTTTGTTGTGAACGGCGTCAACTGATACATCGGCCAATGCCACTTGGGCCGACGTATCTGCGGGGATGACCTCTACGTCATTGCCGTCCCACTAAATTAGGCACTGGTGTAGGGTACAAGGAATGCAGCAATTCACATGAATCCAGTCACGCCCAAGCAACACATTGTAGTTACCTTGTACATCGACGACAAAAAACGTTGTTGGCAATGTCTTGTTGTCCACCGTCAATTCCATGGAGAGCACGCCCTTGGCCTCGGATCTCTCGCCGCTGAAGCTATTGAGCATCAAGTTAGTCTTCTTCAGATCATCCTCGTCCCTACCAAGTTTCTTCAATAACAAGTAAGGCATTAAGTTAACAGTGGCGCCACCATCGACGAGCATCCGGGAGATCGGCTTTCCGTCAATGTGACCTCTAACATAGAGAGGCTTCAGATGGCGAGCCGAGTCCTCGGGCTTCTCAAAGATGGCACTGCACGGGCCGAGGTTCAATTGAGTGACCTCGGCCTCGTCCTACGGCAGGGCGAACTCGGCGGGCAACATGACGATGTTGATGTCCATCACCTGGGGTGCGGGCCCTTCGGAGATGGGCGAGTAGTCGTCGTCAAGCATGTCGTCATCGTCGTCGCTCGGACTAGGAGCCGATTTGGTTATCTCAACTGTCTTTATCCTCCATATCTGTCTTATAGGTGGCCGAGGGCGGATTTCCTCGAAGATAGTGTCGCGCTCGTCCTCGGCTTTCTTCTCGCGCATCTCCTGCGCCTGTAGTCGTTGTAGACGTCTCTTCTATGATTTGGACATGCCTGGAGGTGCCAAGATGGTTGCGGCTTGGTGTCGGGTGCTGCTGCCCGACTCCTATCAACTCTAGCCAAAACGGTATTGCCCCCTTCGGCCTCGCGTACCCTGCATTCAGAGGGACCTTCGCCGTGAACCCCAGCAGTCGGACCGGCCTTGTTCGGCCGATCGAGCCAAGCTCTAGTACGAACTCCGACCGAAGCATGGGACTCACCTCTGCCAGACTTCGGCGATAAAGCCTTCGGGATTTGGACTTCCTGAGACCCTACTCTGATGGTGATAGCTTCAGACTCCCTTTCCTCGGCCTCCTCGTGCCTGTACTCTTTGGCTTCGCCCTATACGGTCCAATTCGGAGCTACCACGGATAGTCCGTGGACGATGCCCCCCTCCGCTGTGTCTGTTTGTCCCTGCCATCCGTAATACTCCGAAGGAAAACAAGGCATAGTGTTAAGTTGCGGAGGGTACTCCGATCGGGATACGTACGGAGCCCACGGAGTTCCTACCCAGTTGTACGGCAGAGGCATCGGCGGCTCTAGTGGCCTCGCCCACGGTGAGCCGAACCCATTACCCGGGGGAGTTCGACAGAGTCGATGGTGTCTCAGACCATATCAGTGAGGGGTCCTGCCATGTCGGAGGTACGTTCGGCTAGTGCGGGCCGAAGCATCCTATTGGAGAGCTTGTCCAAAGCGGTGCGGGGTTCGGCCATTGGGGGCCGAAGTTACTGTACGGGGGGTTCGGCCATTGAGGCTCGAAGCCACCGTGCGGAGTGTCAGGCCACTGTAGCCCGAAGCCACCTTGTGGAGGGTTCGGCTGCTTCGGTCCGAAGTCACCCTCCGAAAGCCTTGGGCCCTTCAGTTGTCTTAGTTTTCTAGCGCGAGGACCTTCTTCCTTGGATTTTCTTTGATGCTTGTTTAACAGCAAATTGTACGTTACCTTCGGCCTCTAGTGAGCCTTAGCCGAAGGGGTGTTAACATTCTGCTTCCACACTCCTACCTCGGGGTTCTTTGGTATGAATGTGCGCGCGTGCGGCTATCCAATGATTACATTCTTCCCCTTAGTTGACTCGACCTATTCTGGCCGAATTAATACCTTCTCCTCATCGAGGTCGACGGCGTTGACGGGAAAAGGAACTTTTTCCAGCTTCATCTTTGGGTTATGGTCTATCTTCAATCGTCCTTCTTCTATGGCCGATTGGACCTACCGTCGAAAAACATTGCAGTCGTTAGTGTTATGTGAATGTGAATCATGCCACTTACATTATGGATGCTTCTTCAACATGTCGGTAGATGGAATGACTTGACCTTTAGGCAACCTGAGAAGATGGTTCTTCAAGAGAAAATCAAATATTTTATCACACTTAGTTATATCGAACAAGTACTTGACCTCACTAGGCCGATTCCTGGTGGGAGAGGGTCATAATTCAGAGCAAGTTACAGGTTTACTCTTAGCGTTCCACACCCATTCGGCTGCGTACATGTCGGCCGAATCCTCCTCTTCTGATTCCTCCTCGTCAAAGCGTTCCATGATGTTGATTTCAGCCCTAGGCTTATTAAACGTCTTAATGAACTTTTTATCTTTGGTTCGGCCTTCTTGGACCAGACCCTACTATAAAACTTGGCTAACTTCTAAAAAGTTCTGGCTGTCTAATCTTTCTTTAATCTCAGGACGCAACCCATTAAACGCTAGTTCCGCCAAGTCTCTCTCCGAAATGTTAAGGCTGAAACATCGGTTCCTAGTATCCCTAAAACGCTTGATGTATTCAAAGGCGTTCTCGTTGGATTTCTGTCTAACCGATGGCAAGTGTGAAAGCCTAAGTTCTGTTTCACCTGTGTAAAAATAATCATGGAATTTCCGTTCCAAATCATCCCACGTCTGAACGGAGTTCGGTGGGAGTGCCGAAAACCAAGTGAAGGCGGTGCCAGATAGCGAGAGAGAAAATAGTCTGACCTTTAGAGCATCTATCCCGCTAGCCTCTCCACACCGTGCCAAAAATTGACTAACGTGCTCTAGTGTGGTTTTGCTACCCTTGCCATCGAATTTAGTGAATTCATGGATTCTATGGCCGCGGGGGTATGGTATTGCATCGAGATGGTCGGGATATGGTTTACGGTAAACCCTAACTCGACCCTTAGGCACGTAGCGGGCACACTCTCTGAATAGTGCACGGATCCGCTCCTCTAGGTCATCTTGGTATGCTGCCTGCGCCCGTCTTTCGTGCGGGGACGCGACACATGGTGGGATATCAGTGTGTCGGTCACGGGCCTCTTCCCTACGCGCTATCTGTATGACGTGCTTGTGTCCGGGTTCCTGTGCATGTGGCCCGGGCAGCGCGGGTACCGGCGCAGGTGGTGATGTGTGGTATGTAGTGCTAGTTTGGTCATACGCATAATGATTAGTCTCCGCCATAAGCGTTGAGGCCGGAGACGCAATGGCTATGCTAGTGTCACCGTCAGTTTTGCTGTATACATGGTTTACTGGGGGCACACTAGCAATAGGGACTGGGGGTACGTCCTCGGTAAAGCCAAACCTCCTAAGAGTTGCCTCTACTTGGGAGCTAACTGTCGAATCTAAATGGTTGGCTAGCGAAGCGCTGATGGCCTGATCTATTGACGCGGCTATTTTCTGTTCAATTTCTAGAGATGATAAACGAGGCGATACGGGTGTTACCTGGACCTGAGAAAGGTTGGGGGCGATGACGTCGCGTTTGATGAAGCCAACACATGTCTTGACATAGCCCCCAAGCATAATGTCCTGGAGCGCTTTCAGCTTCGCCTCGATCTCTGCCCGGTCTTCCGCGGGAATATCTTCAAGAGTAGGTGTTAGGATGTTGCGGTTGTCGATATCCACGTCTCCTATCGTGTCCATCGGCGGTGCAGTCATAGTAGTCGACGTAGATGTACTGGTGGCCGATGTATACGTACTCATCATGTTGGCGTAGCTTTCTCCCAGCGGAGTCGCCAAAAAGTGTGTTGACAATAAATCGTGCCCTCACACTTGGGTCAGTTCTACGATCCAAAAGTGTGCGGAAACTTAGGGACAATCCTAAGTGTGACGTAGAACCGACGTCGCGTTCTGACTACCCTTAGTCGTGATAAGGGGGTGGAGTCGCTAGGTAATCAGATCACACAAAATAATCCAATTAGCCGAAAGAAATATATTTAAACAAAATAAATCAGCAAACCAGCCGGAGCCTGTATGCTTCGGAGTATGATGCGAAGGGGGTCGCCAAAGTATACCTTCGGCCTCAGGTGCGAAGTGTCCCACCGAAGGGTACCTTCGGCGTTCGGACTGATCTGGTCAGAGATGAACTCCGAGCAGATCTGGATGCGACAATCACCTCCGAACAGTGGGGTTCACGCGTGAAGTATCTGATACGGTAGGGTACAGAGTAATGACCCGAGAGCAACGCGCAATCGTAACTTCATCCAGAGCAGAGTGCGAGTGTGGCGAAGGCTGTCGTGACGAAGTGTGTAGTCGAAGTAGCAATTTCATCGAAGGGTGTTCTGGTAACCTCCAAAACCGATCTTTCAGCTCCGGACACCTCCGACGAAGTAGCTCCGAACGTAGGTGACCTGCAACAGATGAGATTCGAAGTAATAATCCGGCCTGAGGACCGAATTCTGCTAAGTGTTGCACTGGTAGCGAAGGTAGCAATCTGTTACGCAGATTAGCGGATACTTCACACGAGAAGTAACAAGGCGATAGCAATCTATTACGTAGATTAACGGATACTTCACAAGCGAAGTAACAAGGATTACCACTGTTCCGAAGTGGCCGACGGAAGGCTTCCTGGAAAACCCACGAAGAGGTACAGGAAAATAAAGATAAAGTAAATGCGATCAAAGCTAGGGCTTTGTGTTTGGGTTGTGTTGGGGGCCTTTGAATTGGCTTCGCCTCCTTTGATCTAATCTGCTATAATTCGGACGGATAGGGATAAAACTTAGCCGGAATTGTATCCAACTCTATCTCTACCGAAGTGTGCTTAGGCCAGGCCCGTCGAAGCCTATTCCTCGGGGCGAAGCTTCGGCGGCGTGGGCCTCTGAAGGCTTCCTGGCCGAAGGCCATGGGCTGGCCGGAAGCTTTCAGAGCCCATATCCCAATGGACCTTCGGCCCTATAGGGCTTCGGCCTACCCCGGGACATGTGTATTTTCGGCCCAAATTACCAAAATTGATATTTTTACAATCTCAGCCATTGATGCCATTTTTTGCTATCAACACCATCATGATTGTCGGCCAGTTGAGTCCTTGATGTAGCATCTTCCTAACCAGGGCTAGGGGCGCTAATTGACTACCACACAGGACTTTAGGGATATCTTGCAGTATTTGCTGGCCTTCAGGATGGGCTATGCATTGGAGTAGCGGCAAGCATACCCTAGATTAATATAGCACGCCGTTGATGATGTGGTAGCGCTGGACCCTAGACTGCAGCCTTAAGATCTCTGGTCCTTCTGGGAGGTTGGCTTCGTCCTCCAAGATGTGCATAATGGGGCTGATCAAATCTTCGTTAGGTATACAAAGTACCTCGGCGGGCTCCGCCGATGGCACCGAAGGACTTGATAATTCTTCAAAGATAGCCCCTAGCAGGATGTCTTGGCCTCTGGCTTCTACCTTGGTGAGGGCGTCTACTTGGTGATTATCAGCTCTTGGAATGCTCCGGACAGAAATTCCTTTGAAAGCTCCCTTGATCTTGCGGATCTCCAACAGATATGTGGTGTGGTCTGGGTGCCGAGCTTGGAAGCTCTTATCTACTTGCCCAGCAACAACCTAGGAATCTGTTTTTACAATAACCCGAGCGGTGCCAAGCACGCACGCTTTTTGAAGCCCTAACAATACAACTTCATACTCAGCTACATTATTTGTGGCTTTAAAATTTAGCCTTACAGACTACGACGCCTTTTGGCCATAGGGGGAGATGATGATGGCTCCAACACCTGCTCCGGATGCTTGGTACGTACCATCAGAATAGATTGTTCAGACTCCCTTGCTTGGCCCTTCTAGAGCACATACGGTAGGCGGAGTCCATTCCACCGCAAAGCCGGCAATTATCTGCAATTTTATTCCCATTCGCGCGGTGAAAGATATACCGAAGGGGGCAAGCTCGACAACCCATTTAACTATTTTTTCGGTGGAGTCCTTACTTTTGAGCATGTCTCTGAGGGGGTAGGATGTTGGGACAATCACATTGAGGGCCAAAAAATAATGTCATAGCTTCCTCAAAACCATTACGATTGCATACACATTTTTTTCAAGCTCTAAATACCTTGTCTTTGCCCCTGATAATGCTTCAGAAATGAAGTATACCGGGTTTCGAACCAGCTTCCCATCAAGATCGACCTCCCAGATGAGCACTGCGCTAACGGCGAAGCAAATTGCCACGAGGTATAGCAGTAGTGTCTCATCAGTAAGGGGGGTTGTGAGTGTTGATAGATTGGCGAGGTAGTCTTTTATGTCTTCAAAACTCTTATGGCATTGTGGGGTCCAAGAAAAGTCTTCTGACCCTTTCAAGGCTTTAAAAGTAGGGAGGCTCCGCTCGACAGACCTGGCGAGGAACCTGCTTAAGGTGGCGAGGCAGTCCGCTAGCTTCTGGACCTACTTTAGATTTTTTGTCAGAGCCATTCTTTGCAGTGCGCTAATTTGTGTGGGGCTAGCTTCGATGCCTCGACTCGAAACTAAGTACCTTAGCAACTTTCCTGTATGTGATCCGAAAACACATTTTTCAGGGTTGAGGCAGATCCCACACGCTCAGAGACTCTCAAAGGTCTCTGCTAGGTCTAAGCTATGTTGGTTCTTCCTAGCACTTTTATTACAATGTCATCCATATAGGCCTCGACATTTTGACCTATTTGATAACCTAGAGCCTTAGCAATGAACCTAGAGAACGTTGCCCCGATATTTCCTAGACCGAAGGGCATTCTTACATAGCAAAAAACTCCTGAGGGAGTGATAAAGCTAGTTTTGGCTTCGTCTTCGCACTTCAACCATATCTGATGGTAGCCGGAGTATGCGTCGAGGAAACTCAAAAGTTCAGAGCCAACCGTAGAGTCGACTATCTAGTCAATGTGAGGCATGGGGTAGGGGTCACGTGGGCATGCTTTATTTAAAGTGCTGAAATCGATACACATGCACCACTTGTCGGAGTTTTTCTTCTTGACGAAGATTGGATTTGATAGCCACTCCATATGGCTTATTTCCCTGATAACTCCTGCCCGGAGTAGTTTTGCACCTTAAAAATTCTTTCGAATCAATGGCCTGCTCCCAATACCCAATGCACCTCAAAGACTAAGCAGCAAAGAACGAACAGATTGCCTAAGTCTAAAGGTATCAATCTAGAAGCAACTGATGTGTAAAACAGAGAAATACCAATACAGTGCTAATAGACAGATAAACAGTATACAAAAGACTAGGCAAGATAAACTTCTCAGTATAAATGCACAAAGAGTGAAATGAGAAGTTACTGTTCGAAATCTGTCTCCTGTTCGAAACTTGGCGAAGCCTGCTTCGCTGGTCGAAGCCTGCTTCGCTGGTCAAAGCCTACTTCGGAGGTCGAGGCCTGCTTTGCTGGTCGGAGTCTGGTTCGGAGGTAGTAGCCGAAGTCTGTTGAAGGTGTGTTGTCTATCCTAGGTCGAGTGTGAATGAGAGCGAAGTATGACAGAGTCGGAGCCTGCCTCGAAGAGTGTACTTCGAAGGCAAGGCTTCGAACACAGCTTCGAACAAGCACACAGAGCAAACAACCTTCGAAAAGAGAAGCGAAGGCTGATACGTGACAGAGGAACCAAACCGAAGCCTACACTCTACCTTCGAACAAACGCATCAAGACCTTCGAAAATGACAGTAGACAGGAACTCACGTCGAGCGAAGTTTAACAGAAATATAAGCTTCGAAGCCAACTTCGAAACCTGTCGAAGTATGGACTTCGAAGAGCTCGAGTCGGAGTACCTTCGCACAGACGTTCGAAGTATGAAATGCTGACAGTTCAAAAAGTACTTCGAAGCTAGCAACTCAGGACACAAAATGAAGTTCGAAATTCAAACGAAGCCTTCGAGTATATCAGATCGAAGCCTGCCTCACGGAGCTGAGGGGCTTCGAACAGAGAAGGGCTTCGTGAGAGAACAGCCAGAAAAGGGACTTTAGTCCTATCAACACGATCAAAAAGCTGTGCAGTAAAAGCAAGGCTAGAGTACTAGTGTACTGTTGCTACAGAGTAGTAGTACTACTTGCAACTAGTATGAACTAGTACTCCTCACGTGAAGAACAGAAGCAATCGTGAGGCATTTAACACAGAGAAGGCATGGCTACGCACAACAAAAATGAAGCTTCTGATGCAGAGAAATCAATGCACATACCTCAACACAAATAGCAGATTGAATCTCTGGAACAGGGTGAAACGGATGGAATCAAAACCCAAGCCAGTTCCTGGCGGCGCACAAAAACAGGAGAGAGAAAACGAAAGTGCAAGAGACAAAATGACCCAAAGGAGTATGTATTGATTTCAGCCAAAAGGGTAGTTCAACCCTAGGGATTGGGGCCCTATTTATAGGCTGCCCAACACTAGGAATATTCCACCAGCCCCTTAGGGTTTTTTACAGACGCTAAATAAAGGAAATGACTCAACTGCCCTTAGGTATTTTTACAGACACAACTGACTGACTGTGGGCCTAGCGATACAGATGACTTATCTGAAAGCTAAGCTTTCGTAGCGACTACGGCTTTTCTTTTGGACAGTCGGATACAAGATCAACGGTTGTCAGTTTTGCGCCGAAACTGACAAAGCCTCCACCGTCTTTGCACGAGGTACCCAGATTGGGCCGGCCCAATTCCGCAGCTCTCTTAGCCCAGCAATCACTCACCGCCCGTGTACCTGAGTCAATCCTGGTCAATAGCCCAGTGGGTCTTCTGCTGCTTCTGGCCCATGTACCCGGATTGGGCCAGCCCGACTTCGCAGCCTCCTCTGCCCGACAGTCGCTCGCTGCCCGTGTACCTGAGTCACACGCGACCCATGAAATAGCAGATCTCCTCTCTTCTTCAGTCCTCTTTGACTATCGTTGACAATGACTCATCACATCTGGAGCCATGAGGCCCATGCTATTCAGCATGGCTCCTCAATCTCCCCCTTGATGAGTGCATTGTCAACACTTGTCTTCATCAGCTCTTCAGAACCTGCGAACACATGTGGAAACACGAAAACAAAGCACAAGAAAACAAAGAAGAAGAAAATAAAGTAAAAGTTTAACCCTAATGACCAAAAGCCGAACAAAAGCAAGAAGCGGTCATTATGGTTAACCAAAGGTAAAAACTCAGAATGAGTGCGATCTCAGAAATAGTAACAAGGATATCAAAAGAGTAAGCGAGACAAAAACTCCCCCTTAAACTCTTATCCCAAAATTTCTCCCCCTTGTTGACAAGTGAACTCATCAAGCACTCAAAAGAGACACAGACTCCCCCTGAAATGCAACTCCTCCTCAAAATATGCAATGAATGCAACTGGGGTGCATGAGGAGTGTAGAAAGCATGCTTCTCAGATATGATTGACTGCAATTACAACATCTAACAAGTAGAGCAAAAAACATACTGTCTAAGACACATGGCATGATCAGTGCAACAGATGATATCTAAAGAAAGTCATTAGCACACATTTTTCAGTTTTTGCAAACAAAAGCATTACCACATTTTCCAGTAAACAAGCAAGGTAAAGCATGAGATGCAGAAGCTAACTGATATCTACCAAGATAAGCATTGTCTGAAACAAGTGCTTCAGCAAACTTGTTATCATTTCATTTTTAGGCTTTTTCTCTTTCCTTTTTTATTTATGCCAGGGGTTATTTGCATGTCAAACCTTATGCTAACCGACCAAGTCAAGCCTAGGCCAGAACTGGACCATCAGAAGCTTAAGACATTGGTCTTGGCATACACTACATTGTCCCAGTTCATACCAAAGTGCTATGGTACGCAGTCCAGAACAATGCAATGCGACAAAGCAAACCCACTTGGATCTTTGTAAGTTACGCATAAAGAGGCATGGAATTTTCATTTTTCTTGATTTTTATAGCACATTTCCATGTTTTAAAGTAGAAGGATGTCCAAGTTGCATGTTTGCATCTAAGTCAGGAACTAGCTACAAGGCATGTAACAGATAGCAAAAACAGTCAGCCTACGCATGCTAGTTACCAGAAGCAATGGTGATCATTTTTCAAGTTTAAAGCATAAAAACCATGCATATGACAGATATCAGACATATCAAGTGAATTGAAGCAAAGCATGATCATCGACAAGTAATCAAAAGCATGTACCAGCTAGAATAAGTAAAGCAGTTCAATCATATAACAGAAGCAGGCTCAAAGTGTGATATGTGAATATGCAAGATATGAACACACACAAAAAGACTCAAGAAAAGAGTAAAGAAGAAAGAAAACTGACGCAAAATATCCTAGAAAGGATACACAACACCCAAATCCCCTCGTAAACGCTTAAAGGTAGACTGATCTAGGGGTTTGGTGAAAATGTCAGCCAACTGATGATGGGTATCAACATGAACAAGGTCAATGACACCTTTCTCATATTGATCCCTCAGAAAGTGAAAGCGCACATCAATGTGTTTGGTTTTTGAATGGAGACATGGGTTTTTCCCTACACTAATTGCACTGGTGTTGTCGCAAAACAAAGGAACTCTGGTAGGAAAGAACAACCCAAAATCTCGCAGAGTGGAAATCATCCAAACCAACTGTGAGCAGCAGCTAGCAGAAGCTACGTACTCAGCCTCTGTGGTCGAAAGAGCAACTCCAGATTGCTTTCGAGAAGACCAAGAGACAAGAGAAGAACCAAGAAACTGGCAAGTACCGGAAGTCGACTTGCAATCCAACCGGCACCCACCAAAATTGGCATCCGAAAAGCCAGATAAATCGAGAGATGATGAAGCTGAATAGAAAAGACCAAGATCGGGCGCATAAGTGAGATACCTGAAGATGCGCTTGACAGCCTGCCGGTGAGACGCGCGTGGTGAAGACTGAAAACGCGCGCAAAGTTCCATGGCGAACTGAATGTCCGGTCTGGTCGCCGTCAAGTACAACAGCGAACCGATCATCCCTCAAAACTCCCTTTCATTGACCTTGACGCCGCTCTCATCCTTGTCCAATCCTCCAGACGTTCCCATTGGGGTCATCTGCAGCTTCAATTCACCACCAAAGTCAAATTTTTTCAACATGTCACGAGTGTACTTACCTTGGTGGATGAAGGTGTCGTCCTTGGTCTGCTTGATCTGGAGCCCTAAGAAATACTTGAGCTCACCCATGAGGCTCATCTCAAACTCGCTGTGCATCTGCTCAGAAAACTTGGACACAAGAGAGTCAGTAGTACCGCAAAAGATAATATTGTCCACGTAAATCTGAGCGACTAAGAAATCTGAAGCATCTCTGAGCAAGAAAAGAGTTTTGTCCACAGAACCCATCACAGAGCCCTTCCCCAACAAAAATTGCTTTAACCGGTCATACCAAGCCCTGGGGGCTTGCTTCAACCCGTATAAAGCTTTGTGCAACTTAAAAACATGTCGAGGAAACTTAGGGTTCTCAAAACCGGGGGGCTGCCTAACATAAACTTCCTCCTCTGTGAACCCGTTCAGAAAAGCACTCTTAACGTCCATTTGAAAAAGCTGCAAACCCTTTGAAGCGGCAAAAGCTAAGAGAATACGAATGGACTCAAGACGGGCAACAGGGGCGAAAGTTTCTTCAAAATCAATACCCTCTTTTTGGCAAAAACCCTGGGCAACTAGTCGAGCTTTGTTGCGCACCACAACCCCATCTTCACCTTGTTTGTTCTTGAACACCCACTTGGTGCCTATGGGGTTGCATCCTGGTGGCGGCTCAACTAGTGTCCAAACCCGATTTCGGACAAAATTCTCAAGCCCTTCTTGCATAGCGTTAATCCAATTAGAATCAGAAAGAGCATGAGAAACGTCTCTGGGCTCAAAAGATGCAACAAAAGTAGATTCTGCAAACACAGCAAGAGAAATACCAGATGAACGCAAGGTTCTCTCAGTCAAATCACCAATGATGAGCTCCGAGGGGTGATCACGCTGAACTGCTCGGGATCCTTGGTGATCTGAAGTCACCTCACCAGAGTCAGCAGCTGGCACCTCTCGACTCGACTGAGGGGGCTCGATCGTAGTGGAAGAAGTGATCAGAGGTCTGCCCTCATCCTTAGTCGAAGTCTCAGAAGGTGTGGGCTCTGCGGGGGGTGCAGAAGGCCCACCCTCATCAACAGCTGGAGTATCCTCATCTACCTCGAAGATGGACTCTCCGAGCTCACCATCATCAGAAGGCTCAAAGAAGGAGTCAAAGAAGGCAAGGACTCATCAAATGAAACTTCGCACGTCTCGACAAGCTGCTGGGTTTCGAGTTTCCAAACACGGAACCCTCGAGAATGCAATGCATAACCAAGAAAAACATCATCCCAGCAACGAGACTCAAACTTGTCCAAATGCCCTCCCTTCTTGAGCACAAAGCACTTGCAGCCAAACGCTCGCAAGTGACTCACCTTGGGCTGTCTGCCAAACCACAACTCATACGAAGTCTTACCTAAGTAAGCTCGAAGAAAAGTGCGGTTGCCCAGATAGCAAGTCGTGTTCGTGGCTTCTGCCCAAAACCGCCTAGGAGTCCTATGCTCATCGAGCATCGTCCTGGCCATCTCGACTAGCGTGCGGTTCTTTCGTTCCACAACGCCATTCTGTGGGGGAGTGTAAGGAGAAGAAAAATGATGATCCAGACCCTGATCACTACAGAAGCTGATGAACTGAGAGTTCTTGAATTCAGAGCCATTGTCGGAGCGAATTGCTCGCATCCGACCATTGTTCTCATTCTTCAGCTTCAATATCAGGTCATGAACAAACTGAAAAGTTTCATCCTTAGACTCCAAAAAGAAAACTCACGAAAATCGAGAAAAGTCATCAATAATGACAAGCGCGTACCACTTCCCACCGACTGAATGTACCCGAGCTGGACCAACAGTGTCCAAGTGTAAAAGCTCGCCCGGATACGAGGTCATCACTTGAGTCACAGGTGAGTGAGAAGTGGCAACCATTTTCCCATGACGACAGGGATGACAAACTAGATCCTTCTCCATCTTAAGCTTGGGCAATCCTCGGATGAGGTCCATAGAGCTCAACCTGACTAGCAGATCAAAACTCAAATGACCTAACCTCCTATGCCACTTCCAGAGCTCAGAGGAGGATCCAGCAATCAAACAGCGAGAAGGGCCAAAAGAACTAGAGAAGTCAATTCGAAAAACTTTACCAAATGGTAAGATCTGGCAAATCAAAGACCCTCTAGAATCAAACACAGAAGAATTGCCCTTCTTAAAACGCACTTCCAAACCATCCTCAAGAATTTGCGAAACAGAAATCAAATTGAAGTTCAAGTTTCTAACCAAAGCAACATTGTTTAAAGAGAAGTGATCTGAAATGCGAATTGAGCCAATGCCACTTACTTTCCCTTGACCACTGTTCCCGAAAGTGATGTACTCCTTGGAGCTCGGGGGAGTGAGACTGGAGAACCATCTGCGATGTCCCGTCATGTGGCGAGAACATCCTGAGTCCAGGATCCATACGTCCTCCAGTCCCCGATCCTGCACAATAAGTGGCTGTAAGTGGGAGCAAATGGTCCGGCACCAGGTTTAGCAAAAGAGCTAAACCAGTGTCGAGCCATCTGCTCAAAAGACGGAAAGCAGAAATCATCATGAGAGTTTGGACCAAAACGCGGCTCAAAGCGCGGTCCTCGGTTCTGCCTAAAACCTCGTCCACGAGGTCCAGGACCGTAGCCAACACGACCTAGAGCTCTGCCGGAACGAACACCACCATCTGGAGCACGGGCATGAAAGCCGTCTCCCCTACCACCACCTACACGACGCGGCCTGGCCTCCAGCCTCTCCCCGCGTCGAGGAACCCGCAGCCTACCACCCTGCTGGTAGAACTGCTCCTGATCACCACGAGCTCTCTCTACTCTCTCAACCCGCTTCCTCCTGAAGCAAAACTCCGCAAGATGCCCGTCTCTCTGACAGTACTCACAATGGTAGGTGGGCTTCTTGGAATGTGGTTGAGGCTTGGGGTTCTTGGGCTTAGTGGTGTTAGGTGTTGTATTCTTGGGCTGAGAGGGTCCAGGAAGAGAGTCTAGAGGAGTGTGGAGGTGTTTGGGCTTTGGAACCCAGATAGGTTTCTTGGGTGGAGCTTTTTGTGGTTCATTGATCACTCCATCCTTGGGCTGACAAGCCTGGGAAGACTGAGTGGAATGGGTCTTGGGATATCTCTGCTCAGGAGTCATTTTACTCCACTCCACTGCCCGGATAATGGCACTCTCAAAGTCAGCCTTGGTGTAGGTGTAACCTACCCCAAACCCATCCTGCCTCTTGAACTGCTGGATCATCATGCCGAGCTGTGGCTCTCTGGCACTGATCCAACTCAGGATAGAATGGAGGTAAAAGTTCTCATTCTGAGAATCAGCTAGCTCCTCTCTCAAGGAAGCTAGTACCTCCACCTGAGACAAGCAGGTCTCACACTCGCTATCTATCTGGACAGACTTCTCGACTTTTAGCTTGATCAACTCAAGTCTAAGAGACAGGCAGTTCTCACAGACAGTGGGTGGAACTGACAATGTCTCAAGCTCTAGCCTAGTCTGCGCAAGCTCAGCTCTCAACCTCTTCAAATCACCCAAATGTTCAGCGCCCTTGGATTTCAGCTCAGCTAAGGCAGCTAGATGAGATGGGCAATCAACACAGGGTGCGAGGATAGTGGCTTGAGCATCTTTCAGCTCCAGCTGAGCGCTTTCAAGCTCAGTGGCCAAAGCGTCTGATGGGGGATTGGTCCCGATCTTCCGCTAGGTAAGGGATAAACTTGGGTTGGTGGAGAATCTCGACGTTGGCGATCCAAGGCTCCGGTCCGGCGGATCAAAACCTTGCAATCGTTACACCACTGTCTCCGTTGGTTATCAACCACGCAGAACGCGATTGACCTCGCCACGAAGGCTAATTCCTGCAAGAGAACCCAAGAACACAAGCAAGAACAGGAAGGATACAAATCGAATGCCAAATCACAGACAAACGAAGATAAGTTGAGGTTTCACAAACGCCAATGCGGCAGCCAATCGGTCCGGCGCAAGAGGCGGGATCTAAACACAACAGTGTAGATGCAACAAAGCAAAACCTAACCCTAGAGGTGGCTGGCGTGAGAATATATAGGGCGGCGGCCTGTGGAAGGCGAACAGACATGGGCTGTGGGCTAGAAGACGAACAGACATGCACTATGGGCCAACACGGTCCAGTTCTGTCACGCAGGACGGTTTCGGTCACACAGAACGACTCGAGACTCCAAACGATGTGAAACCAACGGCAAACGATCCGTCTTCTCCTCAGCTTTCCAAAACGTCAAAGAACGCGCCAATCGGACTTCGTATGAGGAAGTTATGGCCATTTTGGTGCAGGGTGGTCGATGTAGTCCGAACCAGCGAAATCTTGACTTCAAACATCCGTGCGGCTCCGTCTTCAAGTCCAACTCTTCTATTACATCTCCCATGTTCCTAAGCAACAAAATATCACTAGTATTCAGTAGCATCCTGTTCAAACAAATATAATCAAAGTTGCTAAGGAAAGAATTAACCTCATGTTTCAAGCGACGGGCACGGACGCGTGTGATTCGTCCTAGTAACTGAATTGTAGGTAGAGGCTCCATGTGTGTATCATGTGAAGTGATGTCCTCATCATCCTCCCCTTCTTGAATTGGAGTCGTCCTCGACTCAAGCTCATCGTCAGCTCCCAAATAGGGTTTTAAATCATCAGCACGGGGCATCAATTTAAACTTTCTCAAATCAGAAAAATGATCCTTGCGCAAGTACAACCAAACAAGATCTCCTGGTTTGAAAAACATCTTCTTTCTTCCTTTATTTGTCTTTTGAGCAAAATAGCGTGCCTTCTTTTCTATAACTTCCTTGGCCTTCAAATGCATAGCTTTCACAAACTCTGCACGCTTAGTTACTTCCATGTTTGTTCTCTCTTGAAAAGGAAGTGGCAGCAAATCAAGTGGTGTGATTGGCTTCAAACCATACACCAATTCAGACGGGCACAAATGTGTTGTTCAGTGAACAGCTCTATTGTATGCAAATTTAACAAGTGGAAGGCTGTCCTCCCATTCCTTCAAGTTCTTCTTAATCATTGCCCGCAGCAACATGGAGAGTGTACGGTTTACCACTTCTGTTGGACCATCAGTTTGCGGGTGACAAGTTGTTGAAAATAGCAATTTTGTGCTAAGCTTGACCCACATCGTCTTCCAAAAGTAACTCATAAACTTCTCATCACGATCTGAAACAATGGCTCTAGGCATCCCGTGCAACCTCACAATTTCCTTGAGAAATAAATCAGCAATATGTGAAGCATCGTTGGTCTTGTGACAGGGAATAAAGTGTGCCATTTTAGAAAACCTATCCACTCTTACGAATATGGAGTCTCTCCCCCTCCTTGTCCTAGGCAATCTCACAATAAAGTGCATGCTAATATCTTTCCAAGGTGCACTAGAAACAGGAAGTGGAGTATACAAACCATATGGGTTAAGTTTGGACTTAGCTTTATGGTATGTGGCACAACGCTGCACAAATCGTTCAACATCTCTCCGCATCTTTAGCCAATAAAAATTAGTGGACAGCAGGCCCAAAGTCTTCTCTCTTCCAAAATGTTCCATTAATCCACCACCATGTGATTCCTGCAACAACAGCAAACGTATGGACGATTCTGGAACACATAGCTTGTTAGCATGGAACAAGAACCCGTCATAAACATGAAATTCTTTCCAGCCTTTCCCATCATTATATTTAGTGTATGGTTCAGCAAATTCTTTATCTACAACATACAAATCTTTCAAGCTTTCCAAATCTGGAATGTTAATATCAAGTTGAGATAAAAGAACAACCATGCGAGACAATGCATCAGCAACCACATTTTCTTTGCCATTCTTGTATTTCACAATGTATGGGAAAGATCCAATAAATTCAACCCATTTAACATGTCTACGATTCAGTTTAGCTTGTCCTCTCAAATATTTGAGTGCGTCATGATCAGAATGTATAATAAACTCCTTAGGCAAAAGGTAATGTTGCCAAGTTTCAAACACACGCACTAAGGCATATAATTCACACTCATAGGTAGAATAATTCAACTGTGGACCATGCAATTTCTCACTAGAATAGGTCACGGGTTTACCTCCTTGTAGCAGCACACCTCCTAATCCCAACCCACTAGCATCACATTCTAACTCAAAAGGCTTACTGAAGTCGGGTAGCTGAAGTAGAGGTGCATGTGTAAGGCGATCTTTGAGTGTGGCAAAAGCTTGTTCATGTGCTAGCTCCCACGCAAAAGTAATTCCCTTCTTGGTCAACTCATGCAAAGGACCGGCTATGGTGCTGAAATCTTTCACAAAACGCCGGTAGAAACCTGCAAGACCAAGAAAACTACGTACCTGTGTGATAGTTTGGGGTTGTGGCCAGCTGTTGATGGCTTCTACCTTTGCCGCGTCGACCTCAATACCCTGTGAAGTGACAACATAGCCAAGAAACACAACTCGATCCGTGCAAAACGTGCACTTCTCAAGGTTACCAAACATTCTAGCTTCACGGAGGGCAAAAAAAACAGCACGTAGGTGTTCAACATGTTCAGTGAGAGACTTGCTATAAACCAAGATATCATCAAAGTATACAACCACAAAGCGTCCTATAAAGTGCCGTAGGACTTCATTCATCAAGCGCATGAAGGTGCTAGGTGCATTAGTAAGTCCAAAAGGCATGACAAGCCACTCATATAATCCAAACTTTGTTTTGAAAGCAGTTTTCCATTCATCTCCTAGTTTCATGCGAATTTGGTGGTAGCCACTACGGAGATCGATCTTAGAAAAGATAATGGCACCACTAAGCTCATCAAGCATGTCATCCAATCTAGGAATAGGGTGTCGATATCGAATGGTGATATTATTAATAGCACGACAATCAACACACATGCGCCAACTACTATCTTTCTTAGGTACCAAAAGAACGGGTACTGCACAAGGACTAAGGCTTTCACGGACGTACCCACGATCAAGAAGGTCCTGTACTTGGCGCTCAATTTCTTTTGTCTCCTCCGGATTGGTACGGTACGCTGCACGATTAGGAAGAGACGCTCCCGGGACCAAATCAATTTGGTGCTCGATGCCGCGTATCGGTGGCAGTCCGGGTGGTATCTCAGCAGGAAAAACATCATTAAACTCCTGCAAAAGGTCAGTGACTGTAACAGGAACAGAGCTAGGAATGTTCGCAAGTGAAAACAACACGTTTGTGCAAATCAAGCCATATAGCAAGGGGGTATCATCACAAATTTCAGCAAGGTCAGTTTTAGTTGCAAGCATGACACGCCCTTTCAGATTTATAACTTGTGATGAAGAAGGAGAAGCAATTTTATCTTTCTGTTGCCTCAAAAGCGTCCTAGCTACTTGCTGATTTTCAGAAGGTTGTTTGCTCTTTTGTGCATCCCTAGCATGTTTTTCTTGTTCAAATTTTACAATTTCAGCAGGAGTCATAGGAAGCAATGTAACTTTCTTTCCTTTATACATAAATGTGTACGTATTGCTCCTACCATGGTGTGTAGCATCAGTATCATACTCCCAAGGTCTACCAAGTAACATAGAACATGCTTGCATTGGTACTACATCAAAATCAGCAACTCCTAAGTATGTACCAATGGCAAATTTGATGTGAGCAGTTTGTGTTACCTTGACCTTACCGCTATTGTTGAACCATTGCACATGGTAAGGGTGCGGATGCGCACGTGTGGGAAGTTGAAGCTTCGTTACCATGTCGTGGCTCACCAAATTGTTGCAACTACCGCTATCGATGATGACACGTACACGGCGGTCATTGACGAGGAAGAAGGTCTGAAACAGATTGTTTCTTTGTGCCCGGTCGTCCTGCTCCATGTGAGTGCTTAAAACACGTTGTACAATAAGTGCTTCATGGTCGGCATAGGTATCCGGCGCAAAAACAGCGTCATCGTCGAATGTATCATCATCTCCTGCAATGTTAGCAGCAAGTGCATATTCATCTTCAACATCACTAGCACTTACGTAACCACCGTCTTCTGTAGCAATATAAGCCCGCTGACTAGGGCAGTCTTTCATCACATGGCCAAATCCTTTGCATCTGTGACACTGGATCGCTGCAGAACGTGCAGTAGAGGCTGCCGAGGAGGTGGGCTTGGCTGGCGCCTTGGATGCTACAGTCTTGGAACTCTCAACCTGGGCTGTAGATGTAGAAGGTGCTGATGTAGCCGCCGGTCGAGAAGGGGGTGCGGGTGGTCGTTGCTGCTGCCCACTTGAGCGTGAAGTAGCACCACCAATGTTGGTCCTCATGCTGCGTTGTGGTTGTTGGCGACCCTGCAATTCTTTTTCTGCAAGCATAGCAAGGTGGAAAAGACGAGTGATAGTATTGTATTCTTTATAATCAATGATATCCTGAATTTCACGTCTTAAACCACCATAAAAACGGGCCATTTTATCCTCATTGTCCTCCTCAATTTCAGCACGCATGCAACCTATTTGCAACTCCTGATAATACTCCTCTACTGATTTATTTCCTTGGTTTAGGCGCTGCAATTTTTTTCTCAAATCACGTTTATATGAAGGAGGGACCCATCTACCACGCATTTGCCGTTTTAACATATCCCAAGTTTGTGGTTCATTTCCAACCTGAACTATTTCAGTCCACCAAAGAAGAGCATATCCAGTGAAGTCACTAGTAGCTAAACGCACGCGGTGGATAGCAGGAACCATGTGAGCATTAAATTTTTGTTCGACTGACATCTCCCAATCTAAATATGCATCTGGATCATAGGTGCCAGCAAAAGGAGGTACTGAAAATTTTACCTTAGAGTAGGGATCATTGTTCCTGTGGTTGTCATTGTTACCTCGTGGAGGGCGGTTGCGGTGGCCGCCCATACCTTGACGGTTGAACTGAAAGCGATGACGTGCAGCCTCGTCAGGGTCAATGGCATTGTTTCTGGCATAGGATAGGTCGTCTTCATCTTCAATATGATCGTCTTCCTCTTCAACATGTTCATCGTTGGCTCGTGCAGCAGGCAATCGTGTTTCCAAGGTAGTCATCCGGTCTACTAGGTCAGCCACAGTACGTGCGAGACGTTCGATGGAATGTTGGGTCTGCCGCTGAGACTCTAGTAGAGCACGTCGTGAGACACATTCATTAAAATCAGATGGAGGGGTGCCGCTGTTATCTGCCATGTTAGTGAAAGACAAAACAACAAAGAATAATCCTGGTGGAAAAACAGCTAGGTGGGGTGCTGGATGTGTGGTGGAAGCAATTCGTCAAGCACCTTACCCACGCTTGCAAGTGTTCTTACCACGCCGCAGTGAGGTCACCGGCCTACAGGTGATGAACCAAGTGGAGGTGGTGTACAATTGCAAGGAATGAACCTGTCCTGACCAAGAGAAATGTGTAGCTTGGAAGGCAAAGTGAGTAGCAAGGATTAGCGATAATAATAACAGTTAAACCAAGTTCAATAAGTATTCCCTAGTACTCGTCAAAGTTGCTGACCGTAGTGCTCCCAAAGTGAAAGTTCAAGTAATAGAGGGAAACTATGTGCCCAAAAATCAAAAAGGAAGCAAAAACAGGTCAAAATCAGCTCTCTATAGATCGGACAAGGGATCGGACAAGAGATCGGACAAGGGTATGTGCAAATTTTTTTTTTCTGCTGTTGTTCGGATCGGACAAGAGTTCGGACAAAGGTTCAGACAAGAGATCGGACAAGCAGCAAACAGCCAAAGACTGCCTCAGATTGGACAAGAGTTCGGACAGGAGTTCGGACAAGAGTTCGGACAAGAGTTCGGACAAGTAACTAACAGCCCGCTTCTCTTTTTTTTTATATTTTTTTTTCTCCTTTTTTTTCACTATATTTTTTTTTGAAACAAGGATGACCAGAGGAGTAACCACAAAAATTGGCACCTACAACTGAGGTGGGATGTGGCTCACAAAAATTCAAACAAGTTCGCTGTCCGGCGAGCAAAAACTTTGTCCAATTTTTTTCTTTATCTTCCCGATTTTTTTTGGCGATTTTGGTGAGGGCTAACCGACCTTTGTGGGTTAGGGTACCCTCCAAATTGAGTCAGGAACACGCTCAAAAAATTTCAGATTTTTCTGCCAAACGAGCGAAAAGTTATGCCTGTTTTACCGAAGGGGGGTCACAAAGAGTCAATGTGGAAAACAAAGTAGGGTTGCGGAAGGGGGGGGGTTCGGTGGGGAATTTTATCTGAGACACAAGAACAACTACTACTCAAACGACACAGAGGGATGACTAAACCAGCAACAAGACTCGACCAAGAACACGAACTCAACAAAGTTAAAACTGAAATTAAAATCGCAAGGCACAAAGGGGTTCTCGGTGGGGAATTTTTTTGGTGCGGTTTTCTGGACTCTGGGTAAAAACAAAAGTAGATCGAAATTACCTAACGGGAAAACTGAGCTCTGATACCAGCTGATGGGGGATTGGTCCCGATCTTCCGCTAGGTAAGGGATAAACTTGGGTTGGTGGAGAATCTCGACGTTGGCGATCCAAGGCTCCGGTCCGGCGGATCAAAACCTTGCAATCGTTACACCACTGTCTCCGTTGGTTATCAACCACGCAGAACGCGATTGACCTCGCCACGAAGGCTAATTCCTGCAAGCGAACCCAAGAACACAAGCAAGAACAGGAAGGATACAAATCGAATGCCAAATCACAGACAAACGAAGATAAGTTGAGGTTTCACAAACGCCAATGCGGCAGCCAATCGGTCCGGCGCAAGAGGCGGGATCTAAACACAACAGTGTAGATGCAACAAAGCAAAACCTAACCCTAGAGGTGGCTGGCGTGAGAATATATAGGGCGGCGGCCTGTGGAAGGCGAACAGACATGGGCTGTGGGCTAGAAGACGAACAGACATGCACTATGGGCCAACACGGTCCAGTTCTGTCACGCAGGACGGTTTCGGTCACACAGAACGACTCGAGACTCCAAACGATGTGAAACCAACGGCAAACGATCCGTCTTCTCCTCAGCTTTCCAAAAAGTCAAAGAACACGCCAATCGGACTTCGTATGAGGAAGTTATGGCCATTTTGGTGCAGGGTGGTCGATGTAGTCCGAACCAGCGAAATCTTGACTTCAAACATCCGTGCGGCTCCGTCTTCAAGTCCAACTCTTCTATTACATCTCCCATGTTCCTAAGCAACAAAATATCACTAGTATTCAGTAGCATCATGTTCAAACAAATATAATCAAAGTTGCTAAGGAAAGAATTAACCTCATGTTTCAAGCGACGGGCACGGACGCGTGTGATTCGTCCTAGTAACTGAATTGTAGGTAGAGGCTCCATGTGTGTATCATGTGAAGTGATGTCCTCATCAGCGTCCCTCTCATCAACCCTTTCTGTGTACTTGGACTTCAGAGTCGACAAGTCACACAGAAGCACCTCACACTTCGGGTACTCACTACTATCACCCAAGCAAGGGGAAGAAGATAGACTCTCAATTCTGCCGTTGGCTACGGCAAGCTCACTCTCTAACTCATCTATCCTCTTCTTAGCCCCCCTAAGCAGTTTTTCCCGATATTTCAACTCCTGACGATTGCTCTCAAGTAAATCAATGATTTCGCGCTCATAGGATGATACCTTTTCGTTGTCGTCGTCGTCGGAGTCGTCGGAGGAGCTCTTTTATTCCTTATCCCCAAGAGCCATTGAATAGAAGCTCTTGCGGGATCTTCGACGCTGGTGTGAGCGGCTCTTTGGCTTGTCTCCGAAGGCCATGAAGCAGAGGCCCGCCGGATCATCCTTGTCCTTCCCCTTCCTGATGGCGATCTCCTCATCGCTTGAGCTCGATGAAGAGGAAGAAGACGTGGACGTCTTGGAGTAGCTCTTCTCCATTTCGGCGAAGAAGGCCTTGTCGCGCTTCTTGTTCTCTCGCCGGTAGTCCTTCAGGGCCTTCTTGAAGAATCTAGTCTTCGGCTTGCCCTCGTTGAAGGAAGAGCTGTCGTGCTTGCCAGAGTCGTGGAAGCTACCACCGGTGCCCTTCTTGTGTCCATTGCGCTTGGGGCAGTCGGCGATGAAGTGTCCTCGATCACCACACTCAAAGCATCCGGATTTTGTGCCGTGTCTTTTGAACATTCTCTTGTCATAGACACGACGCACCCGGTTGTTAAAAAGACACAAATCATCATCACCCAACAACTCTAGCTGGTCCTCAGTGATAGACATCAAGGAGAACCCAGCACAACTCACAGAAGAGGGGTCAACAGAAGGTGTAGCAAGGGCCAGAGATTTTGATCCAGAACCAGTGAGATTTGATCTCAGCTGGAGATCAACCTCAGTAGCCTTCAGCTTGCTAAACAGCTCAGAAATGGTCAAGGTATCATAAGAAGTACTCTCAATGATAGAAGATACCTTGATCTCCCAGATCTTTGGGTCCAAGGTATGGAGAACCTTGAGCACCTGCTCATGATCTGAGACTAACTGAGCACCCTCAGCCTTGTTGTCTCGAAGCTTGTTTATGATCGACTGAAAACGACCAAACAAAGCCTCAACAGATTCACCCGGCTTCTGTGTGAAATTTTCATATTCATGGCGGTAGGTCTGATAAAGCCGAGCCTTGACCTGTGTTGTTCCCTCATGGTGTGCCTTGAGGGTAGCCCGGATCTCTCTCGCAGTGGAGAGATGGCTCACATGCTCAAACTCTGTGGGACCTAAACCAGAGAAAAGAATGTTCACAGCCTTACAGTTGCTCAGATGTTGAGCAATGATACCAGCAGTACCATGCTCAGCGACTGGCAATATGACAAACGTGGTGTGAACGCAAATGTCCCAAATGTCCGAACCCTGGCTCATGAGATAGGCTCGCATGCGAGTCTTCCAATAGTTATAGCCATAGGCTTCCAAGGACGGGACCTTGCCAGGAGACGTCATGGTCACTACTGGGGTTTAGAACCAGTTAAGGTATGGAAAAACCCTAACCTCACCCTGATACCACTTGTAGGACCGAAAGTAGCGACTAGAGGGGGGGTGAATGGGCGCCTTAAAAATTCTTTCGAATCAATGGCCTGCTCCCAATACCCAACGCACCTCAAAGACTAAGCAGCAAAGAACGAACAGATTGCCTAAGTCTAAAGGTATCAATCTAGAAGCAACTGATGTGTAGAACAGAGAAATACCAATACCGTGCTAATAGACAGATAAACAGTATACAAAAGACTAGGCAAGATAAACTTCTCAGTATAAATGCACAAAGAGTGAAATGAGAAGTTACTGTTCGAAATATGTCTCCTGTTCGAAACTTGGCGAAGCCTGCTTCGCTGGTCGAAGCCTACTTCGGAGGTCGAGGCCTGCTTTGCTGGTCGGAGTCTGGTTCGGAGGTAGTAGCCGAAGTCTGTTGAAGGTGTGTTGTCTATCCTAGGTCGAGTGTGAATGAGAGCGAAGTATGACAGAGTCGGAGCCTGCCTCGAAGAGTGTACTTCGAAGGCAAGGCTTCGAACACAGCTTCGAACAAGCACACAGAGCAAACAACCTTCGAAAAGAGAAGCGAAGGCTGATACGTGACAGAGGAACCAAACCAAAGCCTACACTCTACCTTCGAACAAATGCATCAAGACCTTCGAAAATGACAGCAGATATGAACTCACGTCGAGCGAAGTTTAACAGAAAGATAAGCTTCGAAGCCAACTTCGAAACCTGTCGAAGTATGGACTTCGAAGAGCTCGAGTCGGAGTACCTTCGCACAGACGTTCGAAGTATGAAATGCTGACAGTTCAAAAAGTACTTCGAAGCTAGCAACTCAGGACACAAAATGAAGTTCGAAATTCAAATGAAGCCTTCGAGTATATCAGATCGAAGCCTGCCTCACGGAGCTGAGGGGCTTCGAACAGAGAAGGGCTTCGTCAGAGAACAGCCAGAAAAGGGACTTTAGTCCTGTCAACACGATCAAAAAGTTGTGCAGTAAAAGCAAGGCTAGAGTACTAGTGTACTGTTGCTACAGAGTAGTAGTACTACTTGCAACTAGTATGAACTAGTACTCCTCACGTGAAGAACAGAAGCAACCGTGAGGCATTTAACACAGAGAAGGCATGGCTACACACAACAAAAACGAAGCTTCTGATGCAGAGAAATCAATGCACATACCTCAACACAAACAGCAGATTGAATCTCTGGAACAGGGTGAAACGGATGGAATCAAAACCCAAGCCAGTTCCTGGCGGCGCACAAAAACAGGAGAGAGAAAACGAAAGTGCAAGAGACAAAATGACCCAAAGGAGTATGTATTGATTTCAGCCAAAAGGGTAGTTCAACCCTAGGGATTGGGGCCCTATTTATAGGCTGCCCAACACTAGGAATATTCCACCAGCCCCTTAGGGTTTTTTACAGACGCTAAATAAAGGAAATGACTCAACTGCCCTTAGGTATTTTTACAGACACAACTGACTGACTGTGGGCCTAGCGATACAGATGACTTATCCGGAAGCTGAGCTTTCGTAGCGACTACGGCTTTTCTTCTAGACAGTCGGATACAAGATCAACGGTTGTCAGTTTTGCGCCGAAACTGACAAAGCCTCCACCGTCTTTGCACCAGGTACCCGGATTGGGCCGGCCCAATTCCGCAGCTCTCTTAGCCCGGCAATCACTCACCGCCCGTGTACCTGAGTCAATCCTGGTCAACAGCCCAGTGGGTCTTCTGCTGCTTCTGGCCCATGTACCCGGATTGGGCCAGCCCGACTTCGCAGCCTCCTTTGCCCGATAGTCGCTCGCTGCCCGTGTACCTGAGTCACACGCGGCCCATGAAATAGCAGATCTCCTCTCTTCTTCAGTCCTCTTTGACTATCGTTGACAATGACTCATCACATCTGGAGCCATGAGGCCCATGCTATTTAGCATGGCTCCTCACATCTTAGTGAGGTTAGCTCTTTCTGTTGATATCTTCCGAAGCCCTTAGCGCACGGGCCTGACCTTTGGGTTCACCAGCTGGGAGTGCTCGATGACACTTCGATCCACCCCCAGGATATATTTGTCCATCCATGCGAAGATGTCCAGGTTGTCCTGCACCACTTCCTCTAGCAAGGCCTTGACTTCTAGAGCTAGCCCTCCATCGAATTGGACAGGGAACTCCTTCCCATCATTGATGATGATATTCATGATGATTTCTCCTTTGGGGCAGGGTTTGAGGGCCGACCCCTTTGCGGGATCCAAGGTCGGCGGCACATCCTTCGATTGCTTTTGCACAATGTTGATTTGACGTGCTTCAAATTGGGCGGTGTGGTCATACTCCACCTTTAGAATTGATTTAGCATGCCCCTTATGAAGATGGTGTTGTCGGCGTACGGGGCATCGACGACCGCGAAGATGATTTCTTCTGACTGGGCGATGGGTCCTTTGTCGAAGGTGACTTCAAGGCCTATCTAGCCGAGGGCATCGAGGGGTGGCCCAGTGAAGCCATGCAGGGGACGGGTCACTACGAGCAGGTGCTTCTAGGGAATGCAGAGCTGGTCGAAGGTATGCACGAAAATGATGTCGACAGAACTCCCTCCATCGATCAACACGTGAGAGACCTCAGTGCTAACGATGTCAGTGGTGATGATGAGGGGATCAGTGTGAGGGAACTTGATGTCGAGGGCATCACTGGACATGAAGGAGATGGGCACATGTGACCATTTGGGCATGGCCGAAGCGGATGCCGAGGTCCCAATCCTACCTAGCAGACATATTCCCTTGTTGTCAGTTTGGACATGCTACCCATGGCACCACCTGCGGTGATGGGTAGGTCAGGGCCGTCATCGCTTTTGGGGGGTGGAATTATGCTTCATGTCGGGGGGTGTCGGGGATATGATCCACGGTACCCCGTGGAGTGGTTTAGCTCAAATCGCCGACTTCTGATTAGGCCAGCCCATGAAGGACTTCCCGATGGCCGGGCCTCTCACTCGGGAGGGGATGCGCCTGAGTGGTGAGACGCCAACGGTCAGCCCAGGGCCATCTACCCAATGGTTATCTCCAATCAACGACAAACTCCTCAATGATAGTCATTAGCGCTAATTAAAGGCAGTTATGCTGGCAGTTATGTGGCTGTTTCTGCATGCTATCAATGTTATGGGAGGCCCTAAGAGAGAAGGACAGAAGAAAATAGATCGACAAGTGAGATCACCTGAGAACTCCTATCGTCAGACACCCCCCATTCATCCATACACACAGGAGTAGGGTTGTTATCCTCCAGGAGGTCCGAACCTGCCTAAAATTCTCTCGTGTCCGTCTCCTCATTGTTTTTACCCCTTTCTTGCCCCTTTCAACCGGGGTAACCATCAAATCCATATCCTCGACTCCTCCTTTTAGCCTACGCAAATCACACTATGGGTACCCCCTATAGGCTTGTCGTTTCGGTGCAACGATAGTTGGCGTGCTAGGTAGGGGACGAGTTTTGTGGCCCACTGATCCGATCGATGGCCGTCATCTGCAAGTTCAACATTAAGGTGCCCAAGGGCACCGTGTTCGCTTTCGGAAGATTGACTTTCGTTAGTGACTGCATGAACCAACTGGTTCTCACCACTGCTTCGCTGAGGGCGAAGACCTAGCCCATGCCATCGGCAACACCTACTTCATTGACAATTCAGGTGTCATGGCGGACAACTCCACTGAAGGCACTCTCCAAAGGTCTTCTACTGGGGACCTCCTATACCACCACGGACTTCGTCATCTTCACAAACTCTAGGGGAGGCATCATCCAGCGCCGACGGTTCATCAGGGTCGCCAATGACTGACGTCATCGACCAACTCCACTAACCTTTAGGGATCCTCCCACGGTTGTTGTCATGGTATTCATCGGGGATATCTCGGAGGATGAACCTTCTGACAATGCTGAGTCTAGCACACATCGCCGAGAGCACTAGAAGTGGAACTCCGCCAGACGCAGTCGGCGTGCTAGGGCCCAAGAAGGAGCAGGAGTCCCTTGACAAGATGGACCCGCTACGTACACGGTGGCCTTCTGCCAACCTCATCGCCATCGAGAGAGCTCTGGCAACACTTCCCGACACACCTGAGCTCTAGAGGACCCGGGCTATGACCCAGGATGTTGCGAAACAGATAGCGGAGCCACCGCTCTCTCATCCACCACCGTCACCATCTCACAGTCGTCACTCCCAGCAGTCTAGGCTAGGGGATAACGGACATCCAAATGAGCATGGAGGAAGCTCTCTCATTGGATATGCCCACCAAATCATCAACGGTCGCCTCAACGCCCGCAACCTCCTTCTTCATCGACAATAAGGACAGGAGTGGGGGCAGCTGCGTCATCACGATCAGTACAATCGCGACCATGGAGTCCTGAATGGAGGCCACGCCGACCACCACGACTAACTGGAATCACTCCATGTGATGGTAGAACCAACCCGTCTCAATGGCTACGACTGTATTAGACCGCCATTCGTGTAGTAGGAGGAGATTCGAATGTCATGGTCAACTACCTCCTAGTCATGTTGTCTGCTTCGGCTGTCAACTAGCTAGCTTCTCTCCTAGAAGGCTCCATCAACTCATGGGATGATCTGTGCGACATCTCCATCACCAACTACTGGGGGACATGGTAGAGACCCACCACCCAATACAATCTACGCCATGTTAACCAAAGAGAAGGAGAGTCCCTACGGGAGTACATTCCCAGATTCTCTAAGAAGCGTCATGCCGTTGTCAGCATCTCCGACACCGACGTGATAACTACATCCTAGAATGGCTTGAGAAAGCCATCTGAACTGTTCTGCCACCTGGACATGAATGAGCCAGTTAATCCTGGCCATATGATCATTATCGCCGAACAGTTCACCAACACTGAAGACGCTGAGTAGGAGCATCGCCGATCGCCCACCCTCAAAGATCGCACTGACCACAGTCAGCCTCGCCTTCCAGACAAGAAGAGGAAGAAGAAGGAAATCATGATTGCCAGCCACGATGCTTAGTCACGAGACCGAGATGACATGGCCTTATGAGAACTGCTAGATAAGCACTACATCATTCATCCTAATGGCAATCTCTCTACTCAAAATTGCTTTCAGCTGCAGAACAAGATGGTGAGAGAAGCTGGAGCATCCTACTGACCCGATAAGCATCGTCGGGACACTGATGAAAGAAGTCTCAAAGATGCCAGGAGCAAAGACGATGCTCCTTTGGGAAGGAACGATTTCCAAGAGCCCACCCGAACGGTCTCCATGATATTCGGGGGCACGGTGGCCTCCGAGATGAAGTGCCAATAGAACCTGATGACTCGCCACGTCAACGCCATCAGCACCAAGGCATCGGAGCACCTCCAATGGTCCAAAGTTCTAATCACCTTTGATCATTGGGACCAGTGGACTATGTCCCCAAACCCGAGCGCTTCCCGCTTGTCGTCGACCATATCATCCTAAAGGTCTACCTAAAGAGGATGCTGGTCGACGGGGGAAGTGGCTTCGATGTCCTATTCAAAGGGACGCTAGGGGCCCTTGGCATCGACTACTCGGTGCTCCAGAAGACTAACACTCCCTTTTACATGATTGTCCCGGGAAGGCATCCCTTCCTCTCGACACGATCACCCTACCAGTGATGTTTGGTGTTCGGGATAACTACCAAACCGAACACATCATGTTCTATGTCGTGGATTTCGAGACTACGTGTCACGCCGTCCTCGTAAGATCTTCATTCACTAAGTTCATGGCGGTGCCTCACTACACCTACTTGGTCCTCAAGATTCCTGGACCAGGAGGGACCTTCCCCATGAAGGGGGACGTTGCCACCTCTCATGCTTGTGAGCAAGATAACCTTGCATTGTGTGAGGCAGTGGACATGTCTGTCCGCATGACGGAGATACTCCACGATGCCAAGATCGCGTTGGCCGACGGACTCGATCTCCCGAGTTCTACACCATCGCCGACTGCGCTGACATCATCGCCGGCCGAGTACAAGAGTATTTGGCTATCAGAAGATGATCCCTCCAAGATAGCTCTGATAGAGGTCGCGCTTGATCCTAAATAGGAAAGCGCGATCATCAGCTTCCTCCACTCCAACCGCTGACATCTTCCCTTGGCAACCTTCTGACATGCTAGGCGTACCCTAGGAGCTGATTGAGCACGAACTTCACATCGACATGGCCGCCCCACCGGTCAAGCAGAATATGTGATGGTTCACTGAGGACCACAAGAAGCTCATCAAGGAAGAATTCACCTGCCCCTGGCGGCTAGATTCATAAAGGAGGCGCATCATAGGGACTGGTTGGCTAACCCAGTCCTTGTGCAGAAGAAGAGCAAAAAATGGAGAATGTGCATCGACTACACCGACCTTAAGAAGCGATGCCCAAAAGATCCATTCCTACTGTCGCGCATTGATCAGGTCGTTGATTCGACCGCCGGCAACGCCCTCCTATGCTTCCTGGATTGTTACTCAGGCTACCATTAGATAGGCCTGAACGAAGAACACCAATAGAAAATCAATTTCATCACACTGTTCGGTGCCTACTACTACACTTCCATGGCTTTTGAGCTGAAGAATGCTGGAGCCACGTACCAATGAGCCGTTCAATGTTGCTTGGCTGATCAGATTGGTCGCAATGTGGAGGCTTACATTGATGATGTGGTGATCAAGACCAAGGAGCCTGAGGGCCTTGTCAAAGATCTCCAAGAGACGGTGAACAACCTCCGCAGATTCCGCTAGAAACAGAATCCAGAGAAATGCATATTTGGAATCCCGACGAGAAAATTACTAGGCTTCATCATCACCCACCGAGGAATTGAAGCCAACTCGGAGAAGATTTTGGCAATCCTGAACATGGCAAGGTCTGCCGATGTCGAGCATGTCCAGCATCTGGCCGGTTGCATGACCTCCCTAGGCCGGTTTATTTCGCGGCTCGGGGAGCAAGGGATGTCATTCTTCAAGATGCTGAAGAAAGAAGACTTCTCCTAGACCGAGGAAGCGGACCAGGCATTCGCCGACCTCAAGAAGTTCCTGATGTCTCCGCCGACACGGGAGGAGTCTCTTCTCCTCTACATCACCACCACTATGCATGTGGTCAGTATCACCCTGGTCATCGAACGACCAGAGCAAGGGATCGTCTACCAGGTTCGACGACTAATCTACTTCATATCAGAGGTCCTAGGGCTATTGAAAGCTCAATATCCCCAGGTGCAAAAGCTGTTGTACGCCATCATCATCACCGTCCGAAAGCTCAAGCACTACTTCCGAGCCCACCTTGTGGAGGTGGTCACTCAGTTCCCACTTGGCGACATCCTGACAAATTGGGACGCCATCAGGCGAATCACCAAATGGGCCATTTAGCTCGGGGAATACGCCATCAACTTCAAGCCGAGGACTGCCATCAAGTCTCAAGCGCTCGTCGACTTTGTTGCCGAGTGGACCGAGTACTAGCTGCCGACGGAGAGCATCATTGAAAGCTTCTGGACCCTACATTTTGATGGCTCCCTCATCCTAGAGGGGAGGGTGCCGGAGTGCTCCTAACATCTCCCCAAGGTGAAGATTTGAAGTATGTCATCCACCTGTGCTTCGTCGCGTCCAACAACGTGGCGGAGTATGAAGCTCTGCTACATGGACTCTACATTGCTGTCTTCCTTGGGATTCGACGGCTATTGGCGTTCGGAGATTCAAAGTTGGTGATCAACCAAGTGAACAAGGACTGGACCGGTGTCAATGAAAAGATGGACGCTTACTGCTAGGAGATCTGCAAGCTAGAAGGCAAGTTCGATGTCCTAGAGTTCCATCATGTCTCTCGGGATAAGAACTCAACCATCGACGTACTAGCAAGGCTTAGATCATCAAGAGCAATGGCTCCTGGAGGGGTGTTCCTTCAGGAGTTATCAAAATTGTCCATCAAAGAAGAAGGCTTGTAGCCTCTAGAAGATGAAGCTGCATCATTCGCCATAATCACTACTGGCGAATAAAAAGAAGATTGGCGCCGACCCATGATCCATTTCATCCTCACCAACAGGCTTTCCTAGGACAAAGATGCTGCTATTCAGCTGTCTAGAAGGAGGAAAGCAATACGTCCTAATCGGGTCAGAGTCGTTTACAAGAGTTGCATCCACCAGAGTCTTGCTGAAGTGCGTCGACAAGTATGAAGGACAGAAGATCCTGGAGGAAATCCATGCGGGGCCCGTACGATGGTAGGCAAGGCATTCCGGGTTGGATTTTATTGGCCAACTGCCAACTCGGATGCTCGCCAACTAGTACGTAGCTACAAAGGATGCTAATTATTCGCCAATTAGTACCACCTCCCCGGAATAGCTCTTCAGACCATCCCATCTTCCTGGCCTTTCGCTTGCTGTGGGCTGGACATGGTGGGGTCATTGCCGAAGGCACCGTAGAGATATGATCGTCTTTTGTGGCCATTGACAAATTCTCAAAATGGATTGAGGTCATGCCGCTGAAGACCAGTACACCCAAGAAGGCAGTGGAAATCATTGAAAGCATAATCTATTGATTCGGAGTCCTAAATCACATCATTACAGATTTGGGGACTCAGTTCACGGCCGATGATTTTTGGGAGTCCTAAATCACATCAAATACGCCTCAGTTGCGCACCCTCGGGCCAATGGGGAGGTCGAGCGTGCCAACGGAATGATTCTACAAGGGCTTAAAGCAAGAGTGTTTGATCCTCTGCACAAATATGGTGACCGCTGAATGAAGGAGTTGCTCGCTGTTCTTTAGGGCCTCAGCACGTAGCCGAGTAGGGCCACCAGTCAGACCCCTTTCTTCTTGGTGTATGGGTCAAAGGCCGTCCTCCTAGTGGACATGCTGCACAGTAGCCCAAAGATATTTCAATATGTTGAAGGCACCGCCGAGCGTACTCTGGAAGAAGATATCGATAATCTAGAAGAAGCTCGACTGGCTGCTTCGATACATACCATCCAGTACTAGCAAGGCCTTTGGAGGTATCATGACCAAAATGTTCATCAACGCTCTTTTCGAGTGGGTTACCTTGTCCTACGCCGAGTTTAATCGGCAGTCGGGACCCACAAGCTCTCAGCTCCCTGGGAAGGACCCTTCATTATCATCGAGGCTATGCGTCTGGCGTCCAATCACCTAATGCGAGAAGATGGCCAAAAGCTGGTGAACTCCTGGAATTTCGAGCATCTCAGGTGATTTTATCCCTGAGCGATATAAGTCTTTGATATTATTTCATAAAAATTACATTTGCTTTCCTAGATATTATGCTCCACAGGTCTCGATCTCCAACTGTTCTAGATGGGAAGCCACGATCTGCTCTAGCTCGACTACAACATGATTCGCCGAGTGCCTCTGCTCTAGCTTCAAGGTCATGATCCACTTTGACCTAGACTTTGCCAAGATGTAACCATTCTAGCCGGGAAGACATGATCCGCTCTAGCTCAGCTACAACTTAATTTGTCGACTTCCTTCGTGTAGGACCGAAAGTAGCGACCAGAGGGGGGTGAATGGGCGCCTAAAAATTATTTCGAATCAATGGCCTGCTCCCAACACCCAACGCACCTCAAAGGACTAAGCAGCAAAGCATGAACAGATTGCCTAAGTGTAAAGGTATCTAGCCTAAAATCAACTGATGTTAAAACAGAGAAACATCACTACAGTGCTAACAGACAGATAACCAGTATACACAAGACATGGCAAGTTAAACATCTCAATGGAATATCTAAGTATAAATAAAGTGAGATGAGAAGTTACTGTTCAAATATGTCTCCTGGTCGAAGCCTGCTTCGCTGGTCGAGGCCTGCTTCGGAGGCTAGTGGCGAAGTCTGCCAAAGGCTGTTGTGAAACTGCCGAAGGTTGTCTATCCTAGTTCGAGTGTGACTGAGAGCGAAGTATGCTTCGAAGCTAAGTATGACAGTGTCAAAGCTTGCTTCGAACAGAGTACTTCGACGGCTAGGCTTCGAACAGAGCTTCGAACAAGCTCATGGAAAAACAACCTTCGAAAGAGTAGAGAAGCCCGACACACGACAGAGAAACCAAAATGAAGCCTACACTCTGCCTTCAGAGCTAGCAAGATCGAAGAAGGATCGCTGAAGTGATAACCTTTGACACACACAGATCAACTTCGAAACGAAGTTTGTAAGAGTCGTCACACAAAAAATCGAAGGTGACAAACACACTTCGAATGACAAGCTTCGAACTCACAAGCTGCAACCCTCGAAAATGACAGTGGCAAAAAGATCTCAGACTTCACGTCGAGCGAGGTATATCAGAGAGACTAGCTTCGAAGTCTACTCCGAAGCCTGTCGGAGTATACCTTCGCACAGACGATCGAAGTGTGCCAAGCTGACAGTGCACAAAAAACGGACTCCAAAACTAGCAACACAGAACACAACGTGAAGTTGAAGTTCAAGCGAAGCCCTCGAGAATGTCAGATCAAAGCCTGCCTCACGGAGCTGAGGGACTTCGAACAGAGAAAAGGGGCTTCGCCAGAAACAACCAGAAAAAGGGACTTTTGCCCTGTCAACTGGATCAAAAAGCTGTGCAGGAAAAAGCAAGCCTAGAGTACTAGTGTACTGTTGCTACAGTGAAGTAGTACTACTTGCAAACAGCAAGAACTAGTACTCCTCGTGAAGAACAGGAGCAACCGAAGCACAAACACTCAAGAAAAATGGCTATGCACGTGAAACGAAGCCATAAAAACTGCTGCAGATATGCTGCGCACGATCAGAGAATAGAAGCTTCACTGCATCAGGAAAAAACTGAGTAAATGCAAGGGAAAATATTAAGAGCAGGAGCCTGGCGGCGCACAACAGGAGAGAGACGAACGAAGGAACCAAAAATGACCCAGGGAATGAATGAAAAGTGATTTCTGGAAGGGTGGTCCAACCCTAGGGATTGGGGCCCTATTTATAGGCTGCCCAAAGACCTAGAATATTCCACCAGCCCCTTAGGGTTTTTACAAACGCTAAAATAAAGAAAATGACTCAACTGCCCTTAGGATTTTTTACAGACTCGACTGACTGACTATGGGCCTAGAGATACAGATGACTTGTCTGGAAGCTAAGCTTTCGTAGCGACTACGGCTTCTCTTCTGGACAGTCGGATACAAGATCAACGGTTGTCAGTTTTGCGCCGAAACTGACAAAGCCTCCACCGACCTCGCACCAGGTAACCGAATTGGGCCGGCCTGATTCCACAGCTCTCTCAGCCCGACAATCACTCACCGCCCGTGTACCTGAGTCAGTCCTGGTCAACAGCCCAGTAGGTCTTCTGCTGCTTCTAGCCCATGTACCCGGATTGGTCCAGCCTGACTTCGCAGCTCTCTCAGCCCGACAATCACTCACTGCCCGTGTACCTGAGTCACACGCGGCCCAAGAAACAATAGATCTCCTCTCTTCTACAGTCCTTTTTGACTATCATTGACAATGACTCATCACATCTGGAGCCATGAGGCCCACGCTATTCAGCATGGCTCCTCAATCTCCCCCTTGATGAGTGCATTGTCAACACTTCACTTCAAGCTCTTCAATACCTGCAGACAATTGTGGAAACACGAAAACAAAGCACAAGAAAACAAAGAAGAAGAAAATAAGGTAAAAGTTTAACCCTAATGACCGAAAGCCAAACAAAAGCAAGAAGTGGTCATTATGGTTAACCAAAACGTAAAAGCTCAAAATGAGTGCGATTTCAGAAAAACAAGGATATCAATAGAGTAAGAAACTTCCCCTTAAACTCTGATCCCAAATTTTCTCCCCCTTGTTGACAAGTGAACTCATCAAGCACTCAAAAGAGACACAGACTCCCCCTGAAACGCAACTCCCCCTCAAAATATGTAATGAATGCAACTGGAGTGCAGGTGGAGTGAATAAAGCATGCTTCTCAGATATGAGTGACTGCAATTACAACATCTAACAGATACAGCAAAAGACATACTATCTAAGATACATGGCATGATCAGTGCAATAGATGATATCTAAAGAAAATCATTAGCACGCATTTTCAATTTTTGCAAACAAAAGCATCACCACATTTTCCAGTTGACAAGCAAGGTAAAGCATGAGATGCAAAAACTAACTGATATCTACCAAGATAAGCATTGTCCAAAACAAGGTGCTTCAGCAAACTTGTTATCATTTCAATTTTCAGGCTTTTTCTTTTCTCTTTTTCATTTAAGCCAGGGGTTATTTGCATGTAAAACCTTATGCTGACCGACCAAGTCAAGCCTAGGCCAGATCTGGACCATCAGAAGCTTAAGACATTGGTCTTGGCATACACTACATTGTCCTAGTTCATACCAAAGTGCTATGGTATGCAGTCCAGAACAATGCACTGCGACAAAGCAAACCCACCTGGATCTTTGCAAGTTATGCATAAAGAGGCATGGAATTTTCATTTTTCTTGATTTTTATAGCACATTTCCATGTTTTAAAACAGAAGGATGTCCAAGTTGCATGGTGCATCTAAGTCAGGAACTAGCTACAAGGTATGTAACAGGTAGCAGAAGCATTCAGCCTACACATGCTAGTTACCAGAAGCAATGGTGATCATTTTTCAATTTTTAAAACATAAAAGCCATGCATATGACAGATATCAGATATATCAAGTGAACTGAACCAAAGCATGATCAATGACAAGTATTCAAAAGCATGTACCAGCTAGAATAAGTAAAACAGTTCAATCATATAACAAAAGCAGCTCTAAAGGGTGATATGTGAATATGCAAGGTATGAACACCCACAAAAAGACTCAAGAAAAGGGTAAAGAAGAAAGAAAACTGACACAAAATATCCTAGAAAGGATACACAACACCCAAATCCCCTCGTAAATGCTCAAAGGTAGACTGATCTAGGGGTTTGGTGAAAATGTCAGCCAACTGATGATGGGTATCAACAAGAACAAGGTCAATGACACCTTTCTCATATTGATCCCGCAGAAAATGAAAGCGCACATCAATATGTTTGGTTTTTGAATGGAGACAAGGGTTTTTCCCTACACTAATAGCACTGGTGCTGTCGCAGAACAATGGAACCCTGGTAGGAAAGAACAACCCAAAATCTCGCAAAGTGGAAATCATCCAAACTAACTGTGAGCAGCAGCTAGCAGCAGCTACATACTCAGCCTCAGTGGTCGAAAGAGCAACTCCAGATTGCTTTCGAGAAGACCAAGAGACAAGAGAAGAGCCAAGAAACTGACAGGTACCGGAAGTCGACTTGCGATCCAACCGGCATCCACCAAAATCGGCATCCGAAAAACCAGATAAATCAAGAGATGATGATGCTGAATAGTAAAGACCGAGATCAGGCGCATAAGTAAGATACCTTAAGATGCGCTTGACAGCCTACCGATGAGATGCGCGTGGTGAAGACTGAAAACGTGCGCAAAGTCCCACGGCAAACTGAATGTCCGGTCTTGTCGCTGTTAAGTACAATAGCGAACCAATCATCCCTCGAAACTCCCTCTCGTTGACCTTGACGCCGCTCTCGTCCTTGTCCAGGCCTCCAGACGTACCCATTGGGGTCATCTGAGGCTTCAGCTCTCCACCAAAGTCGAACTTCTTCAGCATGTCTCTAGTATACTTACCCTGGTGGATGAAGGTGTCGTCCTTGGTCTGCTTGATCTAGAGCCCTAAGAAGTACTTGAGCTCACCCATGAGGCTCATCTCAAACTCGTTGTGCATCTGCTTAGAGAACTTGGACACAAGAGAATCAGTAGTACCGCCAAAAATAATATCGTCCACGTAAATCTGAGCAACCAAGAAATCAGAAGCAACTCTGAGCAAAAAGAGAGTTTTATCCACCGAACCCATCACAAAGCCCTTCCCCAACAAAATTGCTTCAACCGGTCATACCAAGCCCAAGGGGCTTGCTTCAACCCGTATAAAGCCTTCTGCAGCTTAAAAACATGTCGAGAAAACTTTGGGTTCTCAAAACCGGGGGGCTGCCTAACATAAACTTCCTCCTCTATGAACCCGTTCAGAAAAGCACTCTTAACGTCCATTTGAAAAAGCTTAAAACCCTTCGAAGCGGCAAAATCTAAGAGAATGTGAATGGACTCAAGACGGGCAACAAGGGCGAAAGTTTCTTCAAAATCAATACCCTCTTTCTGGCAAAAACCCTGGGCAACTAATCGAGCCTTGTTGCGCACCACAACCCCATCTTCACCTTGCTTGTTCTTGAACACCCACTTGGTGCCTATGGGGTTGCATCCCAGTGGCGGCTCAACTAGTGTCCAAACCCGATTGCGAAGAAAGTTTTCAAGCTCTTCTTGCATAGCATTGATGCAATTAGAATCAGAAAGAGCATGAGAAACATCTCTGGGCTCAAAAGATGCAACAAAAGCATATTTAGCAAACACAGCAAGAGAGGTAGATGAACGCAAAGTTCTCTCAGTCAAATTACCGATGATGAGCTCTGAGGGATGATCATGCTGAACTGCTCGGGTTCCCTGGTGATCTGAAGTCACCTCACCGGAGTCAGCAGTTGGCACCTCTGGACTCGACTGAGGGGGCTCGATCGAAGTGGAAGAAGTGATCAGAGGTCCGCCCTCATCCTCAGTCGAAGTCTCTGAAGGTGTGGGCTCTGCAGGGGGTGCAGAAAGCCCACCCTCATTAGCGGCTGGAGTATCCTCATCTTCCTCAAAGATGGATTCTCCGAGCTCACCATCAGAAGGCTCAAAAGAAGTGGTCAAAGAAGGCAAGGACTCATCAAATGAAACCTCACAAGTCTCGACAAGTGTAGGATCGAAAGTAGCGACCAGAGGAGGGGTGAATGGGCGCCTTAAAAATTCTTTCGAATATATGGCCTGTTCCCAACACCCAACGCACCTCAAAAGACTAAGCAACAAAATATGAACAGATTGCCTAAGTCTAAATATATCTAGCCTAGAAGCAACAGATGATAAACACAGAGAAACATCAAAGCATTTCTACTAGGGAGATAAACAAGGATATTCAAGACATGGCAGGTTAAACTTCTCAATAGATGATCTAAGTATGAATAAAGTGAGATGAGAAGTTACTGTTCAGATTTGTCTCCTGTTCAGAACTCGGCAAAGCCTGCTTCACTGTGTCGAAGCCTGCTTCACTGTGTCGAAGCCTGCTTCAGAGGTCAGTGACGAAGCCTGCTTCGGAGGTTAGTGTCGAAGTCTATCGAAGGCTATTGTGAAAATGCCGAAGGTGTGTTTGGTCTAGCCTAGTTCGAAGTGGCAGGGAGCGAAGTATGCTTCGAAGCGAAGTATGAGAATATCGAAGCTTGCTTCGAACAAAGTACTTCGAAGCCTAGACTTGGAACAGAGGTTCGAACAGGCTCACAGAAAAGCAACCTTCGAATGAAAAGCGAAGCCCGACACACGGCAGCAAGTTTAATTCGAAGCCTACACAACTACGTTCGAAGCTAGCACTAGCAAGGTATAACCTTCGAACCACAGGCCAGCTTCGAAACTAACTCCGAAGCCTGTCGAAGTATGAACTTCGAATAGCCAAAGTCGGAGTTCACCTTCGTAAAGACAATCGAAGTATGACAAGCCGACAGAGTGCAAAGCGTACTGCGAAGCTAGAAACACAGCACAAACTTGAAGCCGAAGTTCAAGCGACGCCTTCGAAGTTGTCAGATCGAAGCCTGCCTCACGGAGCTGAGGGGCTTCGAACAGAGAAGGCGCTTCGGTAGAAAACAGCCAGAAAAGGTATTCAGTCTTGTCTGCTTCGATCAAAAAGCTACGCAGAAAAAGCAAAGCCTGTGTACTATTGTACTGTTGCTACAGTGTAGTAGTACTACTTGCAACAGCAAGAACTAGTACTACGTGCGTGAAGAACACACGCAACAGAAGCACCTTCTCAGGAATAAAATCAACAGCACACATCAAACCAAAGCTTCTGATTCAGAGAAATCAATGCACGGATCCAAACACGAACAGGAGATGGAATCCCACGGGAACAAATAAAATCAAGGGGATGCAGTGATGAACCAAAACACCACACAGATCCTGGCGGCGCACACAAGTAGGAGAAAGAGAAAGAGACAAAATGACCCAATAGAGTTGGCAATGATTTCAGCAAAAGGGGTAGTCCAACCCTAGGGATTGAGGCCCTATTTATAGGCTGCCCAATGGCCTAGAATATTCCACCAGCCCCTTAGGGTTTTTACAGACGCTAAAATAAAGGAAAAGACAATACTGACCATAGGAATTTTTACAGACACGACTGACTGACTGTGGGCCTAGAGATACAGATGACTTATCCAGAAGCTAAGCTTTCGTAGCGACTACGGCTTCTCTTCTAGACAGTCCGATACAGAATCAACGGTTGTCAGTTTTGCGCCGAAACTGACAAAGCCTCCACCGACTTTGCACCAGGTACCCGGATTGGGCCGGCCCGATTCCGCAGCTCTCTCAGCCCGGCAATCACTCGCCGCCCATGTACCTGAGTCAATCCTGGTCAACAGCCCAGTGGGTCTTCTGCTGCTTCTGGCCCATGTACCCGGATTGGGCTAGCCCGACTTCGCAGCCTCCTCTGCCCCGAACGTCGCTCGCTGCCCGTGTACCTGAGTCACACGCGGCCCATGAAACAGCGGATCTTCTCTCTTCTTCAGTCCTCTTTGACTATCGTTGACAATGACTCATCACATCTGGAGCCATGAGGCCCACGCTATTCATCATGGCTCCTCAATCTCCCCCTTGATGAGTGCATTGTTAACACTTCAACTTCTTCAGCTCTTCAAAACCTGCGAACAATTGTGAAAACACGAATACAAGGCACAAGAAAAAGCAAAGAAGAAAAATAAGGTAAAAGTTTAACCCTAATGACCAAAAGCCGAACAAAAGCAAGAAGCGGTCATTATGGTTAACCAAAACGTAAAAGCTCAAAATGAGTGCGATTTCAGAACAACAAGGATATCAACAGAGTAATAACTCCCCCTTAAACTCTGATCCCAAATTTTCTCCCCCTTGTTGACAAGTGAACTCATCAAGCACTCAAAAGAGACACAGACTCCCCCTGAAATGCAACTCCCCCTTAAAATATGCAGTGAATTAAACTGGAGTGCATGTGGAGTGTAGAAAGCATGCTTCTCAAATATGATTGACTGAAATTACAACATCTAAAAGATACAGCAAAGGACATACTGTTAACGATACATGGCATGATCAGTGCAACAGATGATATCTAAAGAAAGTCATTAGCACGCATTTTTCAGTTTTTGCAAACAAAAGCATCACCACATTTTCCAGTAAACACGCAAGGTAAAGCATGAGATGCAAAAGCTAACTGATATCTACCAAGATAAGCATTGACCAAATCAAAGTGCTTCAGCAAACTTGTTATCATTTCAATGTTCAAGCTTTTTCTTTTCTCTTTTTCAATTATGCCAGGGGTTATTTGCATGTCAAGCCTTATGCTAACCGACCAAGTCAAGCATAGCCCAGAACTGTACCATCAGAAGCTTAAGACATTGGTCTTGGCATACATTACACTGTCCTAGTTCATACCAAAGTGCTATGGTACGTAGTCCAGAACAATGCAATGCGACAAAACAAACCCACCTGGATCTTTTCAAGTTATGCATAAAAAGGCATGGAATTTTCATTTTTCTTGATTTTTATAGCACATTTCCATGTTATAAAGCAGAAAGATGTCCAAGTTGCATGTTTGCATCTAAGTCAGGAACTAGCTACAAGGCATGTAATAGATAGCAAGAACATTCAGCCTACACATGCTAGTTACCAGAAGCAATGGTGATTATTTTTCAAATTTTAAAGCATAAAAGCCATGCATATGACAGATATCAGACATATCAAGTGAATTGAACTAAAGCATGATCATTGACAAGTAATCAAAAGCATGTACCAGCTAGAATACGTAAAGCAGTTCAATCATATAACAGAAGCAGCTCTAAGGTGTGATATGTGAATATGCAAGTTATGAACACACACAAAAAGATTCAAGAAAAGAGTAAAGAAGAAAGAAAATTGACGCAAAATATCCTAGAAAGGATACACAACACCCAAATCCCCTCGCAAACGCTCAAAGGTAGACTGATCTAGGGGTTTGGTGAAAATGTCAGCCAACTGATGATGGGTATCAACATGAACAAGGTCAATGACACCTTTCTCATATTGATCCCGCAGAAAGTGAAAGCGCACATCAATGTGTTTGGTTTTTGAATGGAGACACGGGTTTTTCCCTACACTAATAGCACTGGTGCTGTCGCAAAACAATGGAACCCTGGTAGGAAAGAATAACCCAAAATCTCGCAGAGTGGAAGTCATCCAAACTAACTATGAGCAGCAGCTAGCAGCAGCTACATACTCAGCCTCAGTGGTCGAAAGAGCAACTCCAGATTGCTTTCGAGAAGACCAAGAAACAAGGGAAGAGCCAAGAAACTGACAAGTACCAGAAGTCGATTGCGATCCAACCGGCACCCACCAAAGTCGGCATCTGAAAAGCCAGATAAATCGAGAGATGATGATGCTAAATAGAAAAGACCAAGATCAGGCGCATAAGTAAGATACCTGAAAATGCGCTTGACAGCCTACCGATGAGACGCGCGTGGTGAAGACTGAAAACGCGCGCAAAGTCCCATGGCGAACTGAATGTCCGGTCTTGTCGCCGTCAAGTATAGCAGCGAACCGATCATTCCTCGAAACTCCCTTTCATTGACCTTGACGCCGCTCTCATCCTTGTCCAGACCCCCAGAAGTGCCCATCGGGGTTATCTGCGGCTTCAACTCACCACCAAAGTCAAATTTTTTCAACATGTCACGAGTGTACTTACCTTAGTGGATGAAGGTGACGTCCTTGGTCTGCTTGATCTGGAGCCCTAAGAAGTATTTGAGCTCACCCATGAGGCTCATCTTAAACTCACTGTGCATCTGCTCAGAAAACTTGGACACAAGAGAATTAGTAGTACCGCCAAAAATAATATCGTCCACGTAAATCTGAGCAACTAAGAAATCTGAAGCAACTCTGAGCAGAAAGAGAGTCTTATCCACAGACCCCATCACAAAGCCCTTCCCCAACAAAAATTGCTTCAATCGGTCATACCAAGCCCTGGGGGCTTGTTTCAACCCGTATAAAGCTTTTTGCAATTTAAAAACATGTCGAGGAAACTTGGGGTTCTCGAAACCGGGGGGCTGCCTAACATAAACTTCCTCCTCTATGAACCCGTTCAGAAAAGCACTCTTAACGTCCATTTGAAAAAGCTTAAAACCCTTCGAAGCGGCAAAAGCTAAAAGAATGCGAATGGACTCAAGACGGGCAACAGGGGCGAAAGTTTCTTCAAAATCAATACCCTCTTTTTGGCAAAAACCTTGGGCAACTAGTCGAGCTTTGTTGCACACCACAACCCCATCTTCACCTTGTTTGTTCTTGAACACTCATTTGGTGCCTATGGGGTTGCATCCTGGTGGCGGCTCAACTAGTGTCCAAACCCGATTACGGACAAAATTTTCAAGCTCTTCTTCCATGGCATTGATCCAATTTGAATTAGAAAAAGCATGAGAAACATCTCTAGGCTCAAAAGATACAACAAAAGCAAATTCAGCAAACACAGCAAGAGAGGTAAAAGAACGCAAAGTTCTCTCAGTCAAATCACCGATGATGAGCTCTGAGGGGTGATCACGCTGAACTACTCGGGATCCTTGGTGATCTGAAGTCACCTCACCAGAGTCAGCAGTTGGCACCTCTGTACTCGACTAAGGGGGCTCGATCGTAGTGGAAGAGGTGATCAGAGGTCCACCCTCATCCTCAGTCGAAGTCTTAGAAGGTGTGGGCTCTGCAGGGGGTGCAGATGGCCCACCCTCATCAGCAGCTGGAGTATCCTCATCTTCCTCAAAGATGGACTCTCCGAGCTCACCATCATCAGAAGGCTCAAAAGAAGGAGTCAAAGAAGGCAAGGACTCATCAAAAGAAACCTCACAAGTCTCGACAAGCAGCTGGGATTCAAGGTTCCAAACACGGAAGCCTCGAGAATGCAAAGTGTATCCAAGAAAAACACCATCCCAGCAACGAGACTCAAATTTGTCCAAATGCCCTCCCTTCTTGAGCACAAAGCACTTGCAGCCAAATGCTCGCAAGTGGCTCACCTTGGGCTGTATGCCAAACCGCAACTCATATGATGTCTTACCAAGGTAATCTCTAAGAAAAATGCGGTTGGCAAGATAGCAAGCCGTGTTCATGGCTTCAGCCCAAAAACGCCTAGGAGTCCTGTGCTCATCGAGCATCGTCCTGGCCATCTCGACTAGCGTGCGGTTCTTTCGTTCCACAACGTCGTTCTGTGGGGGAGTGTAAGGAGAAGAAAACTGATGGTCCAGACCCTAATCACTACAGAAACTGACGAACTGAGAGTTCTTGAACTCAGAGCCGTTGTCGGAGTGAATTGCTCGCATCCGACCATTGTTCTCATTCTTCAGCTTCAAAATCAGGTCATGAACAAATTGAAATGTTTCATCCTTAGACTCCAAAAAGAAAACCCACGAGAATCGAGAAAAGTCGTCAACAATGACAAGTGCGTACCATTTTCCACCGACTGAACGTACCCGAGCTAGACCAATAGTGTCCAAGTGTAAAAGCTCGCCCGGATACGAAGTCATCACCTGAGTCACAGGTGAGTGAGAAGCGGCAACCATTTTCCCATGATGACAGGGATGACAAACTAGATCCTTCTCCATCTTAAACTTGGGCAATCCTCGGATGAGGTCCATAGAGCTCAACCTGACTAGCAGATCAAAACTCAAATGACCTAACCTCCTTTGCCACTTCTAGAGCTCAGAAGAGGATCCAGCAATCAAATAGCGAGAAGGGCCAAAAGAACTAGAGAAGTCAATTCGAAAAACTTTACCAAATGGTAAGATCTGGCAAATCAAAACCCTCTAGAATCAAACACAGAAGAATTGCCCTTCTTAAAACGCACTTCCAAACCATCGTCAAGAAGTTGCGAAACAGAAATCAAATTGAAGTTCGAATTTTTAACCAAAGCAACATTCTTCAAAGAGAAATGATCTGAAATGCGAATTGAGCCAATGCCACTTACTTTCCCTTGACCACTGTTCCCGAATGTGATGTACTCTTTGGAGCTCGGGGGAGTGAGACTGGAGAACCATCTGCGATGTCCCGTCATGTGGCGAGAACACCTTGAGTCCATGATCCAAATGTCCTCCAGTCCCCGATCCTACACAATCAGTGGCTGTAAGTGGGAGCAAATGGTCCAGCACCAGGTTTAGCAAAAGAGCTAAACCAGTGTCGAGTCATCTGCTCAAAAGACAGAAAGCAGAAATCATCATAAGAGTTCGGACCAAAACGCGGCTCAAAGCACGGTCCTCGGTTCTGCCTAAACCTGCGGCCACGAGGTCCAGGACCGTAGCCAACACGGCCTAGAACTCTGCCGGAACGAACACCACCAACTGGAGCACGGGCAAGAAAGCAGTCTCCTCTACCACCACCTACACGACACGGCTTGGCCTCCAGCCTCTCCCCGCGTCGAGGAACACGCAGTCTACCACCCTGCTGGTAGAACTGCTCCTGACCACCATAAGCTCTCTCTGCTCTCTCAACCTGCTTCCTCCTGAAGCAAAACTCCGAAAGATGCCCGTCTCTCTGACAGTACTCACAATGATAGGTGGGCTTCTTGGGATGTGGTTGAGGCTTGGGGTTCTTGGACTTAGTGGTGTTAGGTGTTGTCTTCTTGGGTTGAGAGGGTCCAGGAAGAGAGTCAAGAGAAGTGTGGAGGTGTTTGGGCTTTGGAACCCAGATAGGCTTCTTGGGTGGAGCTTTGGGTGGCTCATGGATCACTCCATCCTTGAGCTGACAGGCCTGGGAAGACTCAGTGGAGTGAGTCTTGGGATACCTCTGCTCAGGAGTCATTTTACTCCACTCCACTACCCGGCTAATAGCACTCTCAAAGTCAGCCTTGGTGTAGGTGTAACCTACCCCAAACCCATCCTGCCTCTTAAACTGCTGGATCATCATGCCGAGTTGTGGCTCTCTGGCACTGATCCAACTCAGGATAGAACGGAGGTAAAAGTTCTCATTCTGAGAATCAGCTAGCTCCTCTCTCAAGGAAGCTAGTACCTCCACCTGAGACAAGCAGGTCTCACACTCGCTATCTATCTGGACAGACTTCTCGGCTTATAGGTTAATCAACTCAAGTCTAAGAGACAGATAGTTCTCACAAACAGTGGGTGGAACTGACAGTGTCTCAAGCTCTAGCCTAGTCTGCACAAGCTCATCTCTCAACCTTTCCAAATCACCCAAATGCTCATCGCCCTTGGATTTCAGCTCAGCTAAGGCAGCTAGATGAGATGGGCAATGAACACAGGGTGCGACGACAGTGGCTTGAGCATCTTTCAGCTCCAGCTGAGCGCTTTCAATCTCAGTGGCCAAAGCGTCCCTCTCATCAACCCTTTCTGTGTACTTGGACTTCAGAGTCGACAAGTCACACAGAAGCACCTCACACTTCGGGCACTCACTGCTATCACCCAAGCAAGGGGAAGAAGATAGACTCTCAATTCTGCCATTGGCAATGGCAAGCTCACTCTCTAACTCATCTATCCTCTTCTTGGCCCCCCTAAGCAGTTTTTCCCGATATTTCAACTCCTGACGATTGCTCTCAAGTAAATCAACGATTTCGCGCTCATAGGATGATACCTTTTCATTGTCGTCGTCGTCGGAGTCGTCGGAGGAACTCTTTTCTTCCTTATCCCCAAGAGCCATTGAACAAAAGCTCTTGCGGGATCTTCGGCGCTGGTGTGAGCGACTCTTCGGCTTGTCCCCGAAGGCCATGAAGCAGAGACCCGCCGGATCATCCTTGTCCTTCCCCTTCCTAATGGCGATTTCCTCATCGCTTGAGCTCGATGAAGAGGAAGAAGACGTGGACCGCTTGGAGTTGCTCTTCTCCATTTCGGCGAAGAAGGCCTTGTCGCGCTTCTTGTTCTCTTGCCGGTAGTCCTTCAGGGCCTTCTTGATGAATCTGGTCTTCGGCTTGCCCTTGTTGAAGGAAAAGCTGTCGTGCTTGCCGGAGTCGTGGAAGCTGCCACCGGTGCCCTTCTTGTGTCCATTGCGCTTGGGGAAGTCGGCGATGAAGTGTCCTGGATCACCACACTCAAAGCACCCGGATTTTGTGTCGTGTCTTTTGAACATTCTCTTGTCATAGACACGACGCACCCGGTTGTTAAACAGACACAAATCATCATCTCCCAAAGACTCAAGCTGGTCCTCAGTGATAGACATCAAAGAGAACCCAGCATAGCTCACAGAAGAAGGATCAACAGAAGGTGTAGCAAGGGCCAGAGATTTTGATCCAGAACCAGTGAGATTTGATCTCAGCTGGAGATCAACCTCAGTAGCCTTCAGCTTGCTAAACAACTCAGAAATGGTCAAGGTATCATAAGAAGTACTCTCAATGATAGAAAATACCTTGATCTCCTAGATCTTTGGGTCCAAGGTATGGAGAACCTTGAGCGCCTGCTCATGATCTGAGACTAACTAAGCACCCTCAGCCTTGTTGTGTGAAATTCTCATATTCACGCCGGTAGGTCTAATAGAGCCGAGTCTTGACTTGTGCTGTTCCCTCATGGTGTGCCTTGATTGTAGCCCAGATCTCTCTCATAGTGGAGAGATGACTCACACGCTCAAACTCAGTGGGACCTAAACCAGAGAAAAGAATGTTCACAGCCTTACTATTGCTCAGATGCTGAGCAATGATACCAGCAGTACCATGCTCAGCGACTGGCAATATAACAAACGTGGTGTGAACGCAAATGTCCCAAATGTCTGAACCCTGGCTCATGAGATAGGCTCGCATGCGAGTCTTACAATAGTTATAGCCATAGGCTTCCAAGGACGGGACCTTGCCCGGAGAAGTCATGATCACTACTGGGGTTTAGAACCGGTTAAGGTATGGAAAAACCCTAACCTCGCTCTGATACCACTTGTAGGATCGAAAGTAGCGACCAGAGGAGGGGTGAATGGGCGCCTTAAAAATTCTTTCGAATATATGGCCTGTTCCCAACACCCAACGCACCTCAAAATACTAAGCAACAAAATATGAACAGATTGCCTAAGTCTAAATATATCTAGCCTAGAAGCAACAGATGATAAACACAGAGAAACATCAAAGCATTGCTACTAGGGAGATAAACAAGGATATTCAAGACATGGCAGGTTAAACTTCTCAATAGATGATCTAAGTATGAATAAAGTGAGATGAGAAGTTACTGTTCAGATTTGTCTCCTGTTCAGAACTCGGCGAAGCCTGCTTCACTGTGTCGAAGCCTGCTTCGCTGTGTCGAAGCCTGCTTCGCTGTGTCGAAGCCTGCTTCGGAGGTCAGTGATGAAGCCTGCTTCGGAGGTCAGTGTCGAAGTCTATCGAAGGCTATTGTGAAAATGCCGAAGGTGTGTTTGGTCTAGCCTAGTTCGAAGTGGCGGGGAGCGAAGTATGCTTCGAAGCGAAGTATGAGAATATCAAAGCTTGCTTCGAACAAAGTACTTCGAAGCCTAGACTTGGAACAGAGGTTCGAACAGGCTCACAGAAAAGCAACCTTCGAATGAAAAGCGAAGCCCGACACACGGCAGCAAGTTTAATTCAAAGCCTACACAACTACGTTCGAAGCTAGCACTAGCGAGGTATAACCTTCGAACCACAGGCCAGCTTCGAAACTAACTCCGAAGCCTGTCGAAGTATGAACTTCGAATAGCCAAAGTCGGAGTTCACCTTCGTAAAGACAATCGAAGTATGACAAGCCGACAGAGTGCAAAGCGTACTGCGAAGCTAGAAACACAGCACAAACTTGAAGCCGAAGTTCAAGCGAAGCCTTCGAAGTTGTCAGATCGAAGCCTGCCTCACGGAGCTGAGGGGCTTCGAACAGAGAAGGGGCTTCGGTAGAAAACAGCCAGAAAAGGTATTCAGTCTTGTCTGCTTCGATCAAAAAGCTACGCAGAAAAAGCAAAGCCTGTGTACTATTGTACTGTTGCTACAGTGTAGTAGTACTACTTGCAACAGCAAGAACTAGTACTACGTGCGTGAAGAACACACGCAACAGAAGCACCTTCTCAGGAATAAAATCAACAGCACACATCAAACCGAAGCTTCTGATTCAGAGAAATCAATGCACAGATCCAAACACGAACAGGAGATGGAATCCCACGGGAACAAATAAAATCAAGGGGATGCAGTGATGAACCAAAACACCACACAGATCCTGGCGGCGCACACAAGCAGGAGAGAGAGAAAGAGACAAAAATGACCCAATAGAGCTGGCAATGATTTCAACAAAAGGGGTAGTCCAACCCTAGGGATTGAGGCCCTATTTATAGGCTGCCCAATGGCCTAGAATATTCCACCAGCCCCTTAGGGTTTTTACAGACGCTAAAATAAAGGAAAAGACTCTACTGCCCTTAGGAATTTTTACAGACACGACTGACTGACTGTTGTTGGCGTAAAAGATTACGCTAACAGGTTTCTGTAGATTAGAAACTAACAAACGAAGTGTTTGCGAAGTGAACTGTTCTAAGCCTCCGAAAGGATAACAACTTAGAATAGTTCGAATGTGTGTATTGAATAGCTTGTATTCGGTCCCTATTACAAGGTGAAATGGGGGGTATTTATAGGCCCAAATATTAAGGAAATGACCTATTTACCCCTCTATTACAACCGACATAGTGGAAACTATTCGGTACATGTTGGACCGGAAACGGCGACCAGAGGGGGGGTGAATGGGAGCTTTTAAAAATTCGGGCTAAAAACTTAGCCTTCAGTTCTGTTCTGTCTTCTGCGGAACAGGCTTCGAACACTACCTTCGAAGGTCTGGTTCGGAGGTACTTCGACAGCTCCGAACACAGGCTTCGCAGGAGCAAAAGTTCAAAGCCAAGAAGACTTCGCTCCACTAACACCCTTCGAAAATCTACTCTACTTAGTCAGTGCGGGCTCCGCACACGAGGTGCTACGACCAGGCTTCGCACTTCACCCTTCGCAAGAGTGGACAGCCCTCTGAGGACTTCGACCAAGTACTTAGCGACAGCAACTGGTGCTGGGCTTCGTACGCGAAGGTCTACACGCACACAAAACGGACTACGCTAAGGGCTTCGACACAGGAAGCAAAATGGGATACAACCAGGGCTTCGCTAGTAAGCAGCGAGGTCTTGCCTCGTGTTACACAGAGCGACAGCACACTGAAAAACACACTTCGCGAGAAAAACACCCTTCGCCAAGACAGGCTTCGGTGAACTAAAACTAGCGAGGTATGTAAAGCGAGCTCAAGCAAAAGCACAAAGACGCAGGGCTTCGCCGCTTGAACAAGGAACACAAAATATATTGAACTCTGGATGAAAACCAGCGAGGTATGTGTACAGGAGCTCAACAGTAAATGCTCAAAGTGTTAAATGTTACCTACCGAGCCCCCATATTTATAGCCCATGGATTCATCCTAAGGAAGTGACTACTTTACCCCTAGGGTTTACATTCATTTTGTCTCTTCAGAACTAAGGGGTACAAAAGGTAGTCCACCTTTATTCTGGAGGCTTCTCTGTCAGCTGCAGAGGGGACAGTGTCAGCCTTTTTCAGAACAGACAGTGTCAGCCTTTACAGTGTTGACTTCTGGAACCTCCCTTCGCACCGGAGGGTGCGGTAGCTTCGGCGAGAAGCCTGCAGCCTGTTGGCCTTCGCTCCGCCGAAGAAGTCCTTCGATACAGTGACGGTTTTAAGCCGAAGCCGTCAAAGCCCTTGGGCCTTCGCACCACCACCTTCGGAGTGGACCTCCACGGCTTCGCAGCTACTCCGAGCTCAACCACCGTCCGTCCGTGTACCGAAGCCATGCATGGCCGAAGCACCACAAGTCAACCTCACTCCGGAGCTAGCCTCGCTCCGAAGTCCTTCACACTCCGAAGCCCCACCTTCGGAGTACCACCCTTCGAAGTCCCTCCTTCGTCCAAGGCCTCCGCATGAAGCATTCCATGAGCACTTCGTCGCAGTGTCTCACTCCGAGCACACTCCTCGACGAGCCTCACCCGGACCATGCCTTCGATGCGCCTCGACTTCTGAGACCTTCGTCGGGTAACCTTCGAGTGTCTCCCTCCAGAGCACACTTCGAACACCTTGCCTCCGCAGAGGACTTGATCCACCAACTCCGAAGTCACTCCATTCGGAGTACCTTCGAAGTGCCTCATGTCCGAGGACTTTGTCTCGGAGCACCTTCAGCCGGAGCCACGCTCCGCACTCTCTGCCTTCACCTGGCACGCCTCGACCCGAGGACCGACCCGGACCACCTTCGCAGCCACCGTGACGGAGCTCCCCGCTCCCCTGGCATCAAGCCTCCCGCTTGACCCAGGTTCACCCGGCTCGAACCCTGTCCGTCGCCTCCGAAGTCCCTGCGCACCACCGACAAGCAAACAAGTGTATCCAGTACTCCGGAGACCTCTCCGGGTTAACAACCTCTGGTACACACTCCGGTGTACCACCCAAAGTACCGAAGCCTTCGGTACGAACCCAGTCATCGCGTACTGCCGGACCCCTCCGACAGGCACACTCCGCTGCGCGGCTGCAGCAAGCAAACACCTCCGAACACCCTTCGGAGAACCACCTCCGAAGCCCCTTCGGAGGTACCCTTCGAACAGAGGGTAAAATCCAGTCAATCACTCATCACAAAATACCGAAACCAACCCTTGGTTTCTCAATCTCCCCCTTGATGAGTGCATTGACAACCAAATCCAAGTTCAAGAAAATTTAAAAATTTCAGCACACAAGTGACCATAAAAACTCAGAAAAGAGCCAAAGCATGTCACTTGATAAAAGAATTTTTCTCCCCCTTTCTCAAAGAGTAAAAGCCCTTTTTGGCAAATCTCCCCTTGATAAGAACTCCCCCTGAGTTAAGCAAATTTTTCTCCCCCTTTATGTCAAAAATCTCTCCCCTTTTCGAAATTATGCCTTCTTGCGGCAGAGAACATAGCAAATCTCTCCCCCTTTGGCAATGCAAGCATCAAGGAGCAGTCAAAAATGCAAAGCTTCGAAATGAATAGAATTGCAAAGACATATAATGCAAAAATATGCCAACAGTAATACCGAAGTTCATGTGCTCAGCTCAATTTAACATTCTGTGAAACAAGATGATGGCATGTGATTTTGTCATTTTGAGATAAAAGCATCACCACTTAATCATAGCAGCTAGACATGTGAAGGCAAGGACTGCGCAAAGCTAACAATTTCTACCCTAGACAGACAAGTCTTGTTTCAAAAGGGATCTTTGAAAGCAAACTTGATGATTAAATAATTTTGTTGTTCTGTTCTTAATGCCAGGGGTTATTTGTTTGTCCACCTTATACTTTCCAATCAGGCCAAGCCTAGGCATGAAATCCATCTGAAGCTTAAGGCGGTGATTTTGGCATACACTACACTATCCCAGTTCAGACCAAAGTGCAATGGTAAGCAGTCTAGAATAGAGTAGTGCGACAAACAAACCCTCCTGGATCTTTTCATTTAAACCAGACATATCATGGATTTTTGATTTTGATTCAGGTGAATTAAATATTTTGATGAATATCCATGAGTAAAGAACACATTTTTCAAGTTGCAAATTTTAGCATCCAAGGAACAGTGTCTTGCTGTCAAGTAGATAAAAGATAGCTAAAAGCAGTCCTGCCTAAACAAGCTAGATACACGATTGTGCGGTGAGCAAGTTTTGATGTTAGAAAATAAAACATCATGCACAACCAATGTTCCAGACATATTTCATAGAGCTGAGCTGACATGATTTCTTTGAATTTAAAAGCAGGCATATAATAGCAAAAGATGTAAATGCAATTTCACACATAATGAGCATATGCAAGACAATTGAAATCAGCTCCCCCTCACAAAATGCCGTAGGGATGACAAATACCAAGTTCCCCACGCAAGTAAGCAAATCGAGAAGCATCGAGGGGTTTTGTAAAAATATCGGCAAGCTGGTGTTGGGTATCAACATATTGAAGTTCAATATCACCCTTCTCATTGTGGTCTCTGAGAAAATGATACCGTACATCAATGTGTTTGGTTCTGGAGTGCTGAACCGGGTTGTTTGCAATACAAATAGCACTAGTGTTATCACAGAAAAGTGGAACACTCTTATAATCTAACCCGAAATCCCGCAAAGTGGAAACCATCCACAAAATCTGAGAGCAACAGCTAGCTGCAGCAACATATTCGGCCTCAGCCGTTGATTGTGCAACACTAGACTGTTTGCGGGAAGACCAGCAAACCAGAGAAGTACCTAGAAAATGACAAGTACCAGAGGTACTCTTCCTATCAATTCTACAGCCAGCAAAGTCCGCATCAGAATAACCTCGAAGACATAAAGATGAAGATGCTGAATACCATATGCCAAATTCAAGGGTGTGTTTGAGATACCTTAGAATGCGCTTAACCGCTTGGCGGTGCGAAGCTCGTGGTGAAGCCTGAAAACGAGCGCACAGACACACAGCGAAGTGTATGTCCGGCCTCGTGGCAGTCAAGTAGAGGAGGGAGCCGATCATGCTCCGGAACTCCTTCTGATCTACGGCTTCTCCATCTTCGTCAGGGTCCAATGCTATAGATGTAGCCATTGGAGTGGCGAGGGGCTTCGCATCGGACATGTCGAACTTCTTGAGCAGGTCCTTGGTGTACTTCGTCTGGTGGACGAAAGTACCTTGTTTGCTTTGCTTGATTTGCAAACCAAGGAAAAAGGTGAGTTCACCCATCATTGACATTTCAAATTCCCTGCTCATGGTATCTGCAAACTCGGCAACCAAAGCATGAGAAGAGCCACCAAAGATGATATCATCCACATAAATCTGTACTAGGAGGAAATCTTTGCCATGCTTGAGAGTAAACAGTGTTTTATCAACAGAGCCCATCAAATACCCGCGCTCAAGCAGAAAAGACTTAAGTCTATCATACCACGCCCGAGGGGCCTGCTTGAGTCCATAAAGAGCCTTATGAAGTTTAAGGACTTTATGTGGGTACTTGGGGTTTTCAAAACCAGGGGGTTGTTTTACATAAACATCTTCACCTATGAAGCCATTAAGAAAAGCACTTTTGACATCCATTTGATAGAGTTTGAATCCCCGGGATGTCGCAAAGGCAAGCAAAATCCTAATGGCCTCAAGGCGAGCAACAGGTGCAAAAGTTTCAGTAAAATCAATCCCTTCTAGTTGAGAAAAGCCCTGAGCTACAAGTCTAGCCTTGTTTCTAACTATAGTCCCATCCTCCCCTTGTTTATTTTTAAAAATCCATTTTGTTCCAATGAAATGAACATTAGGTGGAGGATCAACTAAAGTCCAGACTTGGTTTCTTTCAAAATTCTCAAGCTCTTCATGCATGGCATTGATCCAACTAGAATCAGAAAGTGCATGACTAACATCTAAAGGCTCGAAAGAAGCAACAAAAGCAGCATTAGTGAAATGGGCATGAGAACGTGTTACCCTTTGATCAAGCTCACCAATGATCTGCTCGGGAGGGTGCATCCTTTGGACATGATGTGGAGCCTCGCGGCGGGATGCAGTCTCCCCCTCAACTTGTGCGTTGGAGTGGTCCAAGATGACCGATGTTGAGGTAGTCGCTTCGGGACCTCGTGCCGAAGTAGTTGAAGCGGGGTCAGCTTCGGGTGTTGATGTCGAGGGTAGTAGGGGATCATCCTCGAATTCTCCGGGATCTTCGTCTTCGAATAAGGTCTGTTCCATGTCGTGTTCATTTGCCTGTTCAAAAGCAGAACTAATAGAGGGGGTTGATTCATCAAAAGTCACATCACATGACTCGATGACAGTGTTAGTTTCCAAGTTATAAACACGATAAGAATGACCATGAGTAGTATAACCTAAAAAGATCCCGTCAGAAGATCGCGACTCAAATTTATCCAAATTTCCACGTTTTAGGATAAAGCAGCGACAGCAACTCGAAGATGAGTAACCTTGGGCTGTCTCCCAAAACGTAGTTCATATGATGTCAAATTTAAAATTGAGCGCAAGAAAATTCGGTTTGAGATGTAACATGCAGTGTTCATGGCCTCAGCCCAGAATTTTCTAGGAGTCCTATGCTCATCAAGCATCGTCCTAGCCATCTCAACCAAGGTGCGGTTTTTCCTCTCAACAACACCGTTCTGTTGAGGAACCCGCGGAGCAGAGAATTGATGTTCTATGCCATGCTCCATGCAAAAGTCAACAAAGAGACTATTTTTGAACTCGGTGCCATTATCGCTTCGAATGAATTTTAATGCACCGGGGAGTTCAGTGAAAAGTCTCAAAGCCAAGCTCCGAAAGTGTGAAAACACTTCATCCTTGCTGGCAAGAAAGAAGACCCAAGAGTAGCGAGAGTAATCGTCGACAATAACTAAAACATACCACTTGCCGCCTAAAGAACTAACCCGAGAAGGACCTATAGTGTCCATATGGAGAAGTTCTCCAGGTTGTTCAGTCATCACTGTGGTGACTGGCGAATGCGAAGCGGCAATCATTTTTCCATGTCGACAAGGAGCGCAAACTAAATTCTTCTCAAACTTGAGCTTGGGCAATCCTCGGATCAGGCCTAGGGCACTCAGACGAGCGAGCAACTCAAAGCTCATATGCCCTAGTCTCCTATGCCACTTCCAAAGCTCAGAAGTCGAATGTGCAACAAGACAATGAGAAGAACCAGATGACTCTGAAAAATCAGCTCCAAAAACTCTCCCAACTCTAAAGATCTTACACACCACAACGCCATCAGAATTGAGCACTTGCGAAGTATTGCGATGAAATCGCACTTCGAAGCCCTCATCAAGCAACTGAGATACAGACAGCAAATTGTATCCCAGGTTCTCAACCAACGCAACATCTTTGAGAGTGAAGTTTGTGTTAATTCTTACCACACCTTTACCTTTCACTCTACTCCTTCGATTGTTTCCGAAGGTGATATGTTCCCTTTGCTTGGTTGTGGTGAGGCTGGAGAACCAAGCTGCATCTCCGGTCATGTGGCGCGAACAACCGGAGTCCATGATCCACGTGCCCTCCAAGCCTCGACCTGTCGCCTACACATGATAAGAACGTCTCGATCGCTCAGTGCTGGGGTGAGTGAAATAATGACGAGGCATCCAGCACTGAGTGACACGAGTAGTAGGCACAGTAAAAGTAGATGGTCTACGCACATAAAAATCAGAATGATGCAAAGTGCGAGGTCTACCTACATGCAAAGAACGCAAAGCATGTCGAGGTCTCCTACTCTGACGAGGTACAAATCTGCTAGCCCGAGGTCTACCACCATATGGAACAAAGTGAAGACCTCGAGGAGCAAAACCTCTCCGAGAAGCACGAGGAGCCTCAAAAGCAGGACGAGAGTGGAACTCAGACTCATGCATACCTAAAGATGGGTAATGCATGTCCTGGTAACTCATCGCCTGAGCACGTCGCTCATCCTTGATGCGACGGAAACAGAAACCAATCAAATGACCCGCCCGCTGACAATAAGAACAGTGAAACACTCTCCTAGGGGCACTCTCATGGGTCACAGGAGCAACTCTCACAGGCTCCTTGGGTTTCTTCTGAGTGGTTTTCTTGGGAGGATTTTTCTTGGTAGGAGGAGTGGTTTTCTTTGGAGGATGGGTAGGCTTTCTGGCTGATGGGGTGTCCAACAGAGCTCTCTCTTTCTCTAGGGTGGTGGGAGAGGTAAAAACAGTTTTGGTCTTACTGTCTGAAGCTATCCTCTCAAAACCCAAACCTATAGCTACCCCTGCTCTTTCAGCACACAACTTGGTCTTGGCCAAGAGCAAATCCATCCTACCCTTCCCCTCAGTGCATTTGTTAACCACGGACAGGAGGTATTCATTTTCAGACATGAGGTTCTCAGCTCGCTCTCTAACAGTGCCTAGCTGGTCCTTAAGGGTAATGCATGTGTCACACACAGGCTGCACATCCTTAGAACTACCGGCCCTTTCCAATCTAGCCTCCAAATCATGAACATGCTTATCACGTAAATTAATGCTATCGCGTAATAAAGAGCAGTTCATGCAATCAATAATTTCATGAGGTCTAGAATCCACCTCCAAAAGCTGCTTCTGTGCATTCTCAAGTTCAGAAAGAGTTTGAGCATGAACAGAACGCAACTGAGCAAGCTCACTCATGACAACAGAACAAGATTCACATTCAGCATCATCAAATTTAGACTTAAGTATGGCATATTCAGTAGAAACATTTTCTAGCCTAAGTCTAAGGTCTTTTCTTTCTCTAGCGGCTTGCACAAGTAATTTATCCTGACCAAGCACTACTTCATTCAGCTCATCTAATTTAATTAGAAGCTGGTCAAATGATAGGTTTACCTCAGATGAGTCAAGCTCATCGCCGCTGTGATCGCTGTCGGCCATGAAGCAAAGGCCGGTGAAGTCACGTCCCTTCTTGTCCTTCTTGTCCTCCTTCCTTGGGGACTCCTCCTCCTCAGAGCTCGACTCCTCAGTTGAGGAAGTGTCGATGTCGCTGAGAGCAGCAACAAAGGCTCTGGAAGCGGCCTTGGCTACTTTCTTAGCCATCTTGCCGCGCTTGCCCTTCACAAAGGGTTTCCTCTCCTTCTTGTGGTATTTGGGGCGCTCACTCTCATCTCTCTTTTTGACCTTGGGGCAATTGGCCTTAATGTGAGAGGTGTCGCCACATTCATAGCAGCCACTAAAACCACTTCTCCTCTGATCCCGTCTCTCATGATGAAAGCGGGTGAACCTCCGGGCAATGAGAGCAAGCTCATCATCAGCTAGAGTATCCACCTGCTCCTTTGTGACGGAGACCGGGGAGGACAAAGCAAAACCATCTGCAAGAACACAAGTGCTTGATGTGCTTGGTTCTGCAGTGGTGCCACGGCTAGTGCTAGAAACCAATGCCAATGGCTGTGGCAAAGAGCTTCTGTGCACAGCAAGAGATGCCTTGGCAATCTCTGTGGACTTCAGCTTGCTAAAGAGTTCATCACAGGTCAAGGTGTCATAGCCTGTGGACTCCTCAATGCTGGATATCTTCACTTCCCATATGCTACGGTCAAGAGCATAGAGAAGCTTGATAGCCCTATCATGATCACTGTAAGCAAGCGTCCCGTTGGATCGCAAGTTACTCACTATCGCATCAAAACGAGAAAACATGGCATCTACAGATTCACCAGGTGCCTGCACAAACAACTAATACTGTTGATTGTAGGTGCTTTGGCGTCTGGCCTTAATCTGAGCAGAGCCCTCATGAAAGACAGTGAGTGTTGTCCAAATCTCCCTAGCAGTCCTAAGGTGCTGCACCCTATCGAACTCACTCCGACTCAGACCGATGAACAGTATGTTTCTTGCCTTCGAGTTGGCAATATACTGATCTTTTTCAGTTTGAGTGGTGCGGGTATCAGGGATGGAGTATTGTGAGTCCACAATCTCCCAAATTGCATTTCCTTGGCTTAACAAGTAAGCCTCCATGCGCACCTTCCAGTATGCAAAATCTGTCCCATCGAACAGAGGAATTTTACTGCCTCTATCCATGTCGCCAACAGATCACAAAACCGGTTAAGGTCAACTGGTGATCTTAACCAAGCTCTGATACCAATTGTTGGACCGGAAACGGCGACCAGAGGGGGGGTGAATGGGAGCTTTTAAAAATTCGGGCTAAAAACTTAGCCTTCGGTTCTGTTCTGTCTTCTGCGGAACAGGCTTCGAACACTACCTTCGAAGGTCTGGTTCGGAGGTACTTCGACAGCTCCGAACACAGGCTTCGCAGGAGCAAAAGTTCAAAGCCAAGAAGACTTCGCTCCACTAACACCCTTCGAAAATCTACTCTACTTAGTCAGTGCGGGCTCCGCACACGAGGTGCTACGACCAGGCTTCGCACTTCACCCTTCGCAAGAGTGGACAGCCCTCTGAGGACTTCGACCAAGTACTTAGCGACAGCAACTGGTGCTGGGCTTCGTACGCGAAGGTCTACACGCACACAAAACGGACTACGCTAAGGGCTTCGACACAGGAAGCAAAACGGGATACAACCAGGGCTTCGCTAGTAAGCAGCGAGGTCTTGCCTCGTGTTACACAGAGCGACAGCACACTGAAAAACACACTTCGCGAGAAAAACACCCTTCACCAAGACAGGCTTCGGTGAACTAAAACTAGCGAGGTATGTAAAGCGAGCTCAAGCAAAAGCACAAAGACGCAGGGCTTCGCCGCTTGAACAAGGAACACAAAATATATTGAACTCTGGATGAAAACCAGCGAGGTATGTGTACAGGAGCTCAACAGTAAATGCTCAAAGTGTTAAATGTTACCTACCGAGCCCCCATATTTATAGCCCATGGATTCATCCTAAGGAAGTGACTACTTTACCCCTAGGGTTTACATTCATTTTGTCTCTTCAGAACTAAGGGGTACAAAAGGTAGTCCACCTTTATTCTGGAGGCTTCTCTGTCAGCTGCAGAGGGGACAGTGTCAGCCTTTTTCAGAACAGACAGTGTCAGCCTTTATAGTGTTGACTTCTGGAACCTCCCTTCGCACCGGAGGGTGCGGTAGCTTCGGCGAGAAGCCTGCAGCCTGTTGGCCTTCGCTCCGCCGAAGAAGTCCTTCGATACAGTGACGGTTTTAAGCCGAAGCCGTCAAAGCCCTTGGGCCTTCGCACCACCACCTTCGGAGTGGACCTCCACGGCTTCGCAGCTACTCCGAGCTCAACCACCGTCCGTCCGTGTACCGAAGCCATGCATGGCCGAAGCACCACAAGTCAACCTCACTCCGGAGCTAGCCTCGCTCCGAAGTCCTTCACACTCCGAAGCCCCACCTTCGGAGTACCACCCTTCGAAGTCCCTCCTTCGTCCAAGGCCTCCGCATGAAGCATTCCATGAGCACTTCGTCGCAGTGTCTCACTCCGAGCACACTCCTCGACGAGCCTCACCGGACCATGCCTTCGATGCGCCTCGACTTCTGAGACCTTCGTCGGGTAACCTTCGAGTGTCTCCCTCCGGAGCACACTTCGAACACCTTGCCTCCGCAGAGGACTTG